>QKWP01000731.1:192168-212294 GCA_003550325.1 Gigaspora rosea | reverse complement strand
AATATTTATAATGTTTTCAAGCCTGATATCTCTCAAAACCTGCTTACCATGCATATTGCTTTGGGAGGTTAACATCATTTGAAATACTATCCTTTACAATTGCAAGCAAATTGGTTGCATATAGATATCTTATTTAGTTAAATACAGTATTATGTGGCCAACATATTTATTGCTTATTAATTTTTTCAAATGCTAACAGAATTTTTGACTAATGTACAATAATTAAACTAAATTTTAAATTAAATAAGAATAAAATTAAATTAAAGCAAAGGTATTGTGCATTACTATAAAATTTTAACTACATTTTTAAGAATTAGCTAGAGCAATCCTCTGGGAGTACTAGTTATCTGACCAGATATGTTGTGCTTTGACTAATTTATTTATTTATTGAATTTTTTTATAAATATATCACTGGACACTGGACATGCACTGGACACTACACTGGACAATTTGGAAATGTCCAGTGTCCAGTGAAAAAGCACTGGATATAAAGCTTGCCCAACCTTGCCTTGTAAAGCTTCTAAAAAAAGCAGTGTCTCTGTGTCTGAATTTCGCCGCTATAACTGGGGGTATGTGTAATGATGTCGGGAGAGTAGCTAATTTGTATTTTATGAACTCACATAATTTTTATCATGTGAAGTTAATAAACTCATTATTTTCTCTTTGTCCCATACTTCTTCATTAAAGGTTTGCAATTGGGTTTCTTTTATTTTTGTAATTTTTTCTTTATGTATTTGGCCTATCTTTTCTTTTGATCTAGTCTACATTGTTGAGTGGCTAGGCTAGATTTCCAGGTATGATCATTGTTACTTTTAAGAACTTGGCTATAGCTTGGTTTGTGGATAGTCGATTGTTTCTGGATCATATCTACAGATTTAGTATCCATCTTGGAGTCATCATCTATCGCTTCAGCACTGTCATCCATTGGTTCCTGATTCGAGAGTTGGTCCGGAGGTGTTATAGTTGCCAAGTGGGTATTAAGATCAGGATAGTTTCCGAGTCTGTTTCTATTTTGTCAAGTGTTGAAAGAGAGTGGTCTGGGTCCTGAAATTTCTGGTTATTTAGGCCCTGGTCCTGGTGTATATTTGTACATGCAGCTTGAGGTCCATGGAAAACTTGATTTTCTACAACTGTAGGCATGTGAGAAATTGGATTATTACCGGTTTGTTGTTGTTACATTTACGACTGATCTTTTTTTAGCTTAAAAGATGTGATGACATCATTAGGTACGTGGAAATGGATTAATCATTGTCAGTTTGTTGTTGTGATAATATCATTAAAGATGTTTTTTTCAGATGTAAACTGAAATCACCATTTTTTGCCTGTTTTTGAGGATTTTTTTTTAAGGTTCTTGAGTATACTGCGCAGGAGAAAGTTTTTTCGTATTTGATATATTTGATAGAGGAAGGTTTGCCAGAAAGTTAACTGTCTTCTGCTTTTTATTTTTTGGCATATCTGCCCAAGTGCTGCGACCTCGTAAAGCGCAAATTTCCCATCTGTGGTTTTTGAGTATTCTCCAACCCCTATAGGGATAGTGAAAGTAGAAAAAAAGAAGTTGGTGTTTGTAGTAGGACTGTTTTCCTCTTCGTCTAGTAATTATATCTCCTTTAGGTTGGGAGGCCAGCTGTGGCCAATTTTAACTAATTGTAGCATAGTTATAAGCTAAAACTAGCATGGTGGACAAACCCGAATTTGGATGATCGACATTGTGGCTTAGCCAATTTAATAAAAAAATTTTTTTAACTTTTTATACAGTTTAAAGTACTTTGTATTCTCGTGATTTTTTGAAACCTATCAATTAAAAAAAAAGCTAGCAAAAGACCTCCACGTAACCCACCTTGTATTAAAATTAATCAAAAATAATCTCAATATTCAAGAAGTTTTATTAGAGGTGAATTTTATAAGAGATCAAAGGTAGTTGAATTCATAATTCGAACAAAAAAAGGTTTTTTGGTGTTAAAACTAAACGTAAGCAACGTGAAACTAAGTTCTAATACTTTTAAGAAAAAGCAATAACAAACCCGAAGTAGTTCTTATACAAAAAACAGAATAAAAAGATAAATTAACACGTTTTTATATGGTTTAAATCTAAAAGTTATATTATAAATGAACACATTATTTTGTAAGTTAAATTTTAAATATTTTAACTACTACAATTTAAATTCAAATAGAAATGATTTAGAACCGATTAGCAAGATATATTTATTGGATCGATTAAGTAGAAACAATATACACGTGTTTAAAATAAAATTTTATTAAAAAATATATAAGCGAACAAGGGGTTATAATATCGTTAATATCTCACGTTCGAGTGGATAGAATTTGTTGAATCTTATACCATTCGATTCGTCTCAATGAGACGAATCGAATGGTATAAGTTTCATCAAATTCTGACTGTTGGATCGTGGGATATCTTTGATTTAGTAAATAAAGTTTTTTCGAACGTTATTATAATTTATAAAAATTGATTGGCCAATTATCACGTGTACGGATATGACCAATTGTTTAATTTCACGATTATCCCTGTACTTTTATTGGACAGATCGGTCCTGAGTCACAAATTTCAAGTTTGGAAGTTTGTACTACTACGATTGTCCATCATGCTGCTAAAACTCTATACCAAATGTACTGTATGCTAGTTTCTATTATGATTTTCAGATCTATGGAAAAGAGTTTCTAATATTGTTTAAGTTTTTATAATAGTTAATTTGTTTTTCAATATTTTTTAATATATTTAAAATAAATTTTAATTAATTTTTATATATAAATAATTTATAATATTTTTTAGATTAAAATTAAAAAAATATAATACTTTAAAAACTGTCTGATAAAAATAGCTAAATTTTTTTTTACAAATTAATTATAATTACTATATTTATATATATTATTTTTAAAACCATATCTTTAAAACTGATTGAGATATTGATTTATTGACAAGACTTTTCATAAACCCAACGTACTCTTTATATTTGAAGTTTACTATTCCTAATATTAAAAAAAACTTTTATAATAGTTAGAATTAAGATTGTAACTATAATAGTTACAATTTCAAAATCCACTAACCCTTCTCAAAATGAAATAAAATATTACAATTTAAAAATACTAGTTTAGAATCATGTACATATTACTATAAATCTGCTATAAATCTACTTGCTGCTTATATCTATATGCAGTATTGTCACCAGACATAGTCTGAGCTATTTTGGTCAAACTGGACATTTTCAGATACTATCTAAAGTCTATGTCCAAATTGCCGGTATGTACAGGTAAATTGATTGTCACCAGACATTGTATATGCAATAATTGTCAGATACAGATATATGGCAAACATATTAATTCTAACTTTTTGCTCTAAGTAAACTTGTTTAGTACCAAAAAATATTATTTTAGTATATTTTATTTTTCTTTAAAATTTGAAGCAAAGATACTTAATTTTGAATTTTAATAAAAATTTCCAAAAATCAAGCATCCTTTTTTCAAATTTTAAAAAAGTAAAAAAAAAATAATAATAATGTATGCCAATTTAATCTATTTTGGTATTAAACAAGTTTGCTTAGTACAAGAAATTATAATCAATTAGTAAAATTTCAAGTTTTTTAACATTTTTAATAATTTTTTTATTAATAAAATTATACAAAATGCTATTATTCTTTAAATTTTATTAATTAATTCTAACTGTTTGTTATATATAAACTTGTTTAATACTAAAAAATATATCTTTTCAATATATTTTATTTTATTTTCTTTAAGATTTGAGACAACAATACTTAATTTTGAATTTTTGATAAAAATTTTTAAAATTAAGTATCATTTCTTAAGGGTAGAAGGTACACAAATTACTTTTCATAGGGGACGTCTAAAGCCATGTCCAGTCACATGTTTTGGTTTTTTAATTAAAGTTAGGGTAAGGGTTAGTTTGGGGTTAGGGTTGGAGCATGTCTTATAGTAAAATTGTCTCCCGACATTTTTTATTAATGCACCAAGATGGGTTTAGACTGTTGTTTCTTGTATTTTTGCAATTTTTGCTTTTTTTCGCTGTTTTTGTCTCTTCGGGCTGATCTGTGTCGATCAAAATAAACAATCCTATTGGCCCTATGTCATGTGTATACATGAGGACGAAAGCATTTCGGGTTCTAAAACCCGAAATTAAAATTTGAAGACGAAATTGTTTTTGACCTATTTTACTTGAAAGACGAAATTATTTGATACTTTTTTTGAATAGACGAAATTATAATGAACTTATCTATATAAATTTTATTTGCTCTTTCTTATAAAATATTTTAATTTTTTCTAATGAATATGAAATAGGCCTTTTTCAAAAATCAATTTCGGTGGCATCACTAGTCATGTGATGGACACGGCTTTAGACGACCCCTTTTTATAGTAATCATATGGTAAATCATTTTATAATAGCATATCAATTGTGTCTATATATTATTTATATTGTACTACACAAGTATATTTTGTACTATCCAAAAATTTTATAATAACAAATCAAGTAATCGTCATATGATACCCTCTACCCTTAAATTTTAAAAAAAGTTAATTAAAAATATGCTGATTTGATGCATTTTTTATGCTCGACAAGTTTTAGTACCAGAAAATATAATTAATTAGTAAAATTTTATGTAAAATAATATTTTTAATATTTTTAATGGGCTATTATTTTATAGTGATAGGTTATCATAGCAATTCTATATAAATAGCCAATCAAAATTAAGTATATAACTATATAATATGTTGCTTATTATCACCCAATAAATATTTTTACAAACTTTCTAACTTTATAATAAAAAAAGCAAAAGCAAAATTTTCTAATTCTAAATATGATTGGCTGCTATATATAGAGTTGCCCTTGTGATGGGTATTTATTTATAATTTATCTTTTTAATAATTTTATTAATAAAATTATACAAAGTTTTTATGTTTCTTTAAATTTTACTAAAGCATTCTAACTTTTTGCTCTAAGTAAACTTGTTTAGCACCAAAAAATATATTATTTTAATATATTTTATTTTATTTTTCTTAAAATTTGAGCCAAAAATGCTTAATTTTGAATTTTTGATAAAAATTTCTAAAATTAAGCATTTTTTCTTTAAATTTTAAGAAAAGTAATATAAAATATGCCAGTGGCCCCATGCCAATAAGAACACCTGATTGTGTAATATAAAAACAAAGCCATTTTCAAAATATTATGATAACTAAAAATAATGACCCTTTTTCTATGCATGGCAAAAAAAAATTCTTTATGAAATTTTACTATATAGTTACTTCTTGTGCTAACCCTTTCTCTTTGTTTTTTGATTGTACATTATACAGTGGAGTGTCACTACCGGTAACAAGCAAATTGTTTCTTAAAATATACCGGTAAGCTACAAAAAATTTTTATATAACTTTACAATTACTCAGCAGATTTTTAAAAATCTTTTATCCAAATTTTACAAATTTGACATATGGGCGGATTTATTTTCACGTGATTATTGAGAATTTGTCCTCTGATTGGTTAATTTGTTTAATGTAATAATAAAAAGTGATCCATGTTTTTTTTTAATATAGTGGTATGAAATTTTGTGCTTATATTCAACAAGACTTCAGCTTCAATAATCCTGCACTGATCCTATAATAATTTTTTTTAGGCGTAACTTTTACTAGTAAAGATAGCAAAGGGCTCACCATACAAGAATACAGGGCCAGGTGTGATATGTAGCACAAACTGACGACAAATCTTTTATCTAAAACTATGAAGAGTCAAGCTGCTCCAAGTTTAAAGGTAGCACTCAAATTAGATAACCAGCTGTGTCAACAACATTTGACAAGACTTGATACCGCAACTGTTTTTTAAGATCCCACAAGCATAAAAACTTATTAGTGATCAACTTCGTTATAAACATTATAATAAGTTGGTTGTATTTGATAGAAATTTAAGCACAAATAAAAAACAAGAATATAGACAATGTAAAAATATGGGGCAATGTACAGTATGTGGCAAAGATCTTTAAACAAGTTATTCAGAATACAAGAATAGTTTTGGTATTGTGGTATAAATTTTCATTCAGTAAGATCTTAAAATTGATTATTTTTTTTTACTTCATATTAATATTCACTAATCTCAAAACTAAAATATTAATTACTGTACTAGATATATAGTCAACAAAAAAAATAAAAATATTAGATGTTTTAGATAAGCTTCAATTATTTTAATTAATTTAGATCAAATACGTAGCTTAATTGATGATCCGCCACAAATCGATAGTGTGATCATAGTGTAACGTGACGCAAACCCTTACTATTTGTTGATATATAAATCCTAAAATGTAGGAATTTTTTTGCCCACCCAAGGTAAACTTTTTTCTTACTAAGTTAAGGAGTCATATCTACTAAGTGAAAATTGTAGAGCTCATCGAGACGCGTCTAATGGTAGTTAGAACATCGAAATCGGACCAGTAGATGATGAGATATCTTCGAAAAACGATTGGCCGACTATAGGTTTGTTTACACAAAATTTTATATCGTCGACCAATCGTTTTTTGAATATATCTCATCATCTACTGGTCCGATTTCGATTATCTAACTACCATTAGATTCGCCTCGATGAGCTCTACAATTTTTATTTAGTAGACATGACGCGTTAACTTAGTAAGAAAAAAAGTTTTCTAAGTTTTCCTTAGGTCGCCAAAAATATTCCTATATACATAGTAATCTGCGTCACGTTACACTATGATCACACTATCGATTTGTGGCGGATCATCAATTAATTTAATATGAGTTAAAATTGAAATGCATCTAGTAAAGGTGATGACAGAAATATAGAATCGAATTACTATTTAAAAATATATAATTAAATAAAGTTTCGCTGATAATAAATAATTTGATAATAAATCGTTTGACAATAAATTGTTATCAATGTTAATCACATTTTGATTGACAAATGTCACTATATTAATTTATTGGTTAAAAGTTTTGATCATCATATGTGGTAAAATCGAATTTGTGACAATATATGAAAATTTGCAGAATACAAATAATGAATTTTATTGGATAATTGTTATTAAGTGATTTCAATAAAATATTTAAAAAAAATGATTTACATGGGCATAAAAGTATTAAAAGAAGTAGAAAATATTAATTTCTAAAAACCAAATTAATTATATAATAGTTATTATAATATCTAATTAACAAAATAATCAATATTATTTAAAATAACAGTAAAAAGAATATTAATTTTTTTTATTATCTATTTAAAAAGTTTATTGAAAGCCACCCATCTGAATCTATAAATACTTTATTTTTACTTGTCACTTCATCGATCTTGTAATCACTCATGCTAGGTGGCACTACCCTATCTTCTACATCTTTTTTCTTTTCGATTTCTTCATCAACAATGCCCCAAACTTTACTTGGTTCTGGTCCCATTTGTAACTCCATTATTGCACCTTTTGAGATATCACTATGTCTAAACCAAGTTTTTTCCCATTTTTGGTCATTTAATTTAACACTCTGAACATATGGATTAATGTAAACTTGTTTTGAATTATCAGTTGCAATTGAAGCTGAAGCAGAATTTGAAGAATCAGCGTTATTAACATGATTTATGGAAAGAGCGTTCGATACAGGGTCTGATTCACCATCGGGGATATACGTAAGATTGTGAGCTATAATCTTAAATGTTATTGGTGGTGATATTGAAAGATATATAGTAATCTCTTCGAATTGTGGTGAATTTATCAAGTAGATATCTGTTCCAGCTCTATTATTGCATAAAAAAAAAGTTATAATTTTGAGAATAACATCGTTTATAAAATTAAATATTTTTATTGAAAAAAGCTTACATTGGAAATAATCCAAGAGCGTTAAACGCATACCAACTTCCCATTGCTCCAGAGTCATCATTTCCTATAAAATAAAAACTTGGGTTAAATGTGGAGTATATTTTATTTATTAAATAAGGTTATTGAAGATGCAATCTGTTGAGAGAACCATGAATGGAAATAATGTAGAATTATAATTAATTTATATCATATTAATTAATTATAATTATTTATATTAATTAATTATAATTAATTTATATTAATTAATTATAATTAATTTATATTAATTAATTATAATTAATTTATATTAATTAATTATAATTAATTTATATTAATTATTAATTATAATTATTTATATTAATTAATTATATTAATTAATTATAATTAATTATATTAATTAATTATAATTAATTAATTACCATTTAGCACTGCTTATTATATATCATATAAAATAATATCTCTCATGGTTAAGTTGAGAGTGTTTACCGTGCTTACCAGCCTAATTCTCCAGGCTAAAACTACAAATTGTATCTTTGCGAAATAACACGCAGGGTGAAATTACAAATTTGGCCTAAATTAAGCTTAATTCGGGCCGAACCACGAAATAACGCCCATGATCGTTATTTCGCGAAAATACGGTACAAAGTATTCTGGGAATTCATAAGTTTAAAAACGAGGGTTTTAAATAAAACCCTGAGTACTATAAGTATTGCTAAACGGTATGAGACGTGATAACTGGATGGCTCATGAATTCATAGTATAAATCACGTAAAAAAAATGGCATTCATATTATTATCATATTTTATATTACAAACCTGGAATCCCGTCATTACTATTTTTAAAACTAGTCGCCAAAATTTCTCTAATAATTTCCACACTTTTATACTGTTTTCCAATGAAATGATATAAACAAGTATGAAAAAAATCAGGTTCATTTCCTATATTATAGTAAGTTCCTAAAAAGGTTTTATCTGAAAATGTTTTGTCAAGTCTTGTTTCAAACTGACTTGGACCTCCTGATAGTTCGATTAACTTTCTTACGTCTTATTAGTTGTAAATTATATAAAAATTTAAATTAGAATTATTCAATTACAAATAAAAGTGTCGTTAAACATACGCACCAAAAGGTACATCCAAACTATACTCCCATGACGTGCCTTCATAAAATGTATTCCAACCCCCATCAAAATTTTTATCAACATTAAAATTCATATTGAATGTTCCGTCTATATATCTTGGTAAGATGAATCCTTTAACCCCTATTGATCAAATCACACAGAATTAAACTATCATTAATAGAAAACTAATTTAAAGATGAAGGGAATGTACAAAAATTACCATCATAAGTTTTATCTGAACACCATAAATTCTCCCAACTACTTGCGCGTTTTTTGTATTTTATAAAGTCATCGATTTTACCTAATCCTTTGAAATTAATCACAAATGTGTGTCAACACATCAATACATTCATAGTAATTAGTCAAAAAAAAAAAAAGAAGCATATCAAAATACCTTTAGCAACAAGACTAATGCTATAATCATTAGCGCTATATTCCAAAGTTCGACTACATTGAGCATTAGCGTATCCAGTTCTTCCATCATCTGGGAAAGGAATATAACCATATTTCTTATAATCCGTTAAATATAATCGACCTTCAGACAAGCCTTTTTCCCATGGATCTATTTCCGCATCTTTGATGAGAGCACTATATGCTAATTCCCAGTCTATTTTACCACTGACATCTAAATTTTTTAAATAGGTTTCTGCCTATAATTAAAGTGAAAGATTTGAAATAATAGAGTGAATGAAAAAATTATTGATGATTTACATAAGTATGTATTAATATAATTACCACAACCATATCGGCATTAGATCCACCTTGCGTCATTCCATTCCATGAGCCACTTCTACCATCAGGCATATAACCTTCATGCACGTAAATATCGACTAGTGAACTAGTAATATCCACGGCACGTTCGGGTTGGAAAAGTGTAAATAATGGATTTGATGTTCTATGTATTATGTAAATTTGTTATTAAAAATACAACTATACTAATAATCGTAATAATAATTTTTAATATTGAAATTACCTGAATGTATCCCACTATTGATAATATTAATTAAAAAAGCACTCATAAATTTTTGAGAATGATAAAATAAAAAATATATAGTAATAAGCATACCAAAGTA
Organism: Gigaspora rosea; assembly: GCA_003550325.1. Classification (NCBI taxonomy): domain Eukaryota; kingdom Fungi; phylum Glomeromycota; class Glomeromycetes; order Diversisporales; family Gigasporaceae; genus Gigaspora; species Gigaspora rosea. Next base: position 202,295 of record QKWP01000731.1, on the reverse strand, counting down.
TAAAAATCTTCATAATATGGTATAGGATTACCCTTTTTATCGAATGACTGCCAAACTGGATTTTCACCAGTTCTGAGCATGTAATAATAATTAAATTTATTTATCATCAATGGAATTATTGATTAATAAAAAAAAAATCCACACACCTATCACTTGGGATAATCATTGTCCTATATAAATTACTATAAAAAGATTCCGTAACATTTATAGTTCCACCTGTAACTTGAATCCTCCCCAATTCTTTATTCCAAGCCATAACAGCTTCCTCCCTTGTCTTATCAAAATCCCAATCTGGTACTTCACTTTCAGCATTTTCACATGCTTGGTCAGTCGAAATGAATGAGATACCAACTCTAGAAACAATTACAGGATTTTTAATGGTATTAAAAGTTAGAATCGCACCAATCTTATCAACAAAAGATACGCCAATATAAGATGTAGTGTTTTTGTTAATTCGAGTGTTCCACCAAGTTTCGTAATTAGTGGCGTTGACATTGAATTGGGAACAGAAATAGACAGTATATTGACCGTCACTGTTCCAACCACCTTTGTATCGACCTACTCCTTTTACATGATTGTGAGAAATAGAAGTGATTGCAGCACTTTCATATCTGGCACTATGATTAATGAATATAAATAATGTATTTAATGAAGTTAATGTAAGAACAATGACGTCAGTAATACATATAATAGTTTAAAATACCTCCAACCAAAAGATAAAATATGGGACAAATCAATAATAACTTTTGCACTATTTTCAGCTGGTGGAAAAGTATAACGATGAACGCCAGTTCTGCGACTAGCAGTTAACTCAACCATGATTTGGTAACGTTTTAATCCAAATTTCAAATAACCAACTTCAAAATGCTCAAATGACCTTTCAGACGAATAGCTATCTGGTCTGAATCTGTCCTCAGGTCGATCCATCACCGGCATTTGACTTATTACTCCATATTTTGGTTCACCTGATTTGTTGTAAGTTAATAAATGTTGCATAATGTTAAAAAGACCATTTATTTCAACGGTTGCTTGCTTATTTATTTATTTATTTATTTATTTTTACCTCCTGTTCCACTAACATGTAAATCTATTTGAAAAAAATTAAGTTTTTTATGCGTAAAAATATATACTGACTAAAAATATATATATATAATAATAATGATTTAATTCTATAGAAATACTCACGGGATATTCCTGTAATTCTACCACGGGTAGTGTATCTGAACAATAAATTATTATGAAAAGGTAATTTATTTATTGTATATTAGAGACATAACATGCATTTTTCATTTTACCCACTACAAATCGAATTCATAAGTATCAGGGCATATCGGATTTATTGATACTTATGTATTCGACCTATGCATCTTTACTATGTACACTGCCTCGCAAAAAGTGTTGAGATGCCAGTAAATGAATAAATAAATAAATATATAGATTCATTTTAGAAATTAACCCAACCCTTTTTGCTGAATGATGTAAATAAAAATAACCAATTCATACCCCCCATTGAAATCTGATCTATCATCGGTATCGAACCCCACTTTGACAATTCCAAAAGGAAGGCAAGGGCCAGGGAACACATGTCCATCTAATATGATCAAAGATTTAATTTCTGATTAACATCGAAATTGAACAGTTAAATTAAATATTACCTTTAGCTGTTCCTATAAGAGGATTGGCGTATTTAGCAACATCAGAGATAATATCGATTCGAGAGTGACGTCCAGGTATATTTTGAATCGTGTATATTACAATTAGGTATTGAGATATTATAAAAGCTAAAAGTAAAAAAAACCTAAATAGCTTTCTATTCATCCTATATAGTCTATATATTGAATTTCGTAAAAATAAACAATTTTTCTCCATTGTAATTGTTTTGTTCTTTTCTTTTGATGTATTTATAATATTTAGGATAAAGTAAAGCAAATGATCATTAATTGAGTTTGTTTTTTCACAATATTTATCATGCTACTTTAAAGTGCACAATTATTACACTGTGATACGTTAAGTATTTTAGCTGAACCCGTCCTATTTAAGGAGGCAAGAGTTCAAATTTTTTTTTTTTAAAAAAAAAATAAAAATTTAATTGAAAACTGTTTTCAGGGTTAACGTATTTGAAAGAAAAAAAAACCAATTTTGTGCATAATATATAATTGAATATGTTTTTGGAGATTCCGAAGAATTTTTAATCTTTTTCCAAAAAAAATTATTTAATGTTAACAATTAACGTTAATGTTAATTTTAATAATGTTGACTTTAATAATGTTCAATTATCAGAGTTAGTACGTACTATGAAATTTATGAACATCGGTGATGTTCTGATCATTTAAACCATATTTGGAAGCCTTTTTTGGTTGGTTTAGCAATGATTATCCCAGATAATTTATTTTTTAGTTTTTTAGTTAGTCGCGGATCATAATGAAATTGGATTATGGTGAAATGTGGATCTCTATTTAACCTATAGTTGGTGGTAGAATTACTGAATCATAGCCGTTAAAAATTGTGTCGTAATGCGTAAGGTCGTAATGCCGTATAATTGGATCGGCGCAGTAGGCGGCTAGTAGGCGCAGCGCACTTAGATTTAAATTTGCGCATATATAACGCGCATATAACCTTTTTTTTTTTGTGCAAACAAGTTCTACTGTTGAACCTCCCAAAACCGATTCGATAACTCGCCAAATCTTATAAAAAATTGGTCTACCAAGTCAGTTTCTGATATATAAATCTAATAATTTATAATGTTTTCAAATCAGATAACCCCTCAATTCCGATACAAATCCTGTCCACCATGCATATCGGTTTTGGGAGGTTCGACTTAAAGCTGCTGGTGAAACTAATTAGTTTCACCTGGTGAAACTGGTGAAACTGGTGAAACTTAACAAGTGATTTGGTGAAACTGGTGAAACTAGGTGATATGGTGACTGGTGATACTGGTGATACTGGTGAAACTGGTGAAACTGGTGAAACTGGTGATACTGGTGAAACTGGTGATACTGGTGAAACTGGTGATACTGGTGAAATTGGTGATACTGGTGATACTGGTGATACTGATAATTAAAATTTTCAAAAAATTAACTTTGGTTTAAATATTTTTTTTAATTAAAATGTATGATTTTGAAATTTATTAGCTGTTAGTAATAATAGTGTTACAAGCCGGCTGAAGCAGCCGCGGCTAGATTGGCTTAGCCGACTAAGCCAGCTGATGCAATACAATTACAGACCAATTACGTACTCACGTGCGCAAGCTATTATTATAATTGAAAGGGCTGCTGTCGTGCTGCATCTACTTAAACAAAATTTTTTACAGTAATAGAAATTATGTAATACAAACTCTTGGAGAGGAAATAGCCAATCGGAGAGTGCAAATTTTGACTATTCCGAATCCGCCCAACGAAGAATCCCAACGCGGAAAAAGAAGAAAAATGCGAAAATATGTAAAAACTGATGATTAAATCGATCTTGGTGCACTAATTAAAAATGACGGGAATGAAATTTTACATATAGTAAACATCACTCTAACACTATAGCCTCTAACATTAAGGCCCTAACCCTAAATTTTTATCTAACACACTTAGTTTATTTACAAAATCGGTTTTTGTATTACCCGCACAAATAAGTCATCGTTCCCTGTTAAATCCAGTGATGGCAAATGACCTGAAATGACCCAAATGACTCAAATGATCAATGACCAGTCATTGGGTCATTTCAAGAATGAAATGACCTATTGGGACATTTGAATTTTATTGGTGGAAATAACAATTAATTAAATTATGAAATTCGAAGTCAACAATAATTCAAAATATTAAATATTTAATACTCACGCTAAGATTTGATCAATTTATAATTTACTCCAGTTTTCGAAAGTAATCTTTACCTTTAAACAAAAGCCGGGATGTCCTGTGCTAAATTACCGTGATTGATTTCAGAAACTCTATGATCACATAACATCGTTAAGAATCTTAACCATAGATTTTTAATCCCGTGATCTCATATTAGAGCCTCGTGACATAATCTAGAGCTATTCGACCCTAGTTACTCGGACCAAGTCTATTGTCTATCCACGCCTCAATAGAAACCTTACCATTGTTAGAGTAGTTTAGTTGATTTTAGTTGCGATACGAACACGGAGAGTTCATTTAGCCTCGCACAGCGTACATACATATGATACGTATCAAAACCATGCCAGGTATTGTGCAAATTTATAGCAAAAAAAGATTTTTAATTAATTAAAATTAAATTAGAAAAACTTCCCGCTTGAAGTCAAATTCATTCGTTTATATACAATTGAATTTAATATGACACGTTAACGTGTTACCTAACACATTAACGTGCTTTCTAACACTACTAAGCCCAACACGTTGACGCATTTTGCGTGGGTAATACAAACCAAAAAAGGAACTCCGATAACTAAGTGCAATATGTAAAATTTTATTCCCGTCATTTGCACTATGATCGATTTAAATATTAATTTCGCTTTTTTCTTTGCGCGTGTTCAGATTCTTCGTTGGGCTGATCTGGAATAGTAATTTTGATCGGTTATTTCCTCTCCAGGAGTTTGTATAATCCACGAAATAAGTAGATGTCACGTTGACGTGCTATCTAGAATTTTATAATTCTTACCCTTTAGCACGTATCGTTAACGGGCGATTACCGGTATATGTCAATCATCAAGTTTACACGGATTTTGACTACCTAATAACCCAAATGACCAAATGACCCCGGCCCCACCAGGAGTCTAGACACTTTTGCAGTAACGTGACCATCACGTGGTGTGGCGTCTTCGGATTAACTTTTTGGCTTTATTGTTAAGGTTAGGGTTTGGGTTCGTGTATATAGCCTTAGAAGGTCCCTATGTATATGTAAAATCGCGTTNAGTCTAGACACTTTTGCAGTAACGTGACCATCACGTGGTGTGGCGTCTTCGGATTAACTTTTTGGCTTTATTGTTAAGGTTTGGGTTTGGGTTCGTGTATATAGCCTTAGAAGGTCCCTATATATATGTAAAATCGCGTTCCGGACATTTTTATGTGGTTTATAAGGCCGATTCAAACACTAGTTTTCGAGTATTTTCGCTCTTTTCTCTTTTTTTCTTCTTGTACACGAGTTTGTTTTGATGTCGGACTGATCCGGGATGATCAAAATTTACGTTCTCCGATTGGTTAATTCTCATGCGCCACGTCACGTTACTGCAAAAGTGTCTAGACCCCTGGTGCGGTTAAATGACCCGGTCATTTGCAGATGACCATGGTCATTTGATCACGAGTCATTTGCAAATGATCCAAAATTCAAATGACCTATAATGACCGGCCATTTCAGGGTCATTTAAAAATTTTTCAAATGACCAGGTCATTTAACATCACTGGTTAAATCTGGTTATATTAGTATTCGCGCCATAAACTTCTGAATTAGTAATTTCATTAAATCTATACTTATCTTCCCCCTTGCATATACCGGATTCTCTTGTTGGAACCAGGATCACCCATGTGATCATCTCTTGCTAATGCATCACTGCTTAGCAATCTTTTCGAACTGTTGACCTTGTCAACTTGAATGAATATTTATTTATTATATTATATTACTATAGCTTGGATGCATATATAAGTTGGAGCCAATTGTAGTCAAGTCACCTCCAAGCCATTCGAAATATATATTATAGCAAATTTTACTATCTTACAACCTAGATTTTATTTTGTTATAGATATTATTATTACCACGATATAATGGATGAAGCCAATAGGCTAATATGTAGAAATCATTAATAAATTCTTCAGAACGACGATTAAAATTGTTAATCATTAAAGTTCTCTACTGATTTCTTGATTCTATTCTATTAATACTAGTTGCAAGTCTTGTTAATCCAATAAAACATTCTGCTAAGTCTGCATTGCGGGCTTCAAGAATATTTGTTAATTCTTTTACTGGTTTAAGGATAGAAGCTATTTGACGACACTTTGAATAAAACTCTTCATTTTGTAGTAAACCAAAAACATTATTATTTGAAATAATTTCCGTATGATTTTCTAAAAGCTATAAAAAAATTTTTAAATATTAGTTTTTAATAAGTACTATATATGCTATGATAATACCATATATTGCCGAAAATAAGCAGAATTACTTTAAAAAATATTTACTAACCTAGTCAAATACAGGTTTTGATCGAATTATAGAATCTGTTGTAGTATACAAAGAACCCCATCGAGTTTTAGTATATGGTTGAATTTCACCACCTTTGATTTTCATAGCTATCATTTGTTCTTTATAATGACTATTTGCAATATGTGATCTATTAAAAAATTCTAGAATACTATTGCAATTAGTTTAACAGAATCGATTTTTGCCAAATCACAAGCGATTAAATTGATTGCATGTGATATGCATCTTAAATTTAAAATAGATGGAGATTCATTAAATATAATTTGACGTGCAACTCTTAAACAAGGGTTGCATCGCATAGATGCTGTTGCTATGAGTTATAGTCACAGGCGATTTTTTATTAGATTATGGGTTTTTTATTTTATTATCCAATTACAATAGAGCATAATAATTCATGTGACTATATTAAGTTATATAATTCTGTAATTAAAAAGATTTGTAGGTTTGAAGTTTCAATGTAATTGTTGGAGTCCTCTTGTGTGTATAACATTTAGTCTTTTGTATTCAGTTAAAACAGCTTTTGGTGATATTAGGTATTTGTAATCGAAATTAATAATGTGGATGTTTTTCCATAAAATTGCACAGCTTATTGCGACGTAGGCTTGACCTTCGGCAAAAATGGATTTATCGATAGAAGTGGTTACATGAGGTAAAGTTAATCCCTGTACTTTGTGAGCGGTAAGTGCAAAGGCATTTTGGAGAGGAAATTGTTTTCTTGATGCTCTTTTTCCGTCTATATTGAAGTAGGCTGTTTCTTTTTGAACAATAACTTTAATTAGGTTAGTAAAAGTAGGGAATGTTACGTCTATGTTTTGATCATCAAGAATTTTCGTTATGATTCCAATTGAGCCGTTACAGATGTCATATCGAAAAGTTTATTATTTAGGAACATGACGTGTGCTTCCTCTTGTAGGTGTATAGTATGAGGTAGATTTTTAAATGTTTGAAATTGGTAATTGAGTGGTTTTCATTTAGAATCTCGAAGTCTAGGGTATCTTCGGATATAGAGATAAAAGGTTCACATGTTGTATGATTGAATAGGAGATAGCTACACAAAAGCTGATTTATGTTGTTAGTAGCTTGAAGTGTACTAACTATGTGAGTAGTATTGTAGAATTTGTTAGGATTGTTACTTGTGTTGATTTTGGATTGAATAATGCTTTTAGTTCTATTTGATAGGTGACCAATTCGTATTTTTTGTAGAATGTTATAAAAGTCGAGATCATCACGTTGACGTTGTGGAGTTTTTAGGAATAGAGGGAAGAAGAGTGACCAGGCCGGGGATTGAAAACCATATTTTGGTTTTACTGGAGGTAGTTGAGCTAAGTCACCTATTACTAGAGTCGGTATTCCTCCAAAAACTGAATTATTGTTATAAATTCTGTCGAATATATTGCTAATAAAAGTGAATAGATCTCCATCTATCATTGAGATTTCTTCAATTACTAAAATATCTATTCTTTTTAATTCGATTTCATCTTCGTTATTGGAGTGAATTAGAGTTTCATATCTTCCATCTTGAAATCGAATTTTTAATAATGAGTGTAGTGTTTTTCCACCAATGTTGTGAGCCGCAACTCTAGTAGAGGCTATTAGTAAGTATTTTTTTTTTTGATTGGAGTAAGGAAGTTATTTGATGTAATAAAAATGATTTTCCAGTTCCAGCAGGGCCTGTTAAAAAAAAGTATGGATATTTTCCTTCTGTTGTTTTTCCCTATACATTAGATAACATAAAGTAAATTTGGTATTGATAAGTATTTAGGGTTAATAAGGAATGAGATTCTAAGTAGGGACGATGTTTTTCTAAAGAGAGAAATTGATTGAAAATCAGATCAGATAAATCATGATTTTCAAATTCTTGAATAAGAGAACTTATTATAGAATTATATGATTCAGATAAACAATTTCTCAGTTCAATATAGCTTTTGCGAATTGATTCAGTTACTTGACGGTATCTTATAGGAAACATTGTTCGGAATTATACTTGCTAGGCAAACTGGACAAACTCAAAACTCAAAAAAAAACAATTGTTATTTACAGAAAATTAAATCAAACAAATTTTTAATCATAATATTTTGCAAATATATTATATATAGTTATAAAAATATATATCAATTGTTTAAATAAAAATTATTAACAAAGTTTTTAAGAAATTAGTTTGACTAGAGTTTGGGATTTGGGCACGGACAAACCCAAACTATAATAGTTTGGGATTTGGCCAGCAACTATATTCGGAATCTGTCTTTTTATGTTTCAAAATTTCCAAGTAGTTCTTGTTCGGATCTTACAGAAATTTTCATAATAAGGATTGAAAAAAAAGGGCTCTCCATTTTCTACATTGTAAATGGCAAATCTTAGTAGAATAGGAGTTTTTTGTTGAACAACTAATCTATTCTTGCAGTCTCAATAGTATAATAAGTTAGAACGTGAAAGATACAGGATGTAGGTGAGATTTTCCGGATCACGTGGACCCTGACTCTCCGATCTAATCCCAGATGATCGATTTCATATTACAATCAGATAATAAAATAAGTTTTTTTTTTTTTAAATCAGTTTTTTTTTTTATTATATTTAACTTTTTTTCTTTAAGTTGTAGTTTCTAGAATCGTCATTTGGAGTAGTCGCCAGAGATGCCGTTGGAGTCGCTGTTGGTGCTATAAAAAAATAAGTTTATTTTTTTTTTTAAATGTTTTTTTTCTTTTTTTTTTATTATTTAACTTTTTTTCTTTTCATTGTAGATTCTAGAATCGCCATTTGGAGTAGTCGCTGTAGATGCTGTTGGAGACGCCGTTGGAGTTGCCGTTGGTACCATAACATTGTTGTTAGAGACACCGTTATTAGAACTTTTGTCTGTTGTTTTCTGGTAGTAGATTCGTTTTTGCTGTATAATCGCCTTTAGTATAGTTTAGTTATAGTGCGCGCTATGTTGGTTTTATTCTTGGTTTTTCACCGTTATTAGCAGAAGCGCGCTTTTCTAGCTCCATTATTTCTGATTTTGGGGCTATGTTAGGAAAAGTATGATTCGTTGTTAGTTATGAACACGTTACTAATACTTGTTCCCTTTTTTAGTGCTTTGAACTTTTCTAGACCGTGCGCTATTGGAGTCGCCGTTTGTTCAAGAAGTGTTCTTGGAATTTTTGTTCGTTAGTCAGAAACGCGGAATTGGTATAAGAGGTAGTTGTAGTTATATAGTGTTAGATAGTTGTGCGGGATTAATGTACGAGATACTTGCGCAGTTTAAAGTTAGGGTTAGGACTAGTGTAGTATTAGGTTTATGTAAATAATTATAATATAAAATAAAAAAATAATTTAAAATAAAATAATTTAAGGGTTCGGGTCCCATAGCTTAGTTGTTAAGTTCCCGTTCCCCCACAGACAAGTCAACGGTTCGAGTTCGGCTGGAGGTAAATACTCTGTAACCAAAAATTGGAGCCTATAATCGGATGCGAAGCCCTGTGGCGAAGTCCATGTGAAGGTACATGCTTGAATCAAGGAATTCCCGGAAGGAAACCGATATGGCAGAGAGCGGGCACTATTATAGTGAGAAATGTGGAGAATGCCGTCAACGTTTGTGAAAAAGGATTGGCCTTGCCAATTATGGAATCACCTCTGGCACAAAAATCCAAACCCGGTATAGATGTGGGATCTACGTCCGTTATGGTAGAGATTACTTCGAGGGTAAAATAGCCCTAAGCCTGAATGGATAAAAATAAGTTTGGTGTTACATAGTAACATTGAAAAACCAGAGACTTTAAATAGGGAACCCACAGGCGGGTTCCAGGTATAGCAATTAGTAGGTAACCTGCGGGCGGAGCCTTTAAATAGACAATGACTAAAATTGTACGCGTGGCTAATTGTAGTCTCGTTGATATGTAAAATGTAATACCCCCCTATTTAATATAGGTTGTATACTTAATAAAAACCATGAGAGCAAAGAAGTCTCTCTATAAACCGTAAAAAAAAATAAAAAA
>QKWP01000731.1:169503-187859 GCA_003550325.1 Gigaspora rosea | reverse complement strand
CATATGGGCTGATTTATGGAATTGCCAATAACTTTTGATATACTAATCTATTTTTGAATAATTTTATTACCAAAATGTTGGTCTCGATGAGACGGTTCTAATGAATCCAAAATCATCAAAATCCAATCACAGGATCCCAAGATAATTAAGATTTTGTATAATTTTATATTAACTTTTACTATGTAGACAATCAACGTATGGATTGGTTTTCATATATGAAAACCAATCCATACGTTGATTGTCTACATAGTAAAACCAATCCATACATTGATTGTCTATATAGTAAAAGTTAATAGTAAAATTATACAAAGCTTAATTATCTTGGGATCCTGTAATTGGATTTTGATGATTTTGGATTCATTAAAACCGTCTCATCGAGACCAACATTTTGGTAATAAAATTATTCAAAAATAGATTAGTATATCAAAAGTTATTGGCAATTCCATAAATCAGCCCATATGTCGATTTAGATATATATAGATATTTAGCCAGTTAATCGATAGATATCGTTATTTTTTAATCGATATAAAACGATTAACTATTATATATTGATCAATATCTATATATAAAATTTCCTAAGGACTACCTCTAATACCAGTTCCGCATCTGACTAACGAAAAAAATCCCAAGAACACCGTTTCAAACAAACGGCTACTCCAAACAGCGCATGCCCTACAACTTCCAAGAAAGTTCAAAGCACTAAAAAAAGGGAACAAGTATTAGTAATACTAACAATGAACAATCGAAATCATACTTTCCCTAACATAGCCCCAAAATCAGAAATACATAGAGCTAGAAAAGCGCGCTTCTACTACTGTATGTGTCCGAAATTAAGCTATCTTTTTTGGCCAAAAAATTACACGAAAAATCGTAAAGTAGCTTATTTTTGAAATATAGCATTTTTTGAAAAAATTGAAAAACGTACTAATAAAAGTTATACACCAAATTTTTACTATATATGTATTTTGATGCGCTGAACAACTTAACTTAATCGACTTTTTGAAGTTTAATTAGTAGAAAAAAAACTTTTATATGTAACAACTGCTAACGAATTTTTTAAGATTTTTAAAAAAAACCAGGGGGTAGCTTATTTTAGGTAGTAGCTTATTTTTGGACATATACGGTAATAACGTTGTAAAACCAGGAATAAGACCAATACAGCGCGCAACTATATAGCAAAAACGAATCTACTACCAGAAAACAACGGTCGAAAGTTCTAATAACACATCTCCAACAACAATGATATGGTACCAATGGCGACACCAACGGCGACTTCAACGGTGTTTCCAGCGACTATTCCAAATGGCAAACTACAACGAAAAGAAAAAAGTTAAATAATAAAAAAAAGCAAAAAAAATTGATTTAAAAAAAAAATAAAATAAACTTATTTTTTTATAGCACAACGGTGACTCCAAATGGCGATTCTAGAAACTACATCGAAAAAAAAGTTAAATATAATAAAAAAAAAAGAAAAAAAAAACTGATTTAAAAAAAAATAAATAAGCTTATTTTAGATCTAATTGTGATACGAAATCGATCATTCGGGATTAGGTCAGAGAGTCGGGGTCCATGTGACCCAGAAAATCTCACCTACATCCTGTATCTTTCAGTCTAGGGGGGTCCTGTGCTACTATGTAGAAGTACATAATATTATTTATAGATGCCCTCATAAATGGAAAAGTATGCTGTAAGTGGTGTAGTATACTATAGGGATATCATATGAACATAAACAAAAACATGAATCGGACTAGACAAATGATCAAAAACTAGATACTGCTATTTTTTTTATTTAACCTTTTGCAAAACATTAATTGAATTCAGATATTATATAATTGATATTATAAGCTTATTTTTTTTTAATCTTATTATTATTTATTTATTATTTGTTTTTTATAGAATATCAGATTCTTATTTATAGATAATTATTTTATCGATATAATATTAGCTAAATGAACTTTTGGTAAAATAACTGTTTGTAAAGTGAGAAGTACTAAAACTAATATCAAGTAATATAGTGAAAGTTAGATGCTACTTAGAATTAAGAAAACAAATCCTTAAGATAAGTAGTAATTCTTTTTTTTTGTTATATTTGCTTTTTTTTTTTTGATTTGAACACTAACTTTTTTTTATAAACTTAGACTTCATTGAAATATAAATTGGTAGCATAAATGTAGATTAAAAGTATAAATTAGTTTAGGTTAAGATTAGTTTTTTTTCTATAGTTGGTATCATTTTTTTTAGCTTGATATATTTTTTTTTTATTTTGCAGATTTAGCTTAGCCAAAACATAAATTAGTACAGATTAGATATAATTTGGAATAAAAAAAATAAGTACAATTTTTTTTTTTTTGAAATATTCTTTGCTTTTAACTTTTTTTTTTTGTAGGTCAGTGTTATATTAAGAAAAACAAAAAGAGATAGATAAAGGTTAGATTAGTTTAGCAAATCACCTGTATATTTGAACATGTAATAGATGCAAACATTTGGAAAAGTAACTTATGTAAATACTGTTCTTGGCATATAGCATTTATACATTTATACAATTTATAGTATTAATACAGCATGTAGTACTTATAAAGCATATAATACTACAACATATATAGCAAAATGCTATATTATTATAGTAGTTGTGCTAAAGGTAGCTATCTCCCAAAATTTTAAATAACTGTATTTCTAGTGTATATGGTATATTGACAAAATAAATTACTGCTCCAAATGTTTTGGTTTTATTTTTCTGATTTGTAAAGAGCATCCTGTCTATTTATTAGGTGTAGGAAACCTTAACTTGCCAATATAATAAATAACTTTAAAATCTATTAACTCTTTAAAAAATTAAAAATTTAAAAAACTAACTAGTAATTTTGTTCTTTAAAACAAGTTCTATAAAATTATCAGTTAGATTTTAAAAATATAACCTTTATAAGTAGTTAATAGCTTTTAAAGTTAGATTATTTTTATATTAATAAAAATAAAAATTGAAATGTATATGATTTTTAAATTTAACCAATCAAAAACTTTGATTTTTATTATAAAAAAATTTTTGACCAATCAAAATTCAAATTTAAATAATAATTTTTTTTAAAAAATTTTTAATTAGATTTGTATTACCTATTATAGCAATTTGATTGGCTAATTAAAGTTATACTGCTTATACAAAATTGAAACAATGTCTAGTTAAGCTTTCCTGCACTATAGTAATTTTTTTTTATTTATTTAATATTAAATAAAAATAAAAGTATATATATGCCAGATTTATGGTATTAAGGAAACTTATTCTATATGATTGGATATTTTTAGTTATACAGTATTTGGCAACATATAGCTTGTTGTACAAAAAATGCGATCTTAGTTGTATATATCAAAAATATATATACACATATGTACTATGCATTAATATTATGAATTGTACCAAATATTGTGAAAATATTATTTTATAAAATACTATTCATGGGTGTTATTCTGAATAATGATATTTAAAATAATGCTCATGGGCAGTGTTGTTATGGGACAGCTTTGAACAGTAGTTTGAACAATTTTGGACAATCTTGGACAATTAAATAAAGTAAAATTACTTAAAATTTTATTAAGACAATCTATTTTAATTTTAACTGAAATGTGTTTAGCACCTCAAAAAATATATAATCATATATTTTTTAAACAAATCTAATAAATATTAAAGCCATGTATAAGCTTTGGACAATCTTGGACGCTTGGATATTTTGAACGTGGACAAGGCCAAAAAAGGCCTTGGACAGCCAAAACGTACAACACTGCTCATGGGCATACTCAAAACACATGTAGTCAAAATAGCATGCCCTGCTTGTTATTTCAAGAATCTATAGTAATTTTTTTAATTACCAACTTAGATATCAGACAATGTCCATATCCGAATATGTCCATGTCTAACAAATATTGTGCGAACTATGTCTGGTAACAATATATTTACTTGAACATAATTTGAACACAGGCATCAAACAATGTTCGAAATTGTCTGGGACTGCCAAATATAGCTTGGACTATGTCTAGTGACAATACTAGGTTAGGGTTTTGGTATAGCTAGATTTTAATTACCCTAGTGAAATTTAGGTGTACTTATGTAAAATCAATAAAAAAATACCTCAAACCCTAACCCTAATACCAACAGCAGTAGTAATGCTAGTATTCTAGAGTTTATGCAGAAGATTATCATGTAATTACATAAATATCAGCATCATCCGATTTTACATTATTCATGACAGTAATTATATACATTAACTATAAAAATTCTACAAGTTAGGTTTTTGAAAAAGTTGTATCAAGTGATCATCAAAAAGAGTTCGGTTTTAACAACTTTAACTTTGTCAAAATGCTTCTTTTATCTTATATATTATTTTTTTTTAAATATATTTTTAAATTATTTTTAATTTGTATTTTAAATGATAATTAATTAAAAACTAATAAAATTTAATTTATAAATTTGTAAAATATAATTTTTATATTTAAACAATATAAAAAAAAAATTAGTATAATATCTTTTTTATTCTGCTCTTTATATAAACCTACATTTTTGCTTTACTAAAAAGTATTAGATCATAGTTTTGCATTATTTATAACACTAAAATATCTTTATATACAATTCAATTATCTTAAATCTCTTATAAACTTTAATAAAACTTTTTGAAGATTAATATTATTTTGAATTAATTTTAATAAAATATAGATATTAAAGCTTTTTCTGTTACTTTTATTTTTATTTTTTTTAAATGTATCTTAATGTATTTAATTGGTAAGTTTTCAAAAAATCGCGAGAATAAAAAGTACTTTAACGCATATAAAAAGGTAAAAAAATTTTTTTATCCAATTATCATTACCAAAATTGGAATTGACCACTTTGTTCCTCAGGCATAGATTAATAATAGTCTCTACCCAGGTATAGAATAAAAATTATAAGATAAATATAAAATACTGTCACCTATCAAAAACTGCTATATTATTAATATATTGCTGGGTGCTTATAAATTTATTATACTTAGGTATTGAATTTCGCAAATCAAAAACCTGTAATTAATAATTTTCCGAAATCTCACTTTACTGAATAGGTTTATCGGACCAACGTTAAACAATATGGTCAATTCACACACACCATAATAGTGCTGCCAAACGGAGGACCTTTTCATTTGGCAGCACTCATATACTGTATTATAAATATTTATTATAGTATTACAGTATTAAATCAAGAATTCCAAGTGTTCGTTTTGTGGCACTCAAAAACAGTACATAAACCAATACCAATGCAAGGACAGTTCATAGGTTACACATTCGGAGAAATATGTGCATAAGAACATAAGAAGGTACGTACTGTACGTATATCAAACGATAACTGATAAATCAAAATTTTGTCTATGAAACCACAACTGCGTACTACAGTAGTATCAAAAAACAATCCTTGCGAAATTTTGATAAAATATAAGCCCTTACTTACAGTATGTCATATCCATAACCCTAACATAAGGTTTTATTACTTTAAAAATAAAGCACATATTCAAATTTCAATCCAAGAAAACCAAGAATGATGATTGACCAATTAAATCTGTAAATTAATAAAAAATAATTTTTAGTTTGAGATCATCGTAATTTATTATCATAACATACATGCATCCTAACCAATTAAACAATTATATATATATATATATATATTTTGAGTTATAAAGATTATAAAGATGTTGCACAAAAAATTAATAATATAATCCAAATACATATATATAGAAATATTATCGTTTTGAAAACAATAACCTTTCATTTTTACGTAATATGCATAGTAAATAAGGTTATGTAATAAGTTTATTATGTATGTTTTTTTTTTTTTTTAAAAAAATGCGTGTTTTATTGGTGATTTCCAATTTCTATTGATAATGACCAGCATCAATGAAAAATAGAAATTACATGCTAAAATGCTAGTTGATGAATAAAATAACGTTTTAAATATGCATATATAAACATGATCTTCAAATAAATTATTTAAATACATTCTAATCAAAAAGAAAGAAAGAAAGAAAAAGAAAAAAAATTCAAACAAATCAAACAAATCAGAATTTAAGAATGAATGCGATAAAAACAGCAGCACCAATACATTAGTAAAATTGGTAATCCTTCACTATCTTCAACAGATGCAGCGGTATAATAAAAATCGCAATGAGAAGTCACCAAATTTACGTCTTCATCATCACCTTGTAAATAAAATTTTTTAAAATTATCATGCCAATTACTATTTAATGATTTACTTTCAGAATCTAATAGATCTATTATATGAGTTACTAACTGTGTTGTTTCTAAATTATTTAAAATTGAATCTGAAAATTTATTCTATATAAATAAATAAATATATATATATATAAATAAAAAAATTGAAATATTTTATTAATTTAATAATTATAAAAAATGTAAAATACTTGTAGAAAAATTATAATAAAAAAAATACCTTTAAATAATCTACAAAATCAAAACCCGTAACTTGTCTATGATAAAACATATAATCCTCATTTGCACCAACTTGAGCATATGGTTCATCATTATGATCTGGTTCAGTAGCCGCACCACGCCAACGATATTCCCATTCATTATGCCATTGTTTATAACAATATTGTTGAACGAATACTTCACTCTGTTGAAGAGCTAAATAAACGTCTGGATCTGGTGTTACTTGTGAATCTACCAAGTCAGCGGCAGATTTTGTTAAATTATAGATAGTATGTGGATTTGCACGTTTAATTACAAATGCGACATATTCGCTAGTTGTTTGAAACTTCGTTGACATTATATATATATGTGTATGAGTGAATGTTAAATGTGAGTGTTAAATGAGGATTAGAAATGATTTAAGTAGAAACGACGCAAGAAAGTTGAGTAAACAAAAGAGAAATTTTCCCTTCGTAATTTATGAAAATGTAAAAAAAAAAAAAGAGATATTTATATATATATGAATTTTTATAAAATAATTTAATTGGTTCACCTTACTTAAAGTTTTTTATTGGTTAACACGTTAATATTACAAGTAAAATTAATCTATTGTTGCTTCAATATTTACATCTAACGATTAAATTAAATAACTAAAACCAATCAAAAACGATTACCAAATTCAATAGTAAAAAAAGTTTGTTTTATTATATGTGCACGATTAATGCGCATGTATGAGTCCAATTTGACTAGCATATACTTGATCAGAGGTTATTTTTCGAATTTCTGCAAAGAACATCTAAAATAAATGACTTTCTAAAAAATTTATGACAACCAATTAATATTAAAAAAACCATACATTTAGGTACGTGCATTGCTTACTTTGCGTTATATAAAATAATATGCGCATTTATTAGTTACAAAGTTTCAAGCGATAAATAAATAAACGAAATAAATTCTCCATTATGTTTGTTTGTGCATGTGAATCCAAAATTTTCATTTTTTTTTTTTTTAAAAAAAAAAAAGAAAAGAAATAAAGGACACAAAGTTCTAATGATCGAGACAATGAACACGCTTTGTGTAAAATGATAAACGAATGAATAACTGATATCCGTAAACATTCATATGCGTAAATTCAAAATCTGATATATATTAATTTTTGTGTGGTTTTCCGTTACGGATAGGAGGTTTCATAAATTTGATGGATTATATTAACAGTTAAGAACCTTTATTCCTTTTTAAAGCCATAGCATATACATATCGATATATGTGAATATGTGAATATGTGAAATATGTGATCGCACATCAAATCATGTATTGTAAATCGATACGCACGTACATATACGTCTTGTTGTACTGTTAAATTATTTGTCCAATTAAATGATATAGATGGAAATTCTAAAATTCTATCGCATTTTTAATTCATTAATGCATTTTACATTTACCAAAGATGTTCTAGCATCGATTAAATTATAATAAACATTGCATTAAGGTTCCGCAGGTTCGAACCAAAACTCGGATTCGAATCGTTCGGACCAAAATTTTTAGAATAAACGGATCCCGGACCTTAGTTTGTGAATACTAATCCAACGTTATCAATAGGATGCAAGTCACATGACTATCAGAACAATAATTTGACTTTTGTATGATTGGCTATTATTTTCTGTTGAATTTTACATTTATTTATAAAATTTAAAGTACTTTTTTAACAAAAATAATCATACACGTAAAAGAGTTACTGTATATAAAAGTTAACTAGAATTGTAAGGCTTTATTACTAAAAAAAAAAAAAAAAAAGTATCTTTATATAACTCTTATCCTTTTAAAAATGTTGGTATAATAGCGACTTCTCACTACTTTGTTAATTATGTCACTATCATTTTTCCGACAGCCGCCTTCCCTACAAATAAAATTTGATAATCCCTAACTTAATGGAGTTAATGTCAGGAAAAAGATAGGATCCACAATAAATTCTAATAGGAATTTTCTTCTAATTTTAAAAAAGTACATTAAAACTGTATAAATGTAAAGTGTAAATTTCAATTGAAAATAATAGCCAATCATACGAAAGCTATCCCACATGATAATGTAACTGGTAATTATTGCAACATAAATTTATGCGATTTAGATTTAGTATTACATATTTGTGCTTAATATTATTATTATTATTTATTATTAATAAATAAAGACAAACTTTTTATATAAAACAATATGGATAAATAATAATATGGATAAATAATATGGATAAATATAATGAACAATTATTAAAAGAATTAATTCTATTTCTATACCTGATACCATTTGGAGATTTTACAAGTAAACATCGTGTGTTCAGATTCTTGTCATACTAAACTTAGCAGCAATCAAAACCAATACGACTTACTTTCATATATATATCCCATTAATTTAACGTTTGATGATATATATTTTATTCATAAGTTTATTTGAGTATATAGTAAAGTAGTACTGTACGGTAACACAGATTCGGACTGACTTTCGAAAAAAATATATACATTCTTTTATACTCAGACATACGTATGAATAAAAAAAAATACATGCTTTGCATAAAATATATAATCATTTCGATAGCATATTTTATTTGATGCGTTGACGTAGCTCATAGTTAATTGTTAATTAAAATCAGGTGATGTATATAAAATACAGCAAGCTTTAACGTTAGCACGTCTCTCTTTTTTAAATGATTGTTTATCTCTTTGATAAATAAAATTGAAATATGGATTTCGAATTATCCGATGTTGAAGAACATCAATTTGACTTAGTAGATCCTGAATATGAACCGGAGGTATATATTGTAATATTATTAATAAAATTTTTTGAATTATTACCGATCATATTCAAATTTTAAATTATTGTTAGTAAAAATTTTTTTTAAACTATTATTGATCATATTGAAATAAATTATTATGAGAAATTATCTGAATCTGAATCATTAAGCGAAGAAGCAATTAATGATAACAGCGATGAGGAAATTTCTGAAATCGCATGTTTCACATCTCGTTTTCTTGTAAAAACTGTAATTCATTCCAATGTACCTATTGAGTATCCATCAACCTCACAAGATGGCATAGCTACTATATTTCATGTTGCAGATTGGTTAGATTCGAATCATGCATGGAAAAATGTAATATTATTTAAAGTTTTTAAATTTAATTTAAAAAAATAAATACATATTAATTAATTAATTACCTAATTAGATTCAATATTCTATGGGTGGCGGTGGAGTTCATCAAATCAAAAATTCACCATACTTTGGTAATATTCAAGTAAATAAAGAAGAGCGCTATTGTATGGGAATTAAAGTTTGCCAATTTACCGATCCAACATTTATAAATATTGAGCACAATGAAGTTGATATGGAATCTTCATTATGGAAAAAGATAACTAATAATCAAAATGTTGAGGCTAGAAAAATGAATACTTACACGTAATATTATTAATTATTTATAGTATATTATTTTTTTAATAATAAATTAAATATTAAATTTTATTTGATTTATAGAAAATACTTAGCAATTAAGGATAATTCTTGTAAATTTAAAAATGATAATGGAACTATGTGCTTAGGAAAACCAATTTTATGCAAATCACGCATTACTCAAAATATATATCAATGGTTTATTGGATGTTCGATGTATAAACTTGGAGATAAATGGCATCGTTATGTTAAGCTTGATCCTGAAGAAATTGATATTAAACTTTTTCAAGATTTACTTCTTGAACGAGCTGAGGTATTTAATATATTTATTTATATAATTTAATAAGTTAATAAGTTAATAATTTAATAATTTAATTTTAATTATTTTAGATACAAGAAAATTTACCTTATTGTTCAACACTATTACATAGATCTTCTAAAAGAAAAAAATGCGGTAATAATTTTATCTTTAAATTAATTATTATATTAAATTTATTTTAAATTTATTTAATAAATTATAATTTATTTAGATTATATTTATAATTTACCTAATGGAAAAATTGATCGGGGTGAAATTATTCAAAAAACATGTCCAGTAAAATTTTACAAATTTACTTCTCAAGATCTTACTGCTTGTCCATTTATTGCATTAGTATGCATTGGAACACACAATTATCCCCCTCCTCCTCCAGAAAAAATTCCAGCAGATATAAAAATAAATTTGCAAACTTTAATTAATCAAGCTATAGATAACAATGATATAATTACTTCAGGAAATCTCCAATCAAGTATAACTATTTTATATTTATTTTAAATTTAATTTGCTTAATTATTTATTATTTAAATAATTTAATTTTATTTATTTTTATAGATAGTTTAATAAAAGCATATTTCAAATCTGAAAATTTATCTGATATTCATCAATCGCTAAATAATATAGATAAATTACGAATTTTAGTTGCAAAAGCATACAAGAATTTACATCCATATGGTCAAGGCATCTTAGGTGTTTTTCATGCAGCTAAAACAAATAATCCTGAAGTAAAAAATTATATTCATCAAATTGGTAAATTTAAATTTACTATTATTTAAAAATTTGTATTTATTAAAATTTAAAATTTATTAATTTTTAATATTTATTTAGAGTGGTTTGATAATGATTATATTATAATTACTTGTATGTTAAAGGAACAAGCTGAATTATTAATTGATTTGAAATGTTTTCAAATTGATATGTCATACAAACGTATCAAAGGTGAAATTAATGAATATGAAATTAATACATATGATAAAAATCATTAAGTAAGTTAATTTTATATTGTATTTTATAAATTTATAATAAAATATAATTTAAATTTAATATTAATTAAATTTAGTTTTAAGCTATTGTAGAATATATACGAATATATCATCAGCAAATGGATATAAAAAATTATTTAACACATTATTTAACACAATTCAAAAACTTACTAATAAACCACTAAATATTTATCATATTCATGGTAAAGGTTGGGAATGCATAATTGGAGACTTAGACGCTGGTCAAGCAAAAGGATTAGGGCTTGCTTTGTATGAGTTAGATCAATCTAAAGATTGGGAAACACACTTAATGTATATATTTAAATCATGTGTTATACATTTTCAACGGTAAATATTTTTATGATATTTAAACAAAATTTTTTATAAAATAAATAAAATTAATTATTAATGTATTTATTATATAGAAATTTATTTAATAAACATTTTCCTGAAGAAATTTATACTTTGGCAAAATCAATTATTACTGCACCATCCTCCGAATCAGTTGAATTTATTTTAGATACAATTAGATTATTAGATGAAATTGGAGCGAAAGGTAGATAATATATTATAATTTGAATATTTTATTGTAAAAAATTTAAAATAATAATATTATATATATTAAATAGATTGGGCAAATTATTATGAAACTCCATGGATAATTTCATCATTAAATATAAATATGACTAAGATGGAACGACATATTTGGAGAAAGTATGAAAATAATACAAACTCAGCCGAGGCAGCTCATGCATTAGTTAATAAAACTGGAAAACAATTAAAATTATTATCTGCAATTTTAATGTAATATTCTTTATTAATAATACAATTTTAAATTATTTTTATAATACTAATTTATTAAAATTTTTAGTGGAAAAAGGCATGATGAAAAATTACTAAAAATTCAAGAAGTTCATAATTCTTCCGGTATTCCTTATACTAGACGTGATAAAAGTGAAGTAAAAAAACAACAAATTGCATTAAAGCGTAAGGGTAAATATTCAATTTTAATACAATATAAACATAAATTATTTTATTTAATATATTAATTTAATTTATAATTTTAGCAACGAAATTAAATAAATCCAAATCAAAAATCTCTCGCAAAAGAAAAATTTCTTCAACAA
This sequence comes from Gigaspora rosea, assembly GCA_003550325.1. Lineage (NCBI taxonomy): Eukaryota > Fungi > Glomeromycota > Glomeromycetes > Diversisporales > Gigasporaceae > Gigaspora > Gigaspora rosea. The sequence continues at coordinate 175,565 of QKWP01000731.1, read as the reverse complement.
ATACTAAAGAAAAAAAATTGCGACAAGAGAATTCTCAAAATGCTGATATTATTGGGATAATGTTTCACAAGATATAAAAAATGAATTTCAGGTAAAAAGTTCCGGAATTATATCATTAAATGAAATTGATAAAGAATCTATTTCAAATATTGAACTAGAAGAAAGAAGGATAGCACTATTAGAACAAAAAGTCAAACTTAAAAAGGAATTAGCTGAAGCAGAGGCTATTGAATTGCAAAATCGGCAACTAAAAATAAATTTAGGTTTGCCTTAAATGCAAATACATTTAGATTAATCTTGCGAATTTGCTTAATTGCTTATTTTCTACATATATATACATAGAAATAGATATGTTTTATAATGCAAACATGCTTGTAGATTGAATATATAGTACAAATACAATATTGATGATAATATATAGCTATATATTCGATATATATATAGTTAAAAACTTATATATTTACATATTTAAAATAATAAACATGCTTGTAGATTGAATATATGAAAATATTGATGATAATATATAGCTATATATTCGGTATTTCGGTATATATAAATAGTTAAATATATATTTACATATTTAAAATAATGTACACATTAAAAAATTTAAAGATAAAATTTCGTAAGTACTAGTATAAAAAATTTTATATGTTACAAGCGTATGTACAGTACTATCAAAATTTTCGTACGTCTGTCCAAATTAGTAGTACCGTACAGTACTACTTTACTGAATACCTGTTTATTTGAACTTATCAACCTTTTTATGGTTAATGGTTGTACTCATCAACTCGTCGCTCGAATAACTCGAATTTGTCATCATGTAAATTTGAATCAAAAATATATCTGATATTACGCAAATGTTACATTATAACTAACAAAATTTGAAAATAAATTTTCCTTTGCCAATCGGAATATAAAAAATATATTTGCTTTTATAAATGAGTGCTGTCAAAAGAAAACCTGTCATCAGGCTTTCAATTATATTTTGTACCGAACAAAATTAGTTTATTTGTTAGGAATTGTGCCCGATTACAGGTTTTCTTTTGACAGCACTCAAATTATAATTTGAAACTCGAATAATTCGAGTAAAACTCGAACGAATTAATTCATTCGAAGTTTCAAGATTTAATTCGTGAAACACGAGTCCAACCACACTATTTATAATGTCATATCATTATCATTTTTATTATTTGCGTCAATTTAGTTTTTGATCACAGTAGGCTTCGTTTATAAATTTATTGATCAACACTTAATAATAAAACTCTATCGAATTTTATATTGGTTTGCATGAAAAACATAGATATAAGGTGTTACGTAAACAAATTTTGTGTTAACAGTTAAGTGATTTACAAATAGTTTATTTATAGTAAACTTTTTTTATTGTGTGTATATCTATTTAGTCTAAAAATTAAAAATTTTACTTGTAATATTTTATGTCACCTAATAAAAGAAAAGAAGCACGGCCTCTCTTTTTTTTTTTAAAAAAAAAAAAAAAATTGAAAGTTTGTCAAAAAGGGCTGTTTTAATACGTAACACCCTATCGCTATATTCGCTATATTGCAGTAATTTTGATATTTTTTTTTTCTTTTAAAACCGAGGATTTATTTATATTAAATAAATCTTACGATTAAGTTCAAGTCTTATAATACAATATTATTAAATTCTTATTAAAAAAAAACAAAGTCTGCTTATATTTATACAAAGTAAATCATGTGGCTGCTATAATTATAACTATAATTATACATGAGGACGAAAGCATTTCGGGTTCTAAAACCCGAAATTAAAATTTGAAGACGAAATTGTTTTTGACCTATTTTTACTTGAAAGACGAAATTATTTTGATACTTTTTTTGAATAGACGAAATTATAAAGAACATATCTATATAAATTTTATTTGCTCTTCCTTATAAAAAATTTTAATTTTCTCTAATGAAGACGAAATAGGCCTTTTTTAAAAATCAATTTCGGTGGCATCACTAACTATAATTATAATATCGATTTAAAATGAATAAAATTAGTCTGGTTGATCAGTAGTTTGTCGATCTATTAATTCTCTTTCCAAAATCAAACCGGTCCATACAATCCCATATCAAGTATGTTAAGTATGTTTTCGAAAACAAACGTATGTTGATTAATCGTTTTGTGGTTTTTTTTTGTCAAACATAGAAAAATTGTTGAGCCTTCCCAACCTTTGTTAGTTATGCATTAACTGTTAAGCAAAAAACTATACCGTATAGTTCCGAAAATAATCACCCTTTTTTTAAAATTAATACTAAGTCAATCTGCTTTTGGCTTCTAAATAAAATTTATTCTCTAGGTCAAGACGATTCTAATGATGGTAAAATTATCAAACTGGTCCATTATAACTTTGTCATTGCTCTTTAAAGTTCGGACGACGTTTGTTTACATGATCTGCATATTATATCTGATATAAGAAAATGTTAAGACAGATGCTTCCCGAACTTTGAAGTGCAGTTACGAAAGTTCTACTGATCCGAGTTTGATGATTTTACCACCTCCAGTATTGTCTTGACATGAGAATAACTTTACTTAAAAGCCGAAAGTGTGCTTAATTAGCAAAAAAAAAAAAATAAATAAAAAATTCTATACGATTATACTTAGGGAGTTCATAAATTTTGTGGTGCTTAATTTCGGGAGGCGGTATAAAAATAAGCAAGTTCCCACTCATAAGATAAGTTAGCAATAACGTTATTTTTTGCTCTTATATATTTTTACTTGGTTCACTTGCCCGTAATTTATTTTTAATTAAAGTAATTTGCTATTTCATTTAACGGAGACTATGAAAACGAATTTTTACTTATTATGATTTTTTGTATTTAGGTACGAAAAATGAGCACGATAACACCACCTCCAAGACTAACGAACCCAACCCTAGGACTAATGAATTTATTTATCATAATTGTCTCATCACGCTCTGCTTACCGTATCATTTTTTTAAAATCAAAGTTTTTAATGGAAGTGATGTTGATTCATTAGAAACTCAAGTTCAAGCCCCGTTTGTCCCTATTACCATCTGGTGCAACTAGTACACCTCGCCGGTTTCTTAGATTTTGCCCCACCCCCTCTTTATAGTATTAATCCTGATCAAAATATTTTTCATGTACTTGTAGAGCAATTACCAGGATCAGAGTCAAAAATTATTTAGTATTCGCACCTGTAATAGCGATATATATATTTTTTATTTGTATATTGTTGTTCCGGCAAAAATTATTATAAAATAAAGAGAGGTTCTGTGGGCTCTCCGTCTTCGAATCAGTTTAGCCTGATATAATTATACTGTATACACTTTATTAGATTTAAATAATATTATACGAATACAAAATTTCATGTTTTTTATCATGCGATTTCAGTAATTAATATTTGCTTCACATCACAGATACGTACACGATTAAAAATCAAAGCACGGAAATTACCATTTTATTATTATTTGATAAAATACAAATATCATTTTCTTTCTGGTCAAGATCACCTGACGAAGTATAACGAATAAAACTTTAATAAGTCTAATTGCGCGCCCTTGTTCACTATATCATATTGTTAACCAGTCCATAAAAATCTTGAGGTTAATGATTACATCAGTCAAAGACATTGGTCCGTTCAGAAACTTCGAACGTATTAGCCCTGTGAAACATCACTACGTAAACTCGTCCAACAACAGGGTCTGGTCGTCCCGACAAAGCGTTATTATAACTTCTATATAATCGTGCAATAGCATCATCCATTGTTTGATGTCTATTGAATGCGAAGACTGCGTTCGATTGCGGAGGATGTGTGACATTGGGAAATGGGTTAGGAGTATATCCGGGAGTACCTCTAATAACTAATCAAAAAAAAATAAAATAAGAAAAACTCTAAACAAGATTATATAATATTAATAAATATACCTTGGGCAACATTATTTTCTGTTACATTTCTGCTGACAAGACCTGGTTGATGGTATTCAATAATCAATAATGGATCGCCACCAAAAATTTCATCATCGTCATCTTTATGTTTTTCAAAAATGATATCACGCCATACTGTAATAAGATTTTTTGTCTCTTTACTAAATTCATTTGGAAGTGACATTTTTTTGGAATAACTTTCGCTGTAAGAAATACATATTAATTTTGTAGTTTATCGATTGGAAAAGAATGACAATACAAAAGGTACATGACAAAACATACTTATACCACATATACCCTAAAGTTATAACTATTAGTAAAAATAAGAAAAGCCAAATTGGGCTAAATAAAATCCCAAATAAGAAATAAACAAAAAGAAAAATGAACAACAAGGGAATCAAAATAGGAGAAAGAATCAAGATTAAACAAATTCGATTCATCTAGCAATATTTTGGCAGAGCAATGTAAGCAATGTAAAAAAAAATCGATATCTATTTATATATTACGATCAACATGTAAAATGATACATCAGCATGTAAAATGTATACATCATCAGAATTGATAAAAGTTTTACGATAAAAGTTTAACGATAATAAATTAAGAAATCGGATGATATAATGATATAATGATATAAGTTGATTGACTCTCTCTTTCAAATTTGTGCTACGGGGTTGAACCATTCGAATCAAGAAATTGATCTTTTAAGTTAAATTAATTATCAAAAAATGCCTATAAAAGGAAAAAGAAAGTGTTACGAATTTGAAATCGTTATTCCTATTGATCTTGATCTTTTGAGATCATGATCCTAGCGCTCCGTTTTATTCTGCTGCGAACAACTGTCTTATTTATAGGCAAAAAAAAATTTTATGCTTTACCAGATATGCTACTGGTGCAACCTTTATTGTGTGTCCTGATGAGGCAAAGTATGAATATGATGCCACTTCTTATCAAGAATAATCATGTTAAAATGAAGCAAAAAAAAGGGGCTCATAGTAAGCCACTTTCGTTAAATAATATTTTCGTGCAATGATTGGTGATAAATTAGAACGTTATCGAAAATTAGATCGTGATCTAAGCACGTGATCTAAGCATGTGATAATAATTATGACAATTAACGTCATGACGATGTAAATTGCGTTATTTTCAATAATATTAGTAGATCTTAAGGACCATTTCATTATAGCATAACTAAAAATTATTACGTATAACGTTGCCAACATTGATTCATTTATACCAGGAACGGAGCGAAGTATATACCAGGAGCGGAGTATGAAATACGAAGTATATGGTTTACAGGCAAGTTAGATGGCTTCCGCAATTCTGGGTATCTGATTGGATAAAAAATCCTTGTGACTTTTTGTAACACCCCAAACAATGCTAAAAAAGGTTATCAAAAGAAATTGGTAAAAAAAAAATTCTTTAACCGTATAACCGTAATATTGATGTTGCAATGAAGTGTATACCAGGAACGTAGTACAAAGTACGAAGTGTATGGTTTACTGAAGAGTTAAATGGTGAAACTTGTGACTTTAGATTTCTATATTAGTTCATGTGTCTATGTTGATGTGCGTATGTACTGTACGTACGTAAGTTCGGTTATATTTCTATAGTGCGATGGGTTTAATTTTTTTGACCGGTCATTGATTAAACACAAAAAAACAACAATATAACCTCTGTTAGTATTATTAATAGTTCTCTTATGTGCTGTACGGGAGTGTGCTTCTCAGTATCTGATTGAAAAAATATTGTGTGTGACCAGCACTTTTGAGAGGCGCCTAGAATTAATGTCCAAAGAAACTATCCATTCTGGACCTTGACGAGCGTACTATGTCTTTGATTAGTTCTTTTCAGCTATATAGTGTAAGATGAATAACAAACTACATATCAAGCCCTTGAGTCCGGTGATACTATCGTAATGTTTCTGCGCCCCAATATCACGATATTAATTTATTCTACTCCTGCCTTATAATCATCATTTTTCCTTATATTATTATTAAATTGATCATACCTCCAATCTTATTACTAACTATAGTTATCCCGTTTTCCTTATTTGTTCTATGGATATATACCAGGAATGTAGTACGATGTACGTAAAGTATACCAGGAACAGAGTACGAAGTACGTAGAGTATGGTTTACAGGCAAGTTAAGTAAAGTT
>QKWP01000731.1:89659-169193 GCA_003550325.1 Gigaspora rosea | reverse complement strand
CCCCTCCCTCCCGAGAGTTCTGGAAAGTGGTTAACCAAAGAATCAACTTCAAACGGCCTTATGTGTTTACAATATTGATTTTCTTTATATGTACATTGACTTGACTATTTATCATCATGCTTTCTTGACTTATTGTGCTTATGTGTTAATATTATAGCTTGTTTACTCAGGATTCTGTTTGGATTATCGATTTATATATTGAGTCACTTAAGATTTTGTTTATATTGTATAGAATTGTGCAGATTTACGTAATAATTTTTAACATTTACGATTGTTGCATATTCGATTATTATTTTTTTTTTGCAAATATCAGGTATCTACATCGTCATTGCCCCTTAAATATATTATTATTGTTCGCGCATTACATAACCTTAAAATTAATACCTTATTAACGCCCTCCCTAAATTGTTTTTCGTGAACTGACTCTTAAATTGATAGTGTAATTAATCGGATCAAATTAAGTGATATCCCGACTCAAATTTTTCATATTAAAGAACAATTGCTTTACTAATTATGAAATTGCATATATTAAATTTTATGAAATTAATAATGTGAATTTGACACTGAACATATGCACTTTAATTCAATTGCAAATCAAAGTTTGACTACCGTAAATGGGCTGTGGACTAGAAAAACCCGTCTTTGAAGGGGTTTTCCATTTTGAGAAAATGGCGATTATTTGTTGTGAAACCTAAATTTATTTTTAAAAATCGATTACTGAATAAACAATGTCATATGGGGTGTTTTCTATTAAGAGGGCCCATTTTTACAATTTTTTGAAAAATGAGGTTTCATTAGATTCATATAAATTTTGACATGATTGACTTTTTTTAATTATAAATGAAAGTCGATTTGCATAATAAAAAATCCAGATAATGTAAAAGAAAAACTCCATGAAGCTGCATAGAGCCAACACGCCACGCAATTACCCGATAGTCACCTGCTGTCTTTTACCAATCAAAATCATGAAATTTGATTAATCCCGGATCAGACCGAAAATCAAAACAAATAATTAAACCCCATATGATTATGAAACACTGATTGACCAATCTAATTTAATTAGCAATTCACTATAGTTTTAATAGTAATATGGAATCCAATTTCTCAAAATTATATAGTAAAAAGATGGGTTTTTTAAAAATTCAAAATTTCAGCTCTTAGTAAAGTACCTTTTATTTTTAGAAAATTCTACCAGACTTTTAATAAAAAGAAAGACAAATACCATATTTTTATGCCTATATAATTTAATTTTTTATTATATTTAAACTATTAATACTTTATATTGTAGGCAAACTGGATTCCAACATTCGAAATGTTATAGTAAATTTGCTTATTTTTATTATATAAAATTTATAGATTGTTCTGTTCTTACGTGAATTGCTAATTAATTGAGTCATCAATCTTTGGTTGTAAATCTATTTTTAGATCACGATCGTTAAAAAATTGGGTTAACACTCAAGTTAAAAAATCACGATAATTTATTATATCAACATAGATTAAAAAGTAAAATACATGTAGATAGAAACCAGCGCTTTAATCTGAATCAAAGTCTCAAAATTGTTGAAAAAGTGACAAAGGTGGGTTTTTCTAGTCCACAACCCAAATAGCCAACTAGAATATCCAGACGGTTGCAATAATTAGATCATGTATATATTATCAGAATCTAGGCGTTTAGGAAAAATTATGTTAGATAATTCTATCTATACATAATATTTAGCATCATAGTGTACTAATTTCCCACACCTGGTTTTGTACAACTGCATTGCGCAGCTACTTATGGCTACTATAGCAAGTTAAGTGGTGTGCATCCGCAAATCATATATGATTGGACAGCGTGCAAAGCACAGTAAACCATAAATTTCTGCACTTAAACATCACGATATGTATCACATAGTACTATATGAATTGTTTAACCAAACTTCACTTTAACAGGTTTTTGTCTTGATTAAAGTACATGACGATCATTATAAAAAATGATCTTTTTTTATTATTGTCTTTTGAAATTCCACTAACTAAATATGTTATGAAACACATTACATGTCAAAAAGGAGTCAGTATTTTACTATAGATAAATTGAGGAAAATTCTAATATTTAAATAATTTAAATCCTGATTACATATAAAATTTAATTTGTTTTGTCTTTCATTTAAGCATATCATGAAGAACATAAAGGTATTGTCCTTCTGCTATCGAGCAACCTATATAGTTTTACTGAACTACAAACCATGTTGTCGTTACAACAAGCTATTTATACTGTTGTCCCAACAGACGACATTTTTTGGCTGCCATCAATCAAACTGACGTTATATAAGGTCACAATTTATGGCTGCCATCTCAGCAGACCAATTAAAACAGTGTTGCATTATTTTCGGGATGGGAGAGAAGGGTCGATATAACTAAAACGAAAGTCAGGTTTTTAAAAAGACAAAATCAATTCAATAAATATGTGACTATACCCAAGCCTATTACATGTTTGATAGGGTGAATAGATTCACGGCAAAAGTGCCTCAATACTTATGTATCAAGCAGCTATTTGTATATCTGACATCCAAAGCAGCCACCTCAAAGTTTACATCATAATCGCAGCTATTAAAGCATATAATTGATTGTTTAATTGATTGATTAGATGTTATAACAGTAACGTTGGCCATTGGCCATTAGTGAATTTTGGTGTCCTGATTTGAAAATTAGTTAACACATGATGATTTTGTAATGACCATTGTAAACAACCTGGATTGCGAGGTAGTGAAATCTGCTATGTAGAGTAGGGTATTTTTTTAGTAAAAGCATATTTTACCCTAATGTAATGAACATAGCAGATTTTACTATTCCACAACTCAGGTTTCACCTTGCAGCATTATAATTATTGATATTTACAGTAAAGTTTCATAATAATATTCTCAGCCAATATATCGCTTCGTTAATCTTATACTACTGAAAATATCAAAAAGAGATTTAACGATCATCATAAAATTTATCACGTTCTAATTTTCAAATCAAATGTGAATAATGCAAAATAAAATATAACTACCTGCTATAGTAGAGTTATTCAAATATTTTTAAATTAGACTTTCCATATAAATACAAAATAACTACCAAAAGTGTAATTTCAAATTTTGATCAGATTAAGCTTAATCTTGGCCATTATTCAAACAATGCCTCTAGACATTTCACATTTATATAATATATCATCCATTCTCAATTTAGCACAACTGCATTGCGTAGCTACTTATTTTACAATAATTTATATTAGAAATTATGAAAATTAATAAATAAGTCTGTATATACAGTACCACATTAGTGAGTAAATCCTATAATAGTAAATAATAAAATAATAATGATAAATTACTATATATTCTAAAAGCTACAATAAATGATAAGTTTTGTAATAAAATTTTTAATAATACATTATGATTTTTTAAAAAAAAAAGCTAAATAAAATGAGTAGTGCGAAGCACTACTATCGTACTAGCACATTTTAATATAATTCAACTCTATATACTGTAATTGTTAAATTAAATATTCTTACCATATTTATTAATTATCTCTTATAAACTCTTTTTCTATAAAAATGCTCTATATATATTAAATAATTCATTTATTAATTGCTTAGAAATTATTTTTAAATTACTTAATTTTTATCGTTAACAATTCGTAATTAAGAATTAGAAATTCCTATTGCATCAGTGAATTATATATACGTAATCTTATGTAAGATATTACGGCCCGTAATATTACGAAAATCTTACAATTGATACGGTATATTACGTAATATATTACGCTATTACAGTAATATTACAGTTATTATTTCGAAATATTTCAAAATATATTGAGAAATATTGGAAATAGACTAAAACAATACAAATTACCCTCCCCTACAGGGGTCGCGTACTTATGCAGATCAATAAACTAATGCGCGCAGGAGGTAATATTTTGATATTTTCGCATTGTTTTGCAATATTTTGCAAATTTTCGCAAATTTTCAAAAATTTTTAAAAAATAAATAAACGATATACATATTCACATAAGAGATTTGCTATTTATCACCACCGGTGATCATCACTGGTGATCAATTTACCAATTAAAATTCAGGATCAGGTGTAACATGTAGATCATTTTTGTGTAACAAAAACAAAGAATTTTTTAAAAAATTGCTAAAATTGCTTCTAACCTAAAATTTTGTCTATGAAACTACTTTTTTTTATACAAAAAAAAAATTTTTTCACTAAATTTTACTATATACAAAGCCCTATCCTAATTTTTAACCTTTACACTTACCCTAATGTTAAAAGATTTAATTTTTATTTAATAGTTTTGTTTATTTTGTTTTATGCATTGTAGATCACCGATAATGATCACTAGTGGTGAATCAAAGTATTTTTATTCACATAATCATGCTTTTTTACAGATTTTTACAATATTTTGCACAGTTTCGCAATTTAATATAAAATTTTTATTTTTTTATTTATTATTATATATTATATTTTAAATTTATTAAATATACATTTTTAATTAATATTACATACTTTATTATATATTACATATTATTTTTACATTATTACAAATATTTTAAACTACTTTCGCTTTTGTCGCATCTAATTCTATTACTATATACAAAAAACTAGCCCTATACACTTATTTTCGCTCACTCCACAATTAGCTATTATCTTCACTTTTTTGTTTTCTATTGTTTTTGAAAGTGCCGGAAGTCGGTGTTGGAATGCACAAGGTTTCGAAAAGTTGTTGTTTTTCTTGCAAAGTGCCAACATAAAATAAATAAAAAAAAATTTAAAAATAAACAAAAAAAACAAAAACAAAAAACACAAAACAAAAAAAAATAAAACGAAACCTTGCAAGAACTTGCAAAAACTTGCGAAAACTTGCGGCATTTTTCTAAAGAAACGTTTTTAAAAATTTAGAAATTGCTAGGGGTGTGTTCTTGAAAGTATCAGAAGTTGTCATTGGAATGCGCATGGTTTCGAAAAGTTGTTGTTTTTTCTCGCAAAGTGCCGAAATAAAATAAACTAATAAAAAAATTTAAAAATAAACCAAAAAACAAAAACAAAAAACACGAAACAAAAAAAATGAAGCAAAACCTTGCAAGAACTTGCAAAAACTTGCAAAAACTTGCGCCCATTTCTCTAAAGAAGCGTTCTTGAAAATTTAGAAATTGCTAGGGTGTGTTCTTGAAAGTATTGGAAGTCATAGTTGGTATGCGCAATAGTTCGAAAAGGTTTGTTTTCTCGCAAAGAGCCAAAATAAAATAAATTAATAAAAAAATTTTAAAAATAAACCAAAAAAACAAAAACAAAAAACACGAAACAAAAAAATAAATGAAACGAAACCTTGCAAGAACTTGTAAAAACTTCAAAAACTTGTGAAAACTTGTGAAAACTTGCGCACATTTCTTTAAAAAAGCGTTCATAAAAATTTAGAAATTGCTGGTATGTGTTCTTGAAAGTATCGAAAGTCATAGTTGGCATGCGCAAGGTTTCGAAAAGTTGGGTGTTTTTTTCGCAAAGTGCCGAAATAAAATAAATTAATAAAAAAAATTTTAAAAATAAATTAAAAAAACAAAAACAAAACACGAAACGAAAAAATAAATAAAACGAAACCTTGCAAGAACTTGCAAAAACTTGCAAAAACTTGCAAAAACTTGCGCACATTTCTCTAAAGAAGCGTTCTTGAAAGTTTAGAAATTGCTGAGGTGTGTTCTTGAAAGTATCGGAAGTCGTAGTTTTTATGCGCATGGTTTCGAAAAGTTTGGTGTTTTTTTTGTAAAGTGCCAAAATAATAAAAAAATTAAAAAATAAATAAATAAATAAAAATTGGAAAAAAACAAACGAAAACAAAAAAAACGAACGAAAACAAATGAAGAACAAAAAAGTGAAAAAAAACAAAATAGAAGATTTAATTATAAACAAAAGATCTAATCTGATCTTGTAGTACAGAATTTGAATATCATCAAACTATTTCGAACTATTTCAAAAAATTAGTCTAATGCGCGATCCAGGTTACAGATCTATATATTTCGAAATATTTCGAAATTACTTTCGTAATATTTCGAAAATTTGATATTTTGAAATATTTCGAAATATATTACGTAATATTTTGTTTATATTACGGTTCGTAAGATCTTGCGTAAGATTACGCTATTATAAATTTGCTAATGTGCTATCTGTAACTTATAATCAAATTACACATCAAAAACTATCAACTTTAATAAATTTAAATATTTCCCAATAAGGATTATTTGTAGTTTTTAAATTTTTTGCACTAATGCAAGAAATCTAATAACTACAATTACCGTATACCTTATAAAGCCAAATACATGCATCAAAATCCTAAGCCATGTACTGTAAATACTTTATTAAAATCAATAATTTAAGAAATTATTTTGAAATAATGAATTCTATATATTAACCAATTTTACTTAGTCACAAATATTAATTAACTTATCAAATTTAATCTTTCATGTATAGCTAATATTATCGATTAAAAATATAATAAGCTTTGATACCTTTTTATGTAATACATTTATTTTAAATCAGATAACTAAACAAACTTAATTGCCAATCCAGATAAGATCAGCAATATTTTTATATTTAGAATTGGGGCAAAACAAATATATAAACAAGGTAGTACAAAATCTGAATCAGGCCTGTATATGTAAAATTTTTATATGATTTAAAGAATTTTAAAGACATTTTTACTCATATCTTTTTATTTACTAGTCCGATTTTTTAATAAAATTTTACTAGTAGATGCACAAGAACCTGCTTTACAACTTTATTTATATCAAAAAATAATAATTACTTAGTACAAAAAAACTTTTTATTAGGTCTAAAACAGATTTACTAATATATTGTTTATATATTTGTTTATCCTAATTCCAAATATAGCAATAATATAGCTATAGTGCCGATCTTATCCAGATTGGGGGGTCCGCTAAAGCAGGGTAACTATTAGATCGACGGTCTAGGGGGGTCGTGCAGGTTAATTGTTCATCTATCAATTGCAGCCAATCAACGCACGCCGTGTTGCGCCGCTAATAATGCAAAAAAAAAAATTTTCTTTTGTCGATTTTATATTCCGTAGTTACGATCTTGAAGTTCTCTGTGAGAACACTCTTATAAAGAGAACCCCCTGCGGTAAGCTAGTAGTTATTATAATAATAAAAAGTAGTTTCTAACTTGTAAATTTTTGCTGCAACGACTCTGACCATAAAAAAGGCATCCGCAAGCAGCAAACGAACCCTGCGAACAACAAGAAGCAAGTTCTGGTTAAATCCTGCAGCAAACGAACAGCTTCCGGTTGTTAAAAAAGGCCCCATAACAAACTGTAAACAGGAAAACTAAACAAAAAAAAAAACTACACGATTACCGCCACGGTCAGGTCAACCATCCAAGAGATGATAAGCAATGGGTTCTTAACAATAATATTTGGATTAGATTTAATAGATACAATTTAATGACGTTAAACTTTCATTTGTAGATTTTCAAAGGTCAAGAAATCAAGCAGAAGAAAATCTTTCTCCTGAAAAGCTTCGCATAACCTGGAAAAGACTCGTTATTGATTGTGAAGTAAGAATTAAGATAACATGGTTAGCGGCCTTAAATATAGTTAGAATTGAGAGGGTTTATATAGTTTTTTTTAAAAAACATTGTAATACGGCAAGTTTTAATCTATTAAAAAAATAAAAATGAAAATGAAAATAAATGATTTATGAAGTAGTACACAAAGAAAATTTATAATTTGTTTAAAGTAAGCTACTCAAATTTACGAATCTTTATTATTTAGCTTCCTTTTGTTTGTGTTAAAGCATGAAGAAAATTTATTAATTTAGGTTTAGATTTTTTACGATTTGTTCGTGTTGATTCAGTGCTTAAGTATAAGAAATATTTATTAATCAGCTGTCTATTCAGATTCACGAGTATTTATTATTTAATTTCCTTTAATTCAGATTAATTTAGGCGCGTAAATACAAAGAAATTTATGAATTTAAGGGTGCTCAAGTACCTAAATTAATAGTTCGGGGCTTAATTTTTGATTAGTGGAAACCAAATTATTCGGTCAAGAGTTCATTATCGCGATGAAAAAAAAAGATGGTCAGAGACCATCTTTTTTTATCATAGAGTTGTGCTGCTTGGCTATCGCATTTTGCAAATTAATCGTAGTACTTTCTATAACAAGCCAATCATATAGAGATGCTTGAGAGCACTCTAAGCTTCATTTTGTTCGTGTTGATTTAGGATGTAAGTTCATCCAGCTCTTTAAATAAGCTAGCTATTCAGGTTCATGAATGTTTATTTGTTCATCTATTTAATTTCCCTTAATTCAGGTTAATTTGATGTTTTGTTCGTGTTGATTTAGTATAAAAAATTAATCTGATGGTTTAAAATAGTTTGTTGAATATTTATTATTTAATTTCTTTGATTCAGTTTAATTTGATGCATGAATACAAAGAAAAGAGAGATTTATTAAAATTATTTACTATTTAATTTTGTTCATATTGATTTGTTTAAACCAGCTATTCATGAATATTTTATATTTAATATCCTTTAATTCAGGTTAATTTAAAGGTGTTATCAAACGTCTAAATCATTGATCGAAATAAAATTTTAAAGTCGGGTCAAAAAACTGATCGAGTGAATTGTTAAAACTACTTATTAATAGAATAAATAAAAGATTGTTTAAGCATTTTGCTTTATGTCATGGATCTTCCACGAAATTATAGTTGTCAAAATTTAATACGTTGCTTTTTATATTAGAAACTCTTATCGCCAATAAGAAACCCATAGGTATCCCTTAGATTGTAACACAGGCAAATTTGCCTGCGTATTTTAAAATTTTTAATAAAATTTTAAATATTGATTTTAGCCATATTTTTTCTAAGTAAAAAATATTCTTTTAAGTTTTGTTTTAGTAACTTTGTTATAAAATTTTTTTAAAATCATTAGAAAACTTTAATATAATAAATGTTTAAAGTTCTTGTATTGGCATTTTTACTATTAAAATTTTTCTTTAGATTTTTTCAAATTTTATATGTTCCTGTCTATAAAAAAAATCTTTACTTCTAATACAAGTCTTAATTTTTACAAGTAAATCATTAAAGTTGCAATAATGAAAGTTGACATCCTTTATATAAACTACAATATTGTCTTAAGAACTATAGTTCTAAAACTAAAACTAAATAAGATCGCAGAAAAATTGTAATAAAATTTTTTAAAAAAATTTTTTCTTAAAATTATCTATTTTCAGCTTATATATAACTATAATTTATTTTCTTATAATATAAAAACTAATTGCAAAAAAGTAATCCTTATTTTCAAATATAATTGTACAAAGTTTTATTTAATTATTTTAGTATTTTAAAAAAGTAAATCAGAGCTAAAAAAGTGCAAAAACACAGGCAAATTTGCCTGTGTTCTACTACAATCTAAGGGATACCGTGCCAATATTTATTTTTATATATGCGCAATTTCAATTTTATTTTACTTTTTTTTGACTGCTAAAAGTGCAAAAAGTTGTGAACATTGTTGTAAAGTCCGTAAAGGGGAAGTTAAAGCACTTGGTATTGTGAAAAAGTTGTTGGATAGTTGTCTTTTTTTTTTGCTACGATTTGCTAAAAACATAATGATAATAAATAAAGCAAGGATGGTCTGCTCAAGTAACGATCACAATCATTACTTCGATCAATTGTAATAATTATCACTATCAGACCACATTGCTTGAGAACGCCCTAAATGTTTAAACCAAGCGATCCAGTTCATAAACGGTTGTTACTATTTTCTTTCTTTTTTTTAAAGTAAGCTTAATATTCGCAGGGTTTTTAATAAAATTGATTGAAAAAAAATTTTTGGATGAGAATTACATAAACTGTATAATAAATAAACGAATGCCTTGTGCTTATACACAGGGACGGTGATTTTCTGCGGTGGTTAAGACTAAATTCTGCATGCGGTTAAGGTAAATTCTGTGATTTAATGTGATAAAAATTTTTTGCGAATTCTGTGTAATATTCGAAATTCTGTGCGATTCTGCGGTCACAAAATGCTAATTCTGTGTGATTCTGTGGCAAAAAAGCGTTAATTCTGTGGTTTAATACGCTTATTCATAAAAATTTATTTATAATATTTAAAAAAAAAAACATTGTTATATTTAATAAAAAGACCGAGAAAATAAAGTTAAAAGTATTTATCCTATAACTAATTGCACTACTATATTCATTTTGATAAAAAGAAAAAAAAATAACCTCTAAAAAAAAGTTTAGTTAAAAAAAAACATAAATAAAAGTAAAAAAGAATTATTCACTGTTAAAATATAACATATTCAGTTGTTTTAAAGAATCAAGTGAAAGATTCTGACGATCACTATTTAGAAGATTATTATACATGGAAAAACTCTGTTCAACACTGCAACTAGAAGCCGGAAGCCAGATATAATTTAGTGCGATTTGTGATAAATTTGGTAGAAGTGATTGCATTCCTACCCAATATTCATGAAGATTAGTCATTTCATTAGTTACTTCATTTAAAGATCCATAATAAATCGCCCATTCTTGTATAATTGCATTTGATGGACTGTTGAGTTCTATAATTGTTGAGTATCGACGAATATCTCTACGGGAAATATCACCTACCAAGTTACCCATTTTAATATATAGAGGATCAAATATACGACAGGCACGAAATAAAGAGCGTGCAGGGTGTTGTGGAATGTGTATTGCAAATTTATTATATGCAACGACAAATGCAGAACAAAAAATACTATAAAATTCTTCCGAATTGAAATGAAGCTGTGAAATTAGATTATGCAAATCAGCCCCAAAATTTTGTGCGACAATATTTCCTTCAATAAATGATGTAAGTTGCTCAAGCCGTCCTTCAATATATGGAAATATTGGTTTATCCTGCTGCTGAAAAAAATCTAAATCGTGGACAAATTCTTGCGCATAACATGAAATAAAATTAATATAAATAATTATTGTGCCTTTTTTTTGTCTATCTTGTAAGATCGTATTAATTTCAGCAATTAAATCGTGGCTTATATCTCTTTCATGTTCCTCTAAATAAAATGAAGCCCAATATTCAATATAATCTTTGGCATAAAACACCATTTTGAACCATGAATTCCAACGAGTTTTATTAGGTAATGGAATTTTGCATGGACTTTTAATTCCATGTATTCGAAGATGGTTTAAATAACGACCTTTACGTGCGGGTGAGTTTGTAAATGATTCTTTAACTTTCGATAAAAGAACTTTTAAAAGATTAAAATCAGGGAATACTCGCCAAGTATCACTAATACATATTTAAAAAATAATTCTATAAAATTAATTAAAAGTATCTTTATACGTATATACGTACATATATACGTACGTACATACGTACCATATGTACGTATTATAAATTAAATTATATTTACCCAATAAGGTTAATAATATGCGCACAACAAGGTGAATGTACTAATTGTGGCATTACTGGTTTTAATATTTCACGGTAACATTTTTTCATGTAAGCCGCGGAGTCAGATAAAAATAATTTTGGTAAAGTATACGAAATATTGTATTTAACTAAAATTGTTAACAAAGTCCCACCAACTGTTGAATTATTTACAGCTTCTAAAAAATCAACTGATACTAATTTAGTATTTTGTTGAAAAGTAAATAAAGTATTTACGACGCTACGTGAACAGTCATCCGTAGTTTCGTCCATTATAATTGCTACAGGCTTTTGAATAAAAAAATCTTGAAGCGAAGTAAGATGACACTCAAAAACAGATGGTAAATATAATCGACGAAGTGTGGTGGCATGAGGAATAGCACCACCTTCTTTTAAATATTTTTTAAAAAATGGAAGTAGGCTATTAACTTTTTCAAGAGGAATGTTTGCAGAAGAAAATGCTTTAATCAAATCCTCTATAACTTCTCTTTTAGATTCGGATGAAATTTTAATAGTAGAAAGTGTAGTTTGTTTTTTAGACTGCTCTTTATTTTCATAAATTCGTTTATTCTTAATATGTGCCTTCGAATTACAGTGACCATCAACCGTAGATTTTACCTTCCATTCAACAGAATGATCGCAATAGTTGCAAAACATAATTGCATCATCTTCTCGAAAAACGCCAGGATGTTCACTCATACGAGTAGCTATAGAAACCTTTTTATTACGAGTTGCCATTATTAAAAAAAATTTAAACTCTATTGCTATTGCTATTACACATTTATATTAAAAAAAAATTGATATCAATATTGATATCAATATCGATATTTTACTTTTAATCAAAAATGTTTCTTGTTCAAACTTGATGTTTTTTAATTTTTCTTTATTTTTAATTTTAATTTTATCTTTTAAAAAAAAATCATTTCATTGTGATTTTAAATCAATATTACAAATTTATATTTAAAAAAGCTTTTATCGTTATTATGATTAGAGACACAGGTGAATTGCTTTATGGCAAAAGTTATGGCAAATTACAGGAGTTTCACCTGCACCTCTAATCATGATTTTCTTGCTTGTTTAAACTCGATACATATGTCATATGTTGCCGTAATGAATCTCCTACTATGAAAATTTCAATCCGATTGGTTAATAATCAGTTGACCTCAATTTTTTCGAATTCTGTGATATTCTGTGGTGATTGATAGTGATTTCTGTGTTTGGCTGCGCTTAAGAGAAATTCTGCTGTTTTCTGTGAATCACAGAAAATCACCGTCCCTGCTTATACATAAGGACGAAAGCATTTCGGGTTCTAAAACCCGAAATTAAAATTTGAAACCGAAATTGTTTTTGACCTATTTTACTTGAAAGACGAAATTATTTGATACTTTTTTTGAATAGATGAAATTATAAGGAATATATCTATATAAATTTTATTTGCTCTTCCTTATAAAAAATTTTAATTTTCTCTAATGAAGACGAAATAGGCCTTTTTCAAAAATCAATTTCGGTGGCATCACTACTTGTGCTATCCTTTTCAACTCTTATTCCAATTATCTTAGCAGTTATTTATAATGAATAAATGCTTTGTGATTATCATTTCATTCCGGAACAATATCCATGTTTTTTTCCCCTTTGTTTTCAATTAATCGCTGGTTCTAATATTTTTTCCAAATTTCCAACGAATTGTGATGGCTCATTTTCGCTTTTCTCTGCTAATCTATAGTAGCAGTCCCTGGTTCTCTCAAACAATTCATTCATTTTTGATCGAGTTTTTTCAGCTGCTTTATCTGCTGCAAATATTTGGACAGCAGATATTTCCACAATACCGCGGGTTTGATATACTTCTATGCCACTTTCTTCGAAAGTTCTTTGAAAGTTTTCCCAAGCTTCTGGCATTAAAATATTGGCACCACAAAGTTGTTCATGGAAAATATGGCGACACAGTAACATATACCAATTGAAGAATCTGCATGAACATTCTGCACTTGCAAGGTTAGGTAAGGACTTTCCTTCTTCTAGTCTTTTTGCAACGGCATGTACTTCTTCTGCAACAAGTCTCTGAAGGGGGAAAGGAAACTTATGTATTTCATTAAGAACTTCTGGTCTAACGTTGGTAAGAGAAATTCTTTTGGTGCGAAATTCAGTTGCAGTTTTTTTTGCTGCCATCATTTTTTTGTTGTCAAGTTCTAAAAGAATTTGACATGCCCCTAGATTATAATAAATAAATATTAAAAAAAAAAAAACCACAATTTGCTCTAGGTTTTATCATTCATCACATGATAATATCGTAACCAATCGAACTTGCATGCTAAAAAAAAAAATAATAATAATAAATTTCAATAATATTTTTAAACCTTTAAAATGAATATATCCCGAAATTACCTGGTAATTTAATGTTTTTAAGTACATTTTAACGCTTTTTGATTGGTTATACAATTGTGTGTCGAGTTGTAACAAAATTCTTTACGGTAAAATCATGAATAAACCAAATATTGAGAGGTTACAGCAGATCAGCGTGGAATGAATGGAATACGGGTAGAATCAGGTTTGTATAATTTAAAAATTCTCTGTTTATTTAAACGCCTGAACTTATTGTTATTTTTTCTAAGATGCATATCCTCTGATCAATAGACTGAAGATTCAAAGAAATCAGCAAGGTGTTATTATAAAGTGCACTTCCTAACGCTTTTCCTCCTCATAATCCAAGATCATTACTAGTAAGGTTTAAATCTTTCAATGTGATGTTCTTGGAAAGTGCATCTGCTATTGCTTTTCCTCCGAATTTTCCAAGCTAAGATCGAGTGAAGTTGCTATTATTAACTCAAATTTTCAGACCCACACGATTCTGGGTTGAAGCACTTTAATTTCAGGACTATGCCGACTGTTTCCAAGAATTTTCTCAAATACTGAGTTCTAATGCTTTGAGAAATTTGCCTTGCTCAAAAAATTCATGTGCATCCTTTTCAAATTCTTAAGGATATTGCTGTTCTGCATTGAGGTATCAGAAAAATAAAGTGAAAATGTTGTAATTTCAAGTAGATTTAGAGTAAGCTTAAATTACTCGAAAAAATTTCACTGATGTTCAATAGGATGGTGTTGACCCAGGAATAATTTTTTTAAATAGATCCGTGCATTTTATATAACGTGCGCATTTTATATAACATGCGCATTAATGCCATATTATTATAAAATGCACACTTTCCCCATCACTAGTTTAAAGCATTCAGATACTCTTGTTTTGGGCGATTGGCAGGGTCGCTATCCCAACATTTTTTGTAAAATTCGATATATTGAGAAGGTGTATCTTCAATAGGTTCTTCTCTATTTCCCTGAAACATGAATAGAAAGCATAAATGCAGATTCAATAGAGGTTCAAAACGACTTTTCTGCAGTTAAACATACTCTTTGAATCTTCAGTTCCTTAACTTGATTATTTTTTATCATAGTCTTTTTTTCTTTAATTTCGTATGTGAGCTTAGAATATAAATCCATCGGTTGCAGGTGATGTTGGGCCATTTTCTTTCGTCTAAGGCCTTCCGCTTGAAATTTACCAGAGAATTTGTCCAAAGCTATAGAAGTTTGATTACATATCACATTTATAATAAGATATTGAGGTTCGATATGCTAGCATTCCACGAATTTGAAGTTATAGACGTTCATTAATTTGTTTTAATAGTTTTAATAGTCCGAAGTCTGTAATTTTGGTTGACTTTGATGAATCAAGATGTTTTTCGAATACTAAATTATTAAAGTATAATGGTTAAATTATGTAATAAATAAATATAAAATCAAGCAAAATATATAATGCTATACGTACCCGATCTCTAAGAATAATGTTATTATCATGTAAAAATAAAAGACCAAGTGTTTTTTCTTTAGCAAAGCAAATTCGATTTACTGCAATACTGCCATGTAGTAAGTGACTGACAAAACCTGGTACAAAATTTTTTTTATACAAAAAATAAAATAAAATAAAGTTTCAAGCTAGTAAAGATACTCGCCAATCAAACCATATTGAACAGATATTTTTGCTTTTAATTCACTGTGGAAAGATTCTAGAGGATTAGTAGAAGTAATTTGAAGAAGAAGTGGTGAATGCTGTTGAGCTCAGAGAGACCATTGTCTCAAATTGTTTAAATAGTTTCTGGTAATATATTTTGCATTGGCTTGAACTGGACAAGTATTAACAGCATCACGAACAACCTCTTCACATCCAATTTGTGTTTTTTTGTGCATTGCATGAACCATTTTGTTAAGTGTAGGGCCATAGTAAATATTTTTCATCCATGTTCATACGACATGTACAGTACAAAGAAGAACATCACACTCTTGCTCTCCTGTAAATCGAAATAATTTATATAAATTTTTTATTTATATTTTCACACTTATAAATTATTAAATCAGTTTAAAATAATAATAATAAAATAAAAATAAAAAAAATCATATATTTTTCCTACCTACAAAAAGATCTGGAAAAGTTAACGCAATACCATTTGATTCCATGCTGCTTTGGTCAAGAAGCATATACCTTGGATTCCAACGTGAAGCAAAATTTTGAATAATTTTTAACGCTGACGCAACTGCCATACTAGTTTCTCTATTAACAAAAAAATAAGTGCTGATATTCCAACAACCATAGCCACGCGAATGTATAAAGTAAATAAATGCCACCCATGCTTATTAGTATTATGCGTAGAATCGATTAGTGTTAACCAACCGTAATGCGTTAAATTTTCTATTTGCCAAAAATTTGCAAAACATAGATCCTGCAAGCGCGCATGTGATTTTTGCTTTTGAAAAGACTCAACCTGATAATTATTTCTTAGCAAAAATTCGGTTGCACTTAAAAAATCAGAATTTAAATCTGCATGTCCAACAAGATGCGAGTTCATCGGACCAACAAGCTTATGCTTGATATTAGCAACCTCCTTGGTTTTTAAATACTCCACGCCCGAGTCCTCATGTAATTTAGAAACTTCTTTTTTAATAACATTCGTAATTGTTGGGGGTTTGTAACTCTTGATTGCTTCATTAGCTACCATATCTTTAATAAATTTTGACCGTTTACACATATCGTTTCTTTCCATTAAATGGCTATGATCAGGGGTACCATTTACCTACAATTTATTGTAACTTATTAAAAAAATATATATATATTACATTAACAATATTTAAAATTATGTAATTTCTACTCTTACCCTCTCAATTCTAACCATATTCGATGGCGCTAACCAGGTTATTCTAATTCTTGCTTCACAATCAATAGAGGGGTGTTTCAAAGTTATGCAAAGCTTTTCAGGGGAAAGATTTTCTTTTCTTCCGCTTGATTCTTTGGGCGTTAAAAGCCTACAAACAAAAGTTTTACGTTCATCACCATTATCCAACTTGTATCCATTATATCTAGTCCAAATATTATCGACAAGAGCCCAATGCTTGTTAAAATCTTCAATTCCAAGTTCAAAGGTTTCATTTATATTAAAGAAGCGTTCTCGGATAGTTGACATTGGACGTAATGGTGATTGTATAGTTTTTTTTTTTTTTATTAGCTTTCACGTTTACTAGTTGTTGCCAGAAGCTACTCGTCTGCTACAGGATTTAGCCAGAACTTGCAAAAATTTATTACGTATGTGCAAGCTCTGTCCCCTTTTCTTATTTGTTATTATTCTTGTTGTTCCGCGAGGGTTTTTTTTTTATACTATAGAGTTAGCAGGCAAAGTTTGAAATCGAATTTTAAAGAGTCTTACAAGTCAATAATTACAATACTGCAATAAGCGCGTAAAACTATATCCCAAATTTTTTTACAACTGATCAATTAGATAAATTATTAAGGGCGCATTGATTGGTTGCAGTTTATGAGATGATCAATTGACCTGCACGACCCCCTAGGACCATCAGTTTGATAGTTACCCCGCTTTAGCGATCCCCCGGATTGGTAATTAATAACCTTAATTCAATAATTTAAATTATTTAAATTTCGATCAAACAACCATTCTTTACAGTAAACCTTTTACCTTTATTCAACTTAACTCGGCATACAAATATCTATTTCAACCTAGCACACTTCATACCTATCACATGTTTAATCATTATACAATTAATTAAACAAGAAATTAAATGTAAAATACAAACTCTATGTACACAATAACCTAATACTATACAACCCTCAATCAATCATTTCTAAATTACCATACTCATTTAATCACAACCTATTTTGAATAACCAAATTTCAGCTAATAATAATAACCTATAATTTTAGTGTCTTTTGAAAACCTTCCAAATGCCTAACTTATTTACCATTGTTGAACTAATAAATTACTCACTGCAGCTGCATTCTGTACAACTCAAACCTTGTTATAGGTCGCAAAATTTTGGATGCTTGACTAATGAACTCCTTGTCCTTTCTAGAATGATAATTTCTGGTTTTTCATCGTACTATACTTCAAGAAAGGAAATTCCATTATTTTGATACATGTATCGTTTTTGCCGATCACGATTAACAATGTCTTCGAGTTTTTTAACATTCTTATACCAGCTAGTACTATGAAACTGATGCTGAGCCCCTTGCACCTCCAATGCAATTCGATATTTTTGAAAGAAGGCATCAAGCTCTAATTCGTTTAAGAAAAAAGGGCGATATTCGATCATAAGGTCCTCATTAAGAATTTTCTTAGCTATCTGAATGCACTTGGTCTGGAATTTGCGATTTTTCTTAGTTTCTCTTTCTGACTGATCCTGCTCTAGTTTTAAAATTCTAGCCTCAAGCTCGGTGAAGCTCTGACCCAATGCTTCAAGCCTAGCTTTCTCATCAGTTTTTTTAGCCTCAAGCTAAGTGATTAATACTTCAAGCTCAGATGACATAATGAATAATATTTTTACATATGAAAAAATTATTCAATATTACGTGACAAATATAAAACTGCTTTATTAATATATGCAAAAATAAATACAAGATCGGGACCTAGCCTGTGATATACAATGTCAATATTATTATCTGCGGACTAATATCTGCATGAAAAAATTTCATGCTCTACTTTTTTCTCGCAAGCCCAAAAAAAGATATATAGTGATCAGCTCAGGGTTCACCTACTCCTCCCTTTAAGGGAGATTGCGAGAAGGCAGGATAAATTCACGAAATACACATGCAAAAGTAAACTAAGTATTTATGCGAAATAGGCCACCTGGGGCTTTAGCCCCCTTTTTATTGAAGCTTATTCAACTTCATAGTAATCAGTAGCTAACTTCATAGTAATCAGTAGCTAACTTCACAGCAAGTCTTAGCTAACTAGCGGTAGCTTAACAAGGCTTTAGCTCCCTTGATCCTCCTCTGATCCTAAAAACTTTAGAACTTAACATTGTCAATGGGTATGCCACGTACAAATGCAGGCCCATGCGCAATATGTGGCGCAAATGGCCTCAGAGAAAAGTTTCGCAAATTAACGCCAGACCTTTTGTGTAAGGCTATGCGAAGCCCTGCTATTTCAAATTTAAGAGAAGAACTTTGTTTAAATGACCAACTTTGTCAAATTTATTACAATGAATTGATAGCATTTGATAGAGGCTTAAATCCAAATAAAAGACAGAAATGCAAATTAACTTCGGTCTACAATAATGAAACGCATAATGACGATGTTTCAAACGAACAATTTAATACTGGAAATTGTTATAAAATGGTATAGGAGTTCCTAAAGATGAAAACAAGGCACACGAATGGTACTTGAAATCGGCCAAAGGTGGGAATTCCAGCGGACAGTTAAGTGTTGGAAATTGCTACAAAAATGGAATAGGCGTTCCTAAGAATGAAAAAAGCATTTGAATGGTACTTGAAATCAGCAAAAGGTGGAAATTCCAACGGAAGGTTAAGTATTGGAAATTGCTACCAAAATGGGATAGGCGTTCCTAAAGATGAGAAAAAGGCATTTAAATGGTACTTGAAATCTGCTGGCTGTGAAAATTCTGACGGACAATTGAACGTTGGAAGTTGTTACTTAAATGGAATTGGCATTCCTAAAGATGATAAAAAAGCACTTGAATAGTATTTGAAATCTGCTAAAAACGAAAATTCTAATGGAGAATTAAATGTCGGAAAGTGTTACCAAAATGGAATAGGCGTTCCTAAAAATGAAAAAAAGGCATTTGAATGGTACTTGAAATCTGCTAGCTGTGAAAATTCCGATGGGCAATTGAATGTTGGAAGTTGTTACTTAAATGGAAATGGAATGGAGTCAGATCCGCCCATATGAAAGTCCTCCATGCTGTCATGTACCTTTTGTATTGTCATTCTTTTTCCAATCGATAAACTACAAAATAAATATGTATTTCTTACAGCGAAAGTTATTCCAAAGAAATGTCACTTCCAAATGAATTTAAACAAGAGACAAAAAATCTTATTGCAGTATGGCGTGATATCATTTTTGAAAAACATAAAGATGACGATGATGAAATTTTTTGTAGCGATCCATTATTGATTATTGAATACCATCAACCAGGACTTGTCAGCAGAAACATAACAGAAAATCATGTTGCCCAAGGTATATTTATTAATATTATATAATCTTGTTTAGAGTTTTTCTTATTTTATTTTTTTTTGATTAGTTATTAGAGGTACTCCCGGATATACTCCTAACCCATTTCCCAATGTCACACATCCTCCGCAATCGAATTCAGTTTCGCATTCAATAGAATGCAAACAATGGATGATGCTGTTGCACGATTATATGGAAGTTATAGTAACCTTGTGTCGGGACGACCAGACCCTGTTGTTGGACGAGTTTACGTAGTGATGTTTTACAGGGCCAATAAACTCTTTTCTTGAGGAAACATCTGAAATAGATGAACAATTATCATCTCCCACTGAAGTCATTGATTATAATAAATTATCTAGTTTGGAATCGATTAAACCAACCTCCACTTCTACAGCTACTAAACATTCACCACCCGTAACGAACAAATCGATATTCACGTATAGTAATCCATTTGACCTTTTAAAAAAATCGCCGCCATCTTCTCCTTCTCACCGACATCCAGTAGTTCATCAGTGGACATCACAATCATCTCCACCTTCACAGAAGAAAAAAGATGTGTCAACAGTACAAAAGGAAGGTGATGTTTTCTATAGATCTCAACAACAAATTGAACCATTCCTTTCTGGATTTTCGGCTTGGAATGTACGCGCGAGCTCAACGCCTAAAGGTCAAACAAGCATTCCAGATGGCGTAAAACTTCCCAGAGGAATTCTTCTGTACGATACTGGTGAACGGAATGAGAAGGTTTTGTGCTCAAAGGACCTGGATCTTACAACCATAACTCTTATTCCAAGTGACTTAGAATATCGTCTTGGAAATCCATTGCAGTCAACGGGCGCTACATATGCTATGTCGTTAAAGGTGGGAAAATTAGAGTGATTAGCACCTTATACGGGAGCAAAACGTTATTGCGAAATCATGACAAGGATAAGTCTATACTTGACATGTGTATTCGGGAAACGTCACACGATGGACTTGATCAAGGACAGTCCGAAAAGCAGCTACTTTTGACTATCGGCGGTGATAGTAAAATCACTGTTTGGGAAATTTCTGAGCCACCATCCGAACCGAGTGCAGAAATCCCATACAAAGTATTACTTGAAATTGATGCCAGAGAGTCACTTGAGGACTCAAAACAACCACGATATCATCGTGCCGTATGGCATCCATTGAATCCAAACTTGTTTGCCGTTGCTGCTGATACGAACGAAGTTATGGTCTTCGATATTATCAAGATCTTAGAGGGTAATGAAACAGGGAGCTTTAAGGAATCCGAGATATCTGAGAAGATATTAAAAACTCAAATTCATCATAAGCCCATTAGTGACTTGGCCTTTTCTTATGACGGAACAATTTTGGCAACCGCAAGCGAAGACTGCGTCATTTTTAGTGCACTAAATCAAGAATCTGAATCTGATATGAGCATTTCTCCTGTGCGCAAAATCATTCTTGATGGACAGCAAGTGTCTTCCGTTTTATTTGTTGATATAGGAGAATTTTCATCAGAACAATCTTCGTTTAAATTCCGGTATGTAGTTATTGGTACGGAACGTAATACTATGCTTCACCTTTACGATGTAGAGTCTGATGAGTACATACAGTCGATCAAATTTTTACCACCTCCTGAACGTCGCTCTTCATTGAACAAAGGCTATCGAAAGGAAGAAGCCATGTTCAATTGTATTAGCTTTGATCAACGATCGCACACCCTTGTGATAACTAATAGTGCTAGGATATCTATTTTTGCTCTGCATTTGAACATGCCAAGCAAAAATTTGGAGAAGCTTGACTTGTTTAATCAATCCAACTTGATGGGTAATGGGCAGTTTGAATACGATTCTATAACAACTCCGGATGAATTCTCTATCTTAAACTCTGTGCAGTTTGATTATATGATAGAGTTTCCGGTAAATCAATTAATTGGTAGCTTCGTTATAATACCGGATACCGCATCTTCCAATGGATTTTCGTTGTATTGTATTCAATCTAAAGCTGTACAACAATACTGCATAAGCGGGGATTTGTTATTGCCTCCGAATATTGATGCGTGTCCCGAATATGTAAGCGCAGAAAGAGTTCTTGATCGACAACGGCAGGACGATGAGGACGATGCCAAAAAAGAGCAAGGTGCCATTTATTCAGAATCGCTTGATTTTTCATCAAATACTGAAGGCGTTAATGTCGAAGAAAGCACTGCTGAAAAAGACATTAGCAAAGAGACATTAGCAGTTGAAAATTCATATTTAGCAGGTGATGGACCTGAAATAGCTTCTGCAACTTCTGAAGTTGATGAGTCTACATCGACCGGAAAACAAAATATGATAATAGAAGGAAATATGTCAGAGTCGACGTATTTGCCCGATGAGAGTGAAGCAAAAAATGTAGAAAATCAAAAAACAACTAATATTAAATTGTCCACGGCTGTCAATGGTGCTATAGCCAAATTGAAAGAAAAAAAGAAAACAATTGCCGCGACGAGTACTGCATCAGTGGTTCAGAATGCAGAGATATCTTCAGATTCAGAAAGGACTTCAAGGAGGAAGGAGTCGCGTCGAGGATTGGAAAATGAAAAGGATAATGAAAATTTTATTCAATCTTCAGAAATTACTAACAAATCTGCGGGAAAAAAGTCTGCCGAAGGGGTCCCAAAGAACGGAAAATCTAACGCAGGTGGTGAGAAAAATAGGAAGGCAACAGAAATACTTCAAGATGGCACTAACATTAAAGTATCCGGTGGAAAATCTTATTCTGGTCCGGAGGTCCCTCCCACATTCGGGCAGTCTTCGACGACAGCTTCTGGCGCCGGAATATCGCCAGCCCAAATGCAGACAATCTTGAAGGAAATAAAGAAAATGGAAGACAACGTTACCAATAAGCTCGGAAAGATGATTTCAAAAGAATTAGAAAAACAATTTCAAAAGATTGAAGATGAACGCATAGCTCATCAGGCTGCAGAAACTTCACGCCAAGAAGCAATTCTTAAGATAGTTTCTCAGACTCTCAGCACCAATACGACTAAATTATTGGAATCAACGATCCGTAATGAAGTTCAAACTTCCGTTTTACCGACATTAAGCATGATGGTCACTACTGCCGTTGACAAGCATGCTCATAAAGGAATGGACATTCGAAGTTTCTGAACGGACCCGTGTTTTTGACTGATGTAATCATTAACCTCAAGATTTTATGGACTGGTTAACAATATGATATAATAAACAAGGGCGCGCAATTAGACTTATTAAAGTTTTATTCGTTATTTCGTCAGGCGATCTTGACCATGAAAGAAAATGATATTTGTATTTTATCCAATAATTATAAAATGGTAATTTCCGTGCTTTGATTTTTAATCGTGTACGTATCTGTGATGTGAAGCAAATATTAATTACTGAAATCGCATGATAAAAAACATGAAATTTTGTATTCGTATAATATTATTTAAATCTAATAAGTGTATACAGTATAGTTATATCAGGCTAAACTGATTCGAAGACGGAGAGCCCACAGAACCTCTCTTTATTTTATAATAATTTTTGCCGGGTACAATTTTGAATTATGGAAATACCCGGGGTACTCGCGCCCTGATTTTACGCTACATGTTATACTTGATTTTACACATTTGATATACCAGTCAATCTAGATAGTGAAGTGATCCGTTCCATTAATAAAAAATTTTAAAAAATTCATTATATCGAGAGTTTTATTAGTAAATTCACTATATCGAGAGAATTTTATATAAACTGGCTTTTGAGCTTAATAAATTCATTATATCGAGATTTTAATTAGTCTTTACTATATCGATAACGAGAGTGACTTGTATAATAAATTATATTATTTTTATTATATGATCATTATTATATATTTATTATTAAAATAATGTAATTTTTTATTATATCTTTATTATTATATTAGCTAATACCTTAATATTTTTTATAAAAATTATATATTATAATTATTTATATAATAAATATACCATATGTTACCGAAAAGAACCAACCAAAATGTTGCAAAAAAATAAGAATTTTTTCGAGTCAAAGTGAAGGGGTTGCTTCCATTTGAGACTAATTTTATTATTAAAACATAACAAACTTGGTCAAATTTTTGGTTTCAAAATCTGGAGGGTTGCTTCTAATCGGTAACATATATTATTAGTAATACAGTTACAAGAGACTTAAAAAAATATTTTTATTATATATTTATAATATTTTTATTATATGTTTGATACTGTATATATCTATAATATATTTATCATATATTAATATTGATCATTTAATAATAATCTATACTACTAAAATTTTAATGTCTGTCCGTCTGTGCGCTTTAAACGATTTGATTGGCTAAATTTTTTAATATCGGTTATGTAGTGTAGATGTAAAAATAACGCGTTTGGTTTTAAAATAATCTGAAATAACGCGTACCAATAAACATTTAGCAAATTTATATGGTACTAGAGGTCTATACTCGATAAGTTATGTTCAATTTTTTCAATTGCCAAAATTTTTTATACGAGAGAATTTTCAAAAAACTGACTGGTAATTTTGTAGAGCAATATTAGTTCTATAAATTTGGAAAATATTTTTTGTATGTTTCTAAACTTTAAAGCGTCATAGCTTTAATTTTAAAAATCTGGCCGGTAACTTTAGCCTAATTCTTGAACAATACCTGGAGATATAACTACATTTAATTTTATTTTCATATTACATATCTCCACATATAGTACCCGGGCACTGTATGCAGCGCGATACGGTAACTTGATAATACCAGATACCTAAAACAGTGCAATCATCAGGAAATTTTTAAACAAAGGCATGGACGTAAGGACGTGCCAAGACTACTAGTATATTGTAAATATATTTAACAATAACTATAGCTTTCTGTGTAAAGTATAATTTTATGTACCCATTCTCCAATCACCAAATACTAAATGAATAATTAATAGTTTTGAACTAACTATACGATAGTGGAAGATTGATAAAATTTACGATTAAAAAAATTATAAATAAAAAACAAAAGACTAGCTATCATGCCACCAACGTATCCAATCCCGTCATTTGAGAAACCGACCAATAATCCCGCCGTTATAACCATTAAAGTGAAATCCCTCCTTTTTATTTCTTCAACACCATTATAAATATTTGAGTTCTTTTTTATTGTCCCATAATTATTATTATTATCATTATCAGCGTTCGAGTTCTTTTTATCATTATCATTCTTTTTTGTTATCTCATCATTATTATTATCATTATCAGTGTTCGAGTTCTTCTTCTTCGTCTCATCATCATAATTATCAGTGTTCGAGTAATTTCGTGCCGCTACAGCTAATTCAAGTCCAGACACAAAGAGCATTACACCGAGAATCGATAATGGGAAATAATTTAAAAGACTTGTTAAAGTCCCTCCAAATAATATTCCCACAAGCAATTTAAACAGCCCAAGAAACAAAATGCTAACTTCAGTTCTTGCACCGAAACGATACTGACCAGCCAGTCCGCCTGAACCATGACAATAAGGTATCGAACCGAAAAAACAACCAATAAGATTCATAAGTCCGATGGAAATGGAAATTTTTTCAACGGTAACTATACGAGACCATTTCGGAAATAAATCTTCAGCTAATGATGCTAGTGCAATGACTGAATTGAGAGCAGTCAAAGGGAGTTGACCGAGAGAAGCACTAAGAAAACCAGTTTTGAATTCATCTGAAGTAGGGACAACAACTTCAGGATAATTAAATGATACAGATGGTAAAGTTTTCTTATTAATGACCTTAATTAGGGCAATAATTAGGCCCAAAAGGAACAGAATTAATGCAGTTGGTATCCTTCGAGATGAATAAAAAATGAATACGAATATGAAAGAAACAAGTGCCCATTCATAATTATCACTCCATTCCCAAGAACTACCACCCCACTTACTACGTTGATTAACAAGAGCAGCGGCTTTAATTATGAGAGTTATACCTGCACCCAGTTGAATACCTCTAATTATCGAGATTGGAGTCCAGTTTCCGACTAGTCTAATAGTCCTAGTGATTCCAAGAGCAAATATCATAGCACCAACACCAATACCTGCGCTCAATACTTCACCTTTTGTTAAATGTGCTGAGAGAGCCACTGCCGCTATAGCTGATATATATATATATATATATATATACATATCATTAGATATTAAATCTTTTTATATTGCAAAATAATTATAACAAGAAAAAAAAAACTTATGTATTGGCAATCCACATAAGAAGGATAGTATTTCATCTTAAATTTTGAGCTAAATACTATATATTTTTGATATAGGATGAAATCTTTTTTCCTCCAACATATATATAGTTACAAGAACTAAAATACTAATATCTTATTATCTATTAAATTAATTTTAATAATTTTTTTATAGTAGATGTAAAAAAGTTTTCTTTACATTTTTTATTAGGAAATTTAAATATTTACTTTTTTTTTAAAAAAAAGAAGATTCATAATTAATAGTAGATTGCACATATAAAACTCTATCCTTCTTGGGTGAACTGCCAAGTAATTACCTTTCATAGGTTGAACACACATGGGAATTCGAAACATAAAACCACTAATGATATTCCAAAGACCTCCAAATATAAACGATGAAGTTAAAGAAATTTGACCGGTGATTGCAAGAGACACCAAAATTGGTAACAAGGTTCCTAAATCCCCAAGGCTACCACTTATTTCTGATAATGATACATTTTTTATGATATATAGTGTTCTCTCTTTGGAAGATGAATATAAATAGAGCAAAGGATTATGCCACAAGGAAACATCACGATTTGAATCCTGTGGATCCGATGGTTCTACAACTTGAATGATTTCATGAGAAGACATTTTTTATTGTTAGAACGTTGATAAAATAATTATTTTGGCAGTCTTTTTTTTTTTTTTTATATATAGATTATATATAGTTTTCAGTGCAACGGTCCTACTTTCCGCTTTCATATCTTATCTTATCTTATCGTTGATATCATTGTTTAAAAGTAGATAATGTAGAAAGAATTTATAAAAGTTTTCATTTTTTTAGATCGACTCAAGATCTTAATTGCATGCGCTAACTTTAAATGGAAATTATTAATAACCTAAAAAGTTTAAATTTGTTTTTTTTTGAATTTTGAGATTATCATAAATTGGACCGCTGTAAATATTTGTATAGTGCGACAGCAAACTATTTATTATTAAAAGCTTTAAATTGCTATAACTTTTTTAAAACAAGTTAAATAAAAAAAACCTCTGATAAAATGATAGATTTTTAGCTAAACTATATTTCTGTCAGAGGATTTTTTTCTTATTCTTTGTTTTAAAGAAGTTATAAGAAGTTAAAGTTTATAATAGTTTGAAAAATTGGCGTTTAATACTGTATAAAAAAAAAAAGATATATATTTAATCAACCAATCAGAATCATTTATACCAATTAGCCAATCGAATTGATTATATAAGCACCAAAAATTGGCATTTTATATGGATGTTTTATGCTGTCCCGCACTGTACAAAGCCTGAAGTAAAATCACATCTGACCTTAAATATTTTTTACATTACCTTACGGCATTTTTCAAGCTCCACAATATTTAGTGAGACGTTGCAAGGAATAGTGTTAAAGTAGTGTTACGACCTTTAGTTTTAAGTAGCAAGCAATAAAAGGTCTAATTATCGAAGGACGGATGCGTATACTGTATTTTATTTATTTAATGCCAAGTGGAACGTGTTTCGATCCTAAATTCGAAATCTGGATTGATCCTTCATTCCAGACAAATTCAGATAGATTTTTATTAGGATTGGTCAAAGAACTTAAATTATGGACTAAGGATGTACCCAAAGTTAGCTTTATACATAATCTGATGCGAATTCAATCCGGAATTGACAGAATCCAGATGGTCTGTCAAAATTAGGATCGGGTGTTCGATCGTATTGTCATTCATATCGGGTCGTGTGAAAAACCTTATAACGATAGTAAAATAGTACAATATGGCTGTTTGGACGTACGAAAATTGAGCAAAAATTTTGACAGTACGTACGCAATTTTTCGTACTACGTAATACATACAATTATTTTTATTTTTTAAAAATATATGAGCGATGCCAAGAAAAGAGACATCGGATTCAATCTTTGAAAAAAATATATAATTGAATCGTTAAATTATAAATTTATAAGCTCGATTCCTGATTTTCTCGGGGTCACTCCCATATTAATATTCAAATTATAGTACTGAATTGTTAATTAAGCGTCAAGACAACTTAGCATATTTGTTAAAAATTTAAACTATCTAAAACTTACAAACCCAAGTTTGTTTTTGATTATCAATATTGTAATTCGATAGCCTCTGTCTTGGCAGCTTCTTATCTAATTTTAATTTGATATTCTAACAAGACTATTATTTTGTACTCGGGGTCTGCAAATGCACATTAGAATGCTTTATTTATTTGTGCCAGTAATACAAATACCTAAAAGAAACAAAAATTGATCCTATTAATAGATTGAAAGTTTTTTGGGGACACTTGTAGATCAAGGTCATTAAGTCAGTGTTGTTCACTAATAGCGGATTTTCTAATGGTAATTCTGGTTTACCTCAGAATCCCGATACTGCTTTCGGGAGAAAAAGATTATCCTTAATAAAGTCATGCAAAGTTCATTTTTGGTTCCCATAGCATAAAATTTAAAAAATAATCCAGCAACCTGGCTTTTAATTTTAGTTATTTTAGTTTCAAAAAAAAAATTTTTTATAGAATCAATTTTTTTAAAAAAAAGTTTTGAAGAAATTGACCCGGCTGGGTAATGGGAACCAATTTATTAAGTTTTGTATGACCTAATATAATTGATATTGCATATTAATATGATTATAGCTATAAATTTTACCAAAATAAAATTTACATTTGTTGAAATAATAATTAATCAAACAATATGCTATTTTTTTTTTAAAAAAAAATTGAAGCACTAAACTAGCTTTAATCTTTTTTTTAAAAAAAGTAAAAGAATATTAATAATCAAAAGTAAGAACACTAATCATCAGCGTTCTAAATATTTTTTATAAAAATATTAAAAAAAAATAGCTCTATTTCATTGTAGAGCTAGTCTTAAGGTTCAATTTAAAAAAAAAATATTCTATTTAGTTAATTATTTATTTTAATAAATCTAATTTTTGTTTTAATAAGATTGTTATGTGTGCATCGATTTCAATAAAAAATCCGCAATGATCCTTCCAATGGCTTCTGATTGGCCGATTCGGATCAACCATCTGGAATAGAGATTGAACTTGGTATATATTAAAAGCCCACCCGTTTACACGAACATTGCTGGGTCATAAACAGTGTCATTTTTAAATAACCATGGTAACTGGGTAATCTAGCATAAGTCATGTGATAATATTAAAGACTTTGATAAAGAATTAAAGCATTAGTGAAATTGAATACTAGAATCCCTTTTTTACAATATCAACAAAATATAGATTATATTATCATAATGAGATACATGAACAAAGAAAGAATTATTACACCAGAATCTTGAACTAATATTAAAGATGAGTTGAAAAGATAAACTGAATATTTTGTATTGAATAGCTTCAGAAGCTTGGAAACAAGATTAGTCGCTAACTAATTAATTTAATTGGCAATAGTCACATTTAGGTTAGCCAATTAGATAAATATGTTTCAGTGAGAAAATCATTCCAGTAGGATTTTTCACTGAAATCACTAGAACTCTAGAAAAATCATGATGTCCAGTAGGGTTCTAGTCTTTCAGTAACAATACTGGTTAAGTGATCATCACATTATGTAAAATTATATGATTATGTTATTTGTTTACTTGCATTAACAAATTGGTCTAACTATACTATCATCTAACCTTAACACTAACTCCAACTCAGGCAACCATATAATATGATGACTACAAATATATTACTGGACTCCTTGATCTACAATCTTCTTATTTTTTGGCAACGATTTCTCAACAACTAGCTATTTAAGCTTAGCAAAATTTTTATATTTTAATTTTATAAATCCACAGAATTAAATTAATAAATTGTTTATCAAATTTACTTGGCAAGACCTTAGTAAAAAAGTAGTATAAATTTCTTATAGTATTACAAAAAGAAAATAAATAATATAAAGCAAATAAACTAAACAATAAAATACTAAATACACTAGGTGCTTGGTTTCACCTTTTACTCAATACTCCCAATTACAATCTATACAAAAAATTATCACTACAGAGTTTAAACAATGCATCAACAAAATGCAAAAAACTATAATTACCAAAAAACAAGTAATATATATTATTAACAATGTTCTAATTTCTCGACTAATATACTGTCTATACAGTTCTTACTTAACCCCAAGCCAACTGAATTCTTTAACAAGGTACTATACCAACCTAGTAAAAACAAAGCTAGACTAGCCTGTAGCATCCCAAACTCATTCATCTACTACCCTAATATTTATGCTCTAAAAAATTTATCACTAACCTACACATCTCTCCAATACTTTATTATGAAACCTAAACCAATCCTAATTTGATATATCTTTCCTAAGACTCCAGTTATAGGACCTTCAAGACTCAACCCACTCCAAATTTTTTATTTTACACACTGCTCTGCTCTTTTTTAAATCACAAGTAAATACAAGCAATACTTGCAATACACAAACTAAATCTTTAATTCAACTTATACAAAAATATAGAGTGGCCAATTCTGAGTATCATGATTGGAACACCAATCAATAATATTCTACCCAAGGCATATATTCTTAAAGAAAAACTGAATAATTATATTTTATGTTGAACAGTTTTTAAACTTCAACTGCACAGAACTGCTAGACTAGCATAGTTTTTACCACAATATCAATAAAATTCTACTGGGCATATTCCAAAATGGTTTACTGAAGTACGGGATTAATAAGTGCTGTGGACAACCTGAAAACCAAGTTTATTTACTCTAATCCCTGTACTATAACAAAATGAACCCCAAAAAGAGATCTTGGGTTGTTGTCTTAACCCTAATCTACAAGAAAACAAATCACATAAAAGAAAATATGACTTTTATTTGTCGCTACATATTACAAGATAATGGGCTTACTTCTTGTTTTGGATGTGATATAAAAGATTCTATGCTTAGAACAAAAAAATGTTTTTT
The DNA here is from genome assembly GCA_003550325.1 of Gigaspora rosea. Lineage (NCBI taxonomy): Eukaryota > Fungi > Glomeromycota > Glomeromycetes > Diversisporales > Gigasporaceae > Gigaspora > Gigaspora rosea. Next base: position 138,094 of record QKWP01000731.1, on the reverse strand, counting down.
CAGATATAATACAAAGAATCTATATGCAATACAAGTTTGCTCCAAGAAATCTTACATGCTAATTTAGAAGACCTGAAAACTAGAATTGATAAACTATAGAACCCTAACAATTTACAAAACAATTGGACTATAAATAAAAAGCCAAGAAAACCTCTTACAGCCTTCACCAACTTTTAGATAAATTTGGAAAAACCTATCTAAACTTTACAATATACACTATGCTATATCAGTAACTGTCATAACTACTACCAAAGCAATTTTGTACAAGATAAACCATTAGCCACTTGCTTATTTAACAACATACTAGACACTTGGTGTTGCACTAATATAAACTGGCCAAATACAATTAACAATACAATTACTCTACTTGCCTTCTTATTAACAACATGCCTACTTGGAACAAAATTATCCATTACTTTGAATAACTTTAAATTCCTAATATTAATAGAAGCAATATATAATCATCTACTCTACAAAACTACAATAACTAGACAAAAACCACTATACATTCCAGCTACAAACAATAAAAGCACTCACTATGAACTTAAAACTATCATTTAAATGACAAGAACCTAAAATTATTATATAAACCAGACCACTACATCAATATAAACCTAGCATCTCAACACTTTTTGTTCATCTGATATATATCTACTATCATACAAATCCCTTGCATTTGTCATATCAGAACTACTATAGTGTGGAACAGCTTAAGATATCTGATTTTATTAGTTGTTTTAAAAATAGTATAACTTGACAAAAAATTATTAAATTAAAAATCTCTTTTTCAAATTGATAGTTTGTAACCAAACTATATTTCTAAAAGAGGATTTTTTTTATTTTATTTTTAACAGTGTTATAACAGTTTAAACTTTGTTATTTTTACATACAGGGATTTATTTTATAGTACTATAGCATTATAATGCCATAGCACTATAGTGCTATATATAATTTATTGTCTGAAGGACATTACGGTAAAGTCATAGTGACCTGTTTGTGTGTATGTTCACAAATTACAAATTTTGATTGAAAAAAACAACAATCAAAACAATCCAACTGATGCCTATTGGCTTATATTTGGTACTTCAGACCCTAAATGGTTTCTATTTTTCTAGTTATATATAATTTCTATATTATGTGTGAGTCTTGTGAATGAATCGGTAATGCAAATGATATCACGTGGCCATGTAATCAGTGCACAAGTAGTGATTTAAGCTGGCTAATGCAGCTGCAGCTAAACCAGCTTAGCTGGCTAAGCCAGCTGATGTAATGTGATCGGCTGACTAATGCAGCTAAAAGCTAACTATTATAAGAATCTGATAAATTCAGATAAGAAAAATAAATGGACATAAAGTACAGGCCAAATATCCTAAAATATTCTAAATACAGACCAATAGTTAGCCGTTAGCCAGCCGCTTAGCCAATGATTTAGTTAGCTGGATAAGCCAGCCGACTAAAACCATATAGCTTAAATAACTATGCACAAATTAGGGTATAGCAGATCCATAAGTATAGTATAGAAAATTATAGAGCAAATCTGTATAGTATAAGATTATAGCAGATCAGTATGGTATAGTTGAACAAATCCATATAGTATAGGCCAAATTTAAGATCTATAGTATAGGCCAAATTTAAAATCTATACTATACCAATCAGTTATAATTTCTAGCCCTAATCCTAACCCTAATATATATTACACCAGATCAGTATAGTATATATTTAAAAATCTAGCCCATACTATATAGAGTTGCTTATATGAACAAGTCAAATTATGTGAATTATGCAATTTCTTATTTGGACTTTGTTATTTATACAGAATTTTCGCCTATCCAATACCACTTTTACAAATCATGCCTTTTTTTCTTTAATTACGCAAAGCATATGTAATGCATATTATACTTTCGCATAATCCTAGGCATCCTAGATCGGATGCAATGAAGCATGGCAAACTATTGTTTGTTTCAATCTTGTGCATGTGACTTCGATGTCTGTTTTCTAGTTTACACTAATAAAGTTGTATTTATGAATATAGCAATAAATTATTTCACCCAATATTTCCGCTATTCAACCCAAAAATTACTTGCCAGAAGAACCATACATGTATGCAAAATTTTTCATTATCAATAATGAATGCTTTAATTACACAAATTAGCCTAGTGAAAACAAAAGTAATATTGGCATGATACAAAATTTCTCATTACCCAAGACTATGATGATTAGTGATACAGTAGAATCGTTCTAATGACTGCTATAATTAGTTATGGCATATACTTTAGCTTAAGCCATAATATCATTGGAACGATTCTACTGTACTACTAATGATATAATAACCTGACAAAACAAAAAGTTTTGGTACACTAATAAAAAATGCTGGGGAAACGATTTTATCTTAGGACCTTCTAATCCTAATTTACATGGACCCTATGCTAACTCTAACCTTGATAATATTTAATTTAATTTTGTGATACAACAAGTTTTAAGCATTCTCCATTTTTATTAACTGTTAATAATCTACAAATATACATACAGTATAACCCTGAATAAGCCACTATAACCAAGAATTTTTTTTAGCTAAAATTATAGATTTATTATAGTAAAGTACTCAATATATTGAACCAAACACTCCAACTCCATTACTTCATTATATCGGTATGTTAAAACAACTTGCAATATCTATTAACTATTCTAAATCCTATCCACTAATTTTTCAATGCACTAGCAAACTATAAATCTAACTACAACTTTAACTATATGCTGATGAAAGCCAAGAGCAATAATGTTACTACTATAAGACCAAAAAAACTTTTCTATGAAAACTAAGTAAGACTCAGCATGGTGTATCACCACAGTACCAAAACTCCAAAATCATATCAATGGTACCAACAATACAACGCCACGTCAATGCAGCAATGATATGAGAAACTACAATGCCAAAATTGATTACCAAAAATAGCACACCAAAGGCAATAATGCCAACGACGAGTTACCTGCACACAACACCAAGAACTACAATGCTAAAAATGATGACACCATGCATGATGACACCAAAGGTGACACTAACAACGAAATTACTTGCAGCCTAAAGAAAAAATATTTTAGTATGTATGTATGTACAGTATATGTACATAACAAAAAAAAGCCCTGATTATCACTCTAATCACTGTTTACTGTTTATATATCTCATGATTAGGGTGTACAGAGTTAATTTTTTTATCAATAAAAAAGATAGCACTATAGTGCTATGGTACTATAATGCTATAGCGCTACAACCAATATTCCCTTATATATAAAACAAAAATTTGGCACTGATCTACATATATAAGCCAATAAAAATTGATTATTTTTATATTATATTATCCTAAATTTAGCACATCTTAGTAAAAAACTTGATATTTTATAATGTCCTGATCAAATTTGGCACCTTTTTATTAATAAAATAAAAGGTAGATATCTTTTGTTGTTCTGTACTGTACAAAAGATATAACAAACATTGTTAATCATATCATTTGGACCAAACAAAATCGTATCAAACGATAGACTAAATTAATTATTGATCTACAATTACAACCCACACTAATCTATATATCTTTTGATGAAAAGCTCTTGTTTTTGAATACAAATCCATGAATATCTAAATTAAAGAATTTCAAAATAAAACTAATAGCAGATGAGCTACCAACTTCTCTAATGTTACATTATATGAACTCAAAGAAATATCCAGAATATTGATGCCACAGTGTTATACCCAAGCTGAAATATCGTACATCTGATCTCATATTCAAGTAATCAATCCTCAATAAAAAGATTATTGAAAGACACAATTAACATGTTAGCAGAGAAACTACAACTGGAAGTTCTACGAATTATAAATTTAATTATTGCTTTCAAATATTATTACATCTCAAGACAAATCTCACTATACCTAATCACTTCAGACATATTTGTACCATTTATATGACTTAGTGACAAATAAATTTGCCCTTTTACTATATCATCTTATAATTAAACTTATATCACGAAATCTGAATACCATCACGACACTATATATGACCCCATAGTCCCTTATTCATTATCACTAGATAAATCAAACAATCTCAATAGATACTTTACACTACCCTTTCATTGACATCAATAATGCTATACTAGAATACATTTCAAATGATAGAAAATATATTTCATTTTTTAAAAACTGAGATCTATGACCTTAGCACAGCTTAGGTCAAGAGTAAATTAGCTTTTACCTCTACTTCTCTTAAATTTTTATAAGATTGTATATCTAATGTATATAATTCCCTATATTAATAATAAAGAACTAGAGGATAGACCTCGTTGTATAAAAAAAAAATATATATTTGTATATTGCTTTAGAAAAAAAATGTGTTGTACTCAACTCTTTCCAATGACCCTTGTACCAAATTTTTCACAAAAATTCGATCTATGAAAACTTTGAAGTTAGTATATTTGTACATAACAAAAGTTTTATCAGAAGTGTCTTGGATAAAGAGTTTCAGATCGGATATGAGACAACTGAAATAGAGCTGAAAAAGATCTCTCCTTTTGGGTTTGGCTCTCCAGGTGAAAGTCTTCGTTACTATAGAAAACGTAGTAGGGCAACAACTCTGAAGTTTTTTGTCAAAAGCTAAAGAGGCTTAGGCAGAAGTAGTCTTTTGGTCAGATATATTATTCTTCAAAGCATAACTCTTACGCTCTTTACAAGTTTGGTACTCTTTCTATTTCTCCTTGGGCTTTTCGAAATTTCACCAAAAAGTAGGAAATCCAGCTTACTCTCCAAAAGATCGACAATATTTACTTCGTCCAAATTGGAAGGCACTTGCCTAATCTGAATTAAGTCACGAGTGAGTTTCTGGCCTAATGAAATAAACAATGAATGACACGTGAAGTCTTTTGAAGGAAAATCTGACACGAAATTTCTTTCCAGAAGGTTCTTTCAGGCGCAAGTTTCTCTACGAGTTTTTTCTACAGGTTTTTTATAATTTTACCCATTTTATATATAATGCTTAGATGAATATAGAGTGGAGACTTATTCGTTTAGTGTATTATATAATTTTTCAATCTAGTACAGGTTTAATAGTACACTTGTCAGTTCTGTCATTGTTTTCTCTTTTGTTTTTTCTATCTTTGTCTTCCTTTATTTTTCTTTTTATGTACTTTGGTTATTTCTTTAGGTTTGAAATGTTTTTCCCTTTTTTATTTCCCCTTGTTTTTTGTTTACTTGTTTTATTTTTCTTTAGGATAAGATTATCCTATCTGATTGCGTAGGTAGGAAGAATCTAAAAAAGTTAGTCTTTGACAGGGCTGACAAAGTCCCTAATTCAATAGATATTTATATCTATGGGAGTTAGTGTGACAGGTCACATCTGGGCACGGTTTTTGCAGCCGGATGATGTTGGACTTACAATCTATGGGTTTTATTATATGTATAACTTAGGTTATTATATGTAAACTCATTAATAAAGTACCAGTGAGACTGTCAAAGTTTAAAAAAAAAATGTGTTGTACTTAAAAATTTTCCAATTTTTTGAAAAAATGCAAGCAGTCATTAAGGAAAGAGAAAGAATGAGAAAAAAAAACAAATAAAGTTATAGAAATTGAAAGAAAAAAATTTTTGTGTTGCAATGAGAAGTAAAGATCAATGAAAATAACAATATTTGGTAGATAAATAATAATATTTGTTTAAAAGAAATTAGTAATAAATGTAATAATTTAACTAGCATGAAAGAAAATATTGAAAAAGAAGAGAGAGAAAAAGAAGTTGTAAGAGAAGAAGAAAAAACATTGTAGGAGAACCTTGCATTAACTGGTTACAGATATTAGATGCTATTATGAAAGAATTGTATGATTTGAAAGAGGGACTAGAGTTTAAAGAAACTGAATTAAATTATTTAAGGAATGACAGAGATAGTATTTTGAAGAGTTAAAATTCTCTAGAATTATATTTACCGTATTTTCGCGTAATAACGCTCATGAGCGTTATTTCAAAAATCGAATCATCCAAAAATAAGATGTATGGTTTCGAAATGACACCCATGCGCGTCCCGAAATAACGCGCAAAGTTTGGATCAATGTAAGTTAGCTGATTACATAAGTGTCTTCATATGTCAGGCGACCAGTCTTTAGCGCAAAATAACGCGCATGTGCGTACTCAAAATCACATGTACTCAAAATAACGCGCAGGTGAGCGTTATCCGAATGTTAGCAGTTAGGAGTGTGTTGTGTGTATACAACACGTATTTATTGCTATTTGTAGATTATTCAATTTATAATTATTAAATTCAGAAACAATTTTTTTAATTTTTTTAAAATGTTTGCTTGACAAAAATTGATTGTAAAACTTTTGAAAATTTTCTTTAGTAATAAAATGAAGTAAGATCAGGAAAATTTTTTGCATAAATTTCTAATTTATATATCGAAGCTAATGAATCTAATAATTACCATGCCACAAATATCCTATCTAAGCGAAGAAATTTAGTTCTAAAATATATGGTTCATTGAAAGAGGGGCGCCTTTGAAGAAAAAAAAAAAGGTCGATAGTAGATTCTTTTATTGTAATTTCGTCATGGTATAGCATTATATGAGCCTATTAGCAAGCTCTCCTATTTCCCAAATAAAGAAAGGTTTATGGGTGAAACGGTGGTCTATTTTAGCAGTCTCATCATTAAGAAACTAATACCTTTACTTCATTATTAAAAAAAAGTTAATATCCATAAACGTTGCATATATATGAAATTTATACCTCAAATTATTCGGCCTACCCAATCATATTGCATATTCATAATGCTTATGTTAGATGTCACATAATCGGAGTAACGTTTCCGCCAAGTTGTATGCATAGAATAAAAATTATTTTTTTTGAATATATATTTTTTTTTGTCCCAGATATACCATTGACGGAAGAAAGCCCTAGTATCAGAACTTTTTAATAATTCTATAAAATTTAATATATTGATGAATACCGTGGAACGTTCTAGGATTACACGAAGGAGACTTTTATTCTTCCCTCGAAGGTACTGATATTGCGGCAATACATTTAACCAAATCAGAATGTGATGATTGTGTGAAAGTATTATGGGATAATTATGTTAATATAGCTAAAAAAGAACGTGAACAGGAAAATTTGGTAATTACAAAACAAGATGCTTCTATGCCTATATGGTTCAAAACATTCGGTTCAAACCCGTTTGGTGAAAAGCTTATTTATTTCGCTTCATGGAGGTGGTAACGTTGAACCTCATATAAATGATTCACAATGGGAGAATCAAAAAGATTTATACACTATTGAGGAGGGTGTTTATTTAGCGCCCCGAGCTCCTGGAAATACTTGGGACTTGTGGCATCGACCAGAAATTGATCATATGTTTGACCGAATTATTGAGAACATGGTTATTTTTGAAGGAGTAAATCCAAACAAGGTATATTTGACAGGGTATTCGGCGGGTGGTGATGGCGTATATAAACTTGCACCACGAACAGCCGATCGATGGGCAGCTGCAAACGCGAATGCGGGACATCCTAATGATGCGTCACCGTTAGGTTTGCGTAATACCCCATTCACAATTCATATAGGAGCTAACGATGTTAGCTACAATCGAAACAAGGCTGGGCAGGAATGGGCAGACAAACTTGCAAAACTCCATAATGAAGATTCTAATGGTTATATTCATTTGGTAAAAATCTACGATGAAATGGGACATGATCTGTATCGTAAGGAAAAGGATGCACTAAACTGGATGGCACAGTATACTCGAAATCCAATACCTGATCGCGTGGTCTGGGTGCAAGATTCTGTTACGCATGATCGATTTTTTTGGTTAGAACTTCCAGAGAATCAAATTCGTCAGTATACCAAAGTAATTGCTACACGAGATGGTCAAAATTTCGACATTCAGACTAAAGATTATAAAAACGTAACAATTCTTTTGAACGACACCATGGTGGATATGGACTCTCCGGTCAAGATTACTATGGAAGAAAAAGTTTTGTTCGAAGGTATTGTGCGGCGCACCATCGGAGCAATAGCAAGATCGTTAAAACGACATGGAGATCCGTACTTAATATTCACTGGAGAAGTGACAGTCTGCACTGAATCCTAGCAGGAGTAGACAAATATTATTCTGTTTATTTTCATTATTTACTGTATATTTAGATGGGCCTAAGTATTTATTATCAATGAATTATCAAAGATTTAGAGTAATATAGTTTTGATTTGTAATGTTTTATATTATTTTTTTCCATATATATAAAAGTTTTACGCAAACGTTAATTAATAGTGAACTTTATAAAAATCTTGATTAGGTCAGATCAGTGATCATCATCAAGTGACATATTACAGTATTAATACGTATGCATGTTAGCATTAGATCCATCGCAGTCTCTAAATCCGTCTCGAATTAGATTTTTTTCAAAAAAAAAAAATGTTAAAACTTAGGCAAGACTTAAATACCGAATTTAAAAAAAGACTCCATTTTTTTAAGACATTGTCTGACGTAGTTGCCTGGACTCCAGGTAACGATGATGTTAATGTTTCTCGAGTGACACTTAAGCAACGACCTGACTGGAAGAGAGCGAAGTCTGCTGATGAACAACATAAAAGAGATTTAAGACTTAATGTTATTGATGATAACTTTGAAGGTAAATAATAATTAAAAAAGAATCATTTTATTTATATTTAGTAATTTTTTTTATATATTGATTACAGAATTCCATGATTACTTCAAATTTGGTCAATATTGTATTCAATATTGGCAATTCGTGGATTCATTTGTTTAGTGAGTTCCTTTATTTTGTTCTTTATATAAATCTTTTTTCTTGAATATCATAATTATTCTTACAAATATGTATATATACTTTAATAAAGTTTTTCTCATCATCGTGTTGAAATTCCGCCTACAATGTGGGTTAACGCAGCTCATAGAAATGGCACAAGGGTACTTGGAAATTTTCTTACAGAACGTGCAGATGGTTCTACGGATATGGAATTATTAGTAAATGGACCAGATGGTCAAATAAATAAGGATGGTTTTAATCCATTTTTTGCTGATAAATTTGGTGCGCTTAAACTTATTATTTTTTTTATTCTTTTTTCAAACTTTTAACAAATGTTTTATTCAATTTTAAATGTAAAAAAGTTCAAATGGCTGTTTATTATAATTTTGACGGATGGTTTATTAATGTTGAATCTGATTTAATTGGGGGAGAAAGAACTGCACGTAAACTTATTCAATGGCTGAAATATTTAACTCAGGAAATGCATAAAAACGTACCTAATTCTTTAGTTATTTGGTAATGTTTTATTAAATTAAATTATTGTTTTTTTTTTATTATATATATATTTTTTGAAAATATCATTATTTACATTATTCAAACTTTTCTAACTTAAATAGGTATGATTCTGTAACAACTGCCGGAAAAGTAAGATGGCAAAATATATTAAATGATAAAAACATCTCTTTTTTTAATGTATGTGATGGAATGTTTACCAATTATCATTATGGTAAAAATGGACCTGCAATGTCCGCTATGGTGGCTGGTTCGAGAAACCGTGATGTTTACACTGGTATTGATACTTATGGGCGTGGAACTTATGGAGGTGGAGGATTTAATACTTTTTTGGTGATTGTCTATAAATTATTTTCAATTATAAGGATATGATTCATTTACTACTCCATCTGTTATTGTTTATTATTCATTATTTTTTATTCTTTTTTTCTTGTGGATATGAGCAGGCATTAGAAGCTATTAAACATGGAAGAACATCTGCAGGAATATTTGCTCCAGCTTGGACTTTCTTTGAAGTGCCAGGTGATATTTTTGCTAATGATCGCTTGTTTTGGGTTGGTAGCCCCCCTGGTGTTGCTCGTAAGTTTTATAGTTATATTAGATTAATGACTACGTAGTAGGTTAATAAAAATGAAAGTGTTGAAGGCCATTTATTTAACTAACTAGACAGACGTCCTGGTGTTGCTGATTATGTTGCACCAAAATGTGTCCCGACAACTACAAGCTTTTACACCAATTTTTCTTTAGGAACTGGGCATCAATTCTTCATTGAAGGAAAAGTATGTAATTTATGCGTATTAATTCTATTCACACTATACAAAAATTTATTCGCTTACATTTTTTTTTTTTTTTTTATATAGTCAATGATGGGACTTCAAGATTGGTTCCATTTAAGTCATCAGTCTATTGGTCCAAACAATTTAACACTCCAACTCCCACGACCAAACTCTTTCTGGTGGGATTACACTTTCGACACAGCTTATAACGGTGGTACTTCGCTATCTATAAATGCCAGTGGTCAATTAATTTTACCATTTGCTAGACTTCCTCTCTACACACTTTGTCTACGATTCCCTCCACAAACACCATTAAAATTAAGTGTCACATATCTCCCAAAGCAACCAAATCTAAAATTCTCCCCGTATATAAGAATAAGATCCAATTCAATTAATAATTCTATTCAAGATCAAAATTTTACTACGTCTGAAGGAGCTCATTTTCCAGATTCTACAAATACCGTTCAAATTGAATTGACTTCTGATTCTGGTGTTGTTACATCTAAATCATTTGCTCCTACAAACACAATTTTGAGGAATAATGGATGGATCACATCAGAGTTCATTTTGACTTGTTCAATTTTTAAAAGCAATTCTTCAAGTACCTTAGGTGGGGATGTTAATTTAAGAAACGATTTAGTAATCGAGGAATTTGGAATTTCTATATACAATTTAAAAAATCCTACTTCCCATAATGTTACTAGACAATTATTGGGATACGTCGGAGAACTTTCTATCATACCTCAAAATTTAAAGCCTGATATAAATATAGAAATGGTTCAGAATGTCAAGTTTGAAAGAAAGGTTGTTAATACACCTGACTTAGATGGCCTATGTGATGAAGTAACTTTTGTATGGGGAATAGTCAGATGGAACGATACGGTCATTCCTTCTGAAAAGGATTCCTCCACACACTCTGACATTAAACTTAGTGCAGGTACTTCTATCGAGGGAGAAAAACAACATGTATTAGCACCAATTGTTACAAAGTTGGAAAATACTTTTGCACATTATAATATTTATGTTGGGGTATTACCATCATCTAATTTAAGCTCGTCTCCTGATTTAAACGAGATTACATTTTTGGGAATTTCCGACACCACACAATTTTCAATTTGTGGTTATGGTGTCATGAAAAGTGAGATCGAGAGTGGAAATGGACTGGTAATATGGGTTCAAGGGGTTTATGAAATTGATGGAAGTGGTGTTGATAAAACAAAGTGGGGGATGACTTGGGTTGACTTAAAGAATTGAGGAAATTTGTAGATTAAGTGGAATTATGTGAATGGGTTAAAACAAAAGAAATAAGATTCATAAACTTATTAAATGAAAGTTTGTCAATAATATTCTATATATATGTTTTTTTTATTGAACCATTTGTTGTTATACATCATAACAAAAGCAAAGTAATTTTTCACAATAATTTACGTTTTAATTAACAAATTATATGAATAAACCATTGTTTAAAATGCTTATAGGGGGTTTGGTTCTTCGATTTTCCTGAACTTACCTTGTAACCAAATTCGATACATTTGAAGTCTACGATGTCTATTAACAATTAATCTACGGTCTACAGCATTCTGTTCAAGTGTAAATTTTGTACCCCATATTGTTTGGATTTCATCTAATAATGATATCAATATAAATTTAAACCAATGAATGAACAATTTTTTTTTTTAATTATGATGCGCACAGTCTAAAGTATAAAACATATTATAATTTACTAATATCATTTTTAAAATGCGTTATCGAAAAGTAAAAAAAAAAGATTTTTTTTTTTTTTTAATAAAATACATAGTTTGATAGCTCTAGTCATCAAAGACTATTAAGTTATATATTCTTTTTCTACCGTATTTTCGGGCATGGCGCGTTATTTAGAAAAATTGCACCCTCCTAAAATAGTATGCGAGGCTTCAAAATAACGCCCATGCGCGTCCCTAAATAACGCGTACCCATATATACAATATCTGTGATATAAGCACCGGTTTTTTTTTTACACAGCTACTTATATATAACGCACATGGTCGTTAATTGGAAAAACAGGTTTATTAAAAAATCAATCCTAGTCTCGAAATAACGCGCATGCGCGTACTCTAATTAACGCGTATATACCCAAAATAACACGCAGGTAGGTGTTATTTCGCGAAAATACGGTATGTATATTTGTAAAAAAATTTTTTTTTTTCAAAAAAAAGCTAAAATTTGATTTCTTTAGACTGCACGCACCCTATTCCAAAATTAATCGACAATTTTTATAGAACTTACCTGAAGTAAAGAAATATACACGCGTACCGTCACCTCGGACATAAAAATTATCGGATAGCATGCGGCCTTCTTTAAATCTTAGTTGCACCATATCATACCTACCATAATCTATATAAAAACGAGCTCAACATTAATGTATGCTATACCGTCAAGTCATATTGACCTTTGCTGGCAAAATGGCTTTACGGAATATATCCTGTATGTTCGTATTCGTATTCGAATAATATTCGTATTCGTTATTCGAATAATATTCGTATTAGGCGAATATTCGGATAAATAGTTACCTGACGAATAATTCGAATAAACAAATCTTATTCGAATAAGCAAATTTATTCGAATAACTATATGTTATTCGAATAATGTTAGTCATCCGGCGAATAATCGAATAGATTTTTGCCGATCTAAATTATTCGAATATTATTCGAATAAGAAATCCGTAAGCTTTTTGCTGGCAAAATTTTCCTTATATAATACAAACCTCTAAAAAGGACTAATCCACCAGGTTTAAGCATCTATATAAAAATGATTTCGTTAATATTTCAACAAGCAACCAATTATAAATAAAAATGATTACAAAACCTTATAAACATTTTCTACAGCCTGGTCCCAACATTCAGGATGAATAGCTGACATAACAAATATTAATACCACAATGTCAAGTGAACCAGGTTTAATGTTTTCTGGTATACTAGTACTGGTTAAATCCCAAACAAATGCGCTACTATTTTGAGGATTATATGCAGGATTATTCTATTGATAATAGTTAGAATTTTGTTTGTATAAAATAATTAAAAAAAAAAAAAAGTTTTATGCTATTACGAATATGACCGTTTTAAGATTACCTTCACAACTTCTACAGCATTTAAAGCAAAATCACAAGCATAAATAAATAATTCAGGATTTTGATTTACAGATAATAATGGAAACATTGTATTTCCAGCACCACATCCTATTTCAAATATTCTTTTTGGACCAGCCTTTATAAGAAAGTAGTTTACAATTAGTAAATTTAATGTATATGCATATATATATAGATCAGAGACAGTAGACAGAAATACAAACATCTGACTCCGTAGTATTGTGAAGTTCGGGGAATTCTATTTTTAACCACTGACGGTCTTTAAAAAATTTGTTTTCATTATGAAGATAAAATGTATTCCAATATTTCGATGCATCTTGGTGATATTTTTCTGCCAATCATAAAGGAATAAATAAATTTCTCATATACATTATATATATCTATATACAGTCAACTCTTTATTTAAGTGCACGTTCTATAAGTGCAACTATTAATAAAATTTTCTTTAAATACTTGGTCCCTTTTGGTCCCAAGCATATAAAGTAATATAAAAATTTTACATCCTTTAAATGCAATTTTTTTTTTTAAATGCGAAATTTTTTTTTTTTTTAATATTAAATTTTTCTATGCCCCAGCGAATTGCATTTAAACTTGTATAAAATGAATAGCTAGATTTGCGCATACTACATACGTTGTTCTTCAAGAGGCATGGGTTTATTAGATTGTTTAAGAACTTTTTCTCTCGCACATCTTTCCTGCTCTTCATCCCATTCTACATTGTCCCTAATGCACAAAAGAGATATCCTTATTGCGTTAAAAAAAAAAAAAAAAAAAAAAAAAAAAAAAAAAAAAAAAAAAAGAAACAATACTATAATGGCAAATTAAAATACCAACCAGGCGTTATGGTTCCAAACGTGCTCCTTATCTTCTAGAATTCGAGTTCCAAAGGTTGGTGAGTCCTCACGAATATCACGAACGCTAGACCAGTCTTTTTTAAGTTTCGAGCGATCGGTATCTTGATCTGGTTGCAGGGACATTATTTGATCATTAAAAAATATTACTGTAAATCGATATATCGATATTTATAGTTTTAATTACTGTACGTACTGTTACAGTTACTGTTACCGTTTAGTGCTAACTGAATTAAGTATATATGTTACACATGACATCCTATAGTACTTATATTTCGATTATAAAAGAAGTCGATGCTCAATTCTTAATTCAGGATCGACTCAGGAGTAGAATAGTAAAAGATAAAATGTCGCAGCAGCCACAGGAAGAGAACAAATCAGAAAATGGTCCAACTACCCAATCGTATGTATATTTGTTAATACAGGTAACTTTGGTTATAATGACATTGTCAGAGAAATTAATAAAAAAATTCAAAATGTCGTTTTCAACAGTTATACCGACATTTTACATTAGAATTTGGAAAAAAAAAATGTCGGTATAGAAAGATTTTACTATGATGTCGTTATAATTAAAGGGATATGTATTAAATAATGATCCAATATAATTTCCTTATGTATATACTCATATTAGTTATGAATTTAGACAGCCGCCACCACTATATGATAGACAAAAATCTACTGTTCTAGCAACGAATTTGACACCAGAACAAGTTGTAATATATGAAGAATTTCCAGAAATACTGACAAAAAGGTAGTTAAACCATTTTTATCATTAATTTAGTTTAGGCAAGTTAAATTGTGATTAACCACGATTAACAATAATGAAATAACGAAATTTATTAGCAAAGAGGATTTAGAAGATCTTCTTAGCAATGATATAGTTTTTGAATCTTTCTTTGAAAGCATTGAACGAATTCGTAATACAATAGCTGTTCAGAATGAAATGCGAATGGGGAATGAAACAATAGCAAGTAAGAATTTGAAATATTTATTTTATGCTTATTAATATTGGATTTTTTTATCTATGTCTCACATCGTAAATGTATATCTAATTTTTTGGTAAAAATTGAAGAAGAAACTTTATCACAAGAAAATGAACTAAATCAATTACGGCAGCATGTTCAAGAACGAGAAAATGCACTAATTGAACTAAATTCAACTATTCAAGAAAAACTTAAACTTCAACAAAATGCATTACAGGTTTTTCATTATTTATTGTGTTTAACTTGTTTTAATTAATTAAATATAAATATTTAAATTTTCATATTATTTTGATTAAATAGCGCTTTTCACCTTCAGTCTTGTTAACAAAACTTAAATCTGGTGTTCAACAGTCTGATGAACTGTCTGAACAAATGGCAAATTCATTTTTGAGTGGTGAATTAGAGACCGATCAATTTATAAAACATTTTAGAGAAATAAGAAAAGTTTTTCATTTAAGAAATGCAAAGGTAGAAATTGTTAAAAATAAACCCGGAATCTTGGATGATAGTTTTTAAACTATAAGATTGACTTTGGGATTTCGCATTGCGGGATATAATATGACAATGGGTTTATTATTAAAGATATTATTATTCATAGATTTACCAAAAATAATTAAAGAAAAGTGCATATGTATATTGTTCTTTTTTATTAATTATCTCCTAAATTATATTTAAAATTAATCAACACAGAAAAAATAATATCATCTTTATTAAATAAAATACTTTATAAAATTATTCTGTATAACATCTTTTTTTTTATAACGGCTAATTTTTTTAATTATTATATGACAGTCTAAATTATTTGACATCGATATTAAACACCTATTTTTGCAACGATATTGATATTTACTTGGTAATATTTTCATAAAGTAAAATCTATTATCAGATATATTTTGCGATGTAATAAAATTTTTCGATTTATTTTTTATTTTATTATGCTTATATAAAGCATCTTTAAATTTGATTGGTAGATATTTAATATAAATACGATTATTGATCAACATTTTTATTCATCTCTTTTATTATTAATTAATTTGTAATGATATCGATATTAAATTTGCACAAATTGGTAAATTCATCTTTAAATTCGATATCGACAATTTCAAAAACAAGAATTATTCGAAAGCTTAGTTCATTACATGGGAATCTTACAGGTATTCGAGAAGAGCTTCGAAAACTTGGGTAAATAATAAAATTAAAATATATATAATGAAATTTTTTTTAAAAAATTTTATTCTCTTAGTGATATTTTTATTTGTTTGAGGGATTAATTAGCCATGGTTCAGTAACATTCGATCCAAAATATTCACGGGGAATAGGATTATTAACCCTGCAAAATCCAGAAAGACATAATGCATTAAGTGGTAAAATGATGGCAGAATTATCAGACATTGTGGATAAATTAGAAAATGTTGTTAAATTTAATACAAACGATAATTTAAATAGTGTAAATAATGAGAATAAGTTAAATAATGTGAATGAGTTGGATAAAGAAAATAATTTGATTGGAATTATCGTTACTGGAAGTAGAAATACTTTTTGTTCAGGGTTAGGTTAGTTTTTTTACTTGGATTTAAAAAAAAATTAATATCCGATTTTCACTTATTAATTATTGCATGAAAAGATCTAAGTGTAGCAAAGGATCATATCCTAACTCCAGAAAATGGAAAAAAGATGAGTTTATTAATGCAAGATACACTATTTAGATTTGGTCAATTACCCTTAATTTCAGTAGCTGCTGTTGAAGGGCATGCATTAGGCGGTGGTGCTGAATTGGTGACTGCCTGCGATTTCAGATGCATCTCAGGTATATCTTACCGATATTTTTTGTTGATTCTAATGTTGTTTAAGATAGTATTTCTTTTAAAAGTATTTGATTTTTCATCTGGCAATTATTTCTTCAAATTTAAAGAAACCTCTAAAATCAGATTTGTCCAAGTCAAAATGAGTGTGATCCCCGGATGGGGTGGTGGAAAACGATTAATTGACATCGTAGGAGGAGTCAACGCGTTAAAGATAATGGGAACTAGTGACCCAATAACTACTCAGAATGGATTAGAATTAGGATTTGTCGATGTTATTGCTCCACACGGTGAATGTGTTAATAGAGCACGCGAATTTTTAAATCGCTATGTTTATTTTTCAGAAAGAGATGAAAGGAAAGGTGGAAATGGAAATGATGATAATACAAATGAAAATAGAATAAATTCTGTTAAAGTGGTATTTATTTGTTTGCTTTTATTAAAATTTTGGTTGAAATGATTGAGACATTTATGTTTAATTATTTGTCATCTTTTAGGTGAGAGGATTAAAATTATTAATTTCACGGACTAAGAATAATGAAGAATATAAAAATTTTTTACTTTATGAGCATGAATTGTTCTGTTCGCTTTGGGGGCAAAAAGAAAATGTAGACGCGGTTCTTAATACAAGAAAATAATAAACAATTGTAACGAATCGATTCAATTTGAGTATATATCAGGTTTATTATTAACCCTTATATAATAATTCACGAATTTCTTTTTGTAATATTAAACGGGCAAAATTTAAACAGTGCACCGGTGCACTCAGTGCACCCCTATAAATTTAGTATTTCTAATAGCTTTAATAGTATATAATAAAGATTAAAGTTCAATTATTTATATATAGATATCGATACTGTATGCATCAGTTTGGAGTTGCGGTTACCTAAAATTATTTAATTTTAGTCAATACGCCCGAAATTGCAACTTCTTTAGGCAGATGCTAACTTCAAGCACGACATATTCATTATTGTGAAGCATCGACGAATAACATGTTCATTTTTCGAATAATTGTGATATAGTACGGAATTCTAATATTCGGTCGTCGCATCGAATTTTTTTGATTTTCCGATAAATACCTTTATTATTAAAAAAAGGTTACCAATTTCACGAAATGAAACAAAAAAGATTTTTAATATTCCTATTTATTTTTGAATTACGCCACGTTTTTAATTCTGAAACCTTCGCTTTTAAAGTTCAAACTAGATCAAATTAGTTTAACCAAGATAAATCAGTATAAAAGGATTCTCGAAATCTTAAGCACCCCGCCCAATAAACTTAATCAAATAAACTGATTCTTCATTTCGCACAATGAATTTTTTTTTTTTTTTTTGCAAATCACGATAAGGAGCGCTTCGATTAACCTCAACTAATTATATATAATAATATTAAATTTATTAAGTTCTAAATTTAAATTTATAAATAAGTTTAATTCAAATAACTTAGATTAGAACATTATGTTGTAAAGAGCTTTTATCAATGTTTTTACATTCTCTAAAATTAAGTTGATTTAATAAATCTTTAATTACAAAGAGCTTCTACCAATATTTTATCTCTTTGTAACCAATTTGATTATAACTATGATTTAAAAAATTTAAAGTAACATTTTTGCAAAGAGCCACTGCTAATACCTACTCTTCTTTAAAAGTAATTGATTATTAGAAAGACTTAGATTGATTAAAGTGACATATTTACAAAACAATACTTTTGTTTCTTCAAAATTAAGCTGATAATTATTAAGATAAATTGGCGTTTTCGTAAAGAACATCTGCCAACGTCTTTTTTTTCAAGAGTAAGCTTATTACCACCCACACTATTACCACTAAGATACAAATTGGTCAGAAGTTGGTTAAAACTAGTATTTTTATAAAGGGCTTCTGATAATGCTTTACTTTATTAAAAGTATTTGATTACTATTTAGATCTAAAAGTAATGTTTCTGCAAAGGGCTTTTGTTAACAGTTTACACGTTCATAACCAAGTTGATTTAAAAGAAGGCAATATAGTGTTTATACAAAATGTTTGTCTTCTTTAAAGTCAAGTTTGTTTAACTAAATATTCAAAGAATTAAAACGATATTTTTATGAAGTGTATTTATTATCGCTTTACTTTCTCAAAACCAGTTTCATTACTACAAAGATTTATGAAAGGTTAAAATAACGTTCCTATGAAAAACCTATTCCATCGATTTATTCCTCTAAAGCCATTTTACAATTATAAAGACTAAACGTTAAAGTTTCGCAAAGAGATTCTGCAAAAGCTTTGTCAAATTTATAACCACTGCTCAAGGAAACCAAAGAATTAATATCTAAGGAGGCCAAAGTGGTGTCTTTGTAAAGAGTTCATAATCACGTTATTAGTAGAATGATTTAGAAAGAACAGAGTTGTATTTTCATAAAGAGCCTCTGCCAATATTTTACTTTCTTAGAACCAAGCTCATATCCGTTAAGTCTTAATGAGGTCAGATAAATATTCTTACGAAGGACATCTGTGAGTGCGCAATAAATATACATACGCCAAATAACAAAAGCAGAGTTCTTCTGGTAATAAAACTGTCAAAATGATTCGAAATATCGCGCATTCACGTCCCGAAATAACGCGCATAACGCGCAGTTGCGCGTTATTACGTGACGTGCAAATACAGTACAGATACAGACCCTTGCCCTCACGGTCACAAGTTTACTTTAATAAAATCTTGAATGTTATAAAAGTAAACCCAAATTATATTGCTGTAATACTGCAATACTTTCCATATTGTCATAATACCTATTAACTTTACTTTCAATTGAATCGGTTCTAACTTTATTAAACAATAATTTACTGTAAATAAAAAAAATATTTATATAATATCCCTTCATTTTTTCAATCTATCAATCAAACTTCACAATCTTTACTGGATTATTACAATTTACGGTATTTACGTCATTCTATGTCATCTATATATATGTTTTGCCTCAGATCGGTTCTTGCCTCAGGTGTTAACTTAGGCACTTCAAATGTCAATCGTCGAGTGAGGTGCGTAAACCGTTAATCGATTACTCGAGATGCCTCAAATAATTTAAGTGTTTCAAAATTTAATTAGCACATTATATTGTCAAAATTATAATCATGAAGTTTCAACCAGTTAGGTTGTTCATTCAGTTAAAAATTGTCCATCCTTTAAATTTATTGTATCAGGGCATACATGCCTGACATCAGACTCGAAAGTTATACGATTCTTTGAATTTCAATATATTTTACCGATTAGTCGACACAAATTATATAAAATAAATTGTTGTCATAATGAATGAATAAATAAAATTATATCGTTCCAATGAACTCTGCAAGTGTTTCATAGGCGAAACTTTTTGTTACTTGCAGTTTTTTCGAAAAATAAATTGTATCGGTCATGGTCTGCGTCTGCCATCAGGGTTGACAATGGAGCCAATGGAGCTTACAAATGGTGCTCATAAAACTAGTATCCATTGATTCCATTCAAAGATCCATTGCTCCATATTGACAACCCCCCGTTTGCCTCATATGACAAACTGAGGTAAGTTGGGTGACCGTTAATGGATCACGCACCGCACCTCATTCGACAAACATAATTCATTGACTTTCATTCAGTTCGATTGCTCCATTCGCAGTTCTATTGATCTCCGACTGCCTCATATGACAAACTGAGGTGACCGATTGATATCACAAAATATACATATAATAGGGGTTTCAAAATTAAAATCAGAGAATCAGATTTTATTTTTCCGATTTATAATACAACATAGTAAAAATGCTATTGAAAAAAATCCTATTTATTTTCGAAATGTGTCACTTATTTGTTAATTTTGAAACCCCCAATGTATACCTTTCGAAATAGAATTCCGGAATATAATGTGTAATTCCGTAAAATGCCCATAAAAATAAGATCAAACAAATTTGAGAAATCGCAGATGCACATTATCCTCTTTGTTTTATTTCCATAAAATTTTATTTCTGTTGTTGTTATTTACTACCTGTTCGAAGTTGGCATGACAAAGGATTCTTTTAAATTCGAAAATTGGTTCAAGTAAGTTAATAGATGATAATTATATTTTAATTTTAAATTTATAAATTTAAATAGAGTACTGAAATAATAAAATATCTTCCATTGTAACAAAAGTATTTATTTATTAGCAATATTTTCTATATTACCAAAATTTATTTTTTATTCACATTAATTTAATATAATTTATAACATAAATTAAGATACAATATATGATATCTGTGTCTATGAATCTTTATATAATATCGATACCTCTAATTTTAATAAGCACTATCTATTTATTATCTATCGGTATGTATTTCTGTATTTAAAATAAGCCAATTAAATTATGAAAGTTTACTAAACAGTATCTCAAAAATTTTACTCATTCTAATCTAGTTGACATTGAATTTAAAGATCGCATATCGATGAGTGAATCCAGGATTTCTTTCACAATTATAGAAATTTGTTGCGCGATACGACATAAAGTCACCCCTTGTGACAAATACACGTGTAGAGGGTCACAAAATTTTCGGGCCGGATGCGTCGGTTCTAGGTTGGCATTTAGCCCTAGCGATTAGCAAAATTATTTTTTTACTTATTAATAATTATAATACATGTGTAGTAAAATTTTCAATGATCTTGGACAAAGTTGATCGGTTCCCATTTAACCATCCAAAAAAAGCTAATCCTACGGATGAGAATAGACCATCTGGATCATCACAAATAAGACTTTTACCTTTTTTTTTTTTTTATGTATCTAAGTATACATTAATTCAAAAAAAAAATAAAAAATAAAAAAATAAATAGCTTTATTTCTACTCGGCTTTCCTTGAATTTTGTTATGTCTATTTTTTTTTTATTTTATTTATTGGTTACCCTACATGGTAACAGTAACTAAAAAAAGAAAAAAAAAAAAACAAACACCCGGTTGGCTAATTGAATATAAAAGCAACGGAGAAAATAAGGTTTACAATGTCTTGTACGTACTTTAACATAAGCAAGATCTTCAAATGGTCAAAGAATAGTGATCCAAGTTGTGACAAAGAATATCGGCAATTTTATTGGACGCACGGAATAAGCATAATAGGAACTCCTTTCATTATTGTCATACAAATTACTTGATATATAATAATAAAGTATGTACTGTACGTACGTACGTACGTACAATTATTATATTTAATAAAAAATATTTCCTACGGTGGTAGCAGATTAACAAAGAGCAGCATATTTAGAGTCAACTTCTTTTTTTTTTTTTTTTTGAAAATGGCATAATTATATTAATATGTGCTCTTCGAGAGTACGTACGTACGTACGTACTTAGTGAATGGGCATTTACAAAAGATGACAAATTGCTGCGTTAATTGGAACATGGTAGCACATATAATCCAAAAAATAATAAGGCGTACAAATCAGTTTTATATTTAATTACGTACTACACGTACTGTATATATCTTTCGGAGAAGCTTACCGAAGAAATATTGTATAAAAAGAGTTGTAATTATATATGTAGGACATTTTCTTTTATTATAAATTGTTAAATTTGTCGTCAAAAAAATTGATCTTGTGATTTGATAATTCAATTGCATTTAACAAATAACGTATAATTTTTCGAATGTTAAAAAAATGGAGAATGAAAATACAGCAAATATTATCGAATCAATCAATGATAATGAAATGAATTCTGAATCTAGTCATTCCATGATCGATAATTCAACTAGTAGTGCTCCTCCATCATTTCATCATGGTTTTAATAATCGTAGTCAAGGGATAGCCGCAAATCTTGATTACTACCAACAATCATATCATCAATCATCTGAATCTTCAAGTTCATCATTTCAATCCAGTAAAACAAAGCCTGGACTTTTAAATCGAATGAGTTCTTATGTATCGACAACATTTCGTGGAACAAATGAAACTCCATCTTCAGAAACAATTAATGTTGTATTTCACGTACATCTACCTCCTTATCTTGAAAGACGTTTCGAAAAAGCCATTCCATGTGTTATTGGAAATGTCGACGAATTAGGAAAATGGGAATTTCCTATTGTAAAGCTTAAACAACATTCTAATAGATGGGTTTCCAGTACTTATTGGGTTTCAGATCCGGTTACGATTCCGGTTTCATATTTTGTAACTGGTGAAGAAGTAAGATATCTTTATGCTATCTATATTCCTAAGAAACAGGAAAAAAAGAAAAATAAAGATAGAGATGATAGAATGGATTTGGATAATTCGGGTGAATCTAATGGAGATATTTATCGTGAATCCGATCATCGTGTTCTGAGAAACCTACTTATTGAACAAAATCAATTTGATATTGTGAATCAAATAAGAATTGAGGATAGAGATTATTTGACTAGAACTGTTAATGATTTCGAATTTTTGAATTTTATCTGGCAATCACTTACACCTAATAATACTAGAACAAAATTGTTTGAATATCTTACTATCTTGAATCAATTTCAGGAATATACAAAACTTGCAACAAGTCAGAATTTCATTGTGAAATGTTTGGAATCCACTAAAGACAAAGATAAAGAAAAAAGAATATTTTTATGTATTCTTTTAGGCTATTATACTTATTTACGTCAAACAAATTTTATAAATGATGTCAATTTACATCAAAATTTTCCTTCGTCAATATTACTTGAATGTCTTGATAAATTTCAACCCGAAAATTGGTTAGATGAAACTCCTGAAGTTCTTTTAATTGCTTTTCACACGTTAATTCGTCATAATATATCTCAAAGCAGTAATATATGGGTAAAACGAATGTTTGCACTTGCGCCTCTTGTGGATCCAGAATATCATTTTATTAATATTATTGCAGAAAGAAAGCATATATCTTTACAAAAATTGTTTGAATATCTTCCTAAATATGTTATTCCATATGCTAATAAAATTGAGGATCCACACATATATGCAAAAGTTGGTGCGGTAAGTCTTATCATTTACATGTAATATATATGCTGAGTTTTTTATGATTTTTGTATACGTATTTGACTTGCCTTTGATAATTTTGATAATTTTGTTAATTTAGTGGTTAATTCGGTTATGTAAAGATATGGATCAATTGTTTAAAGTGTGGGAAGAAGTAATCAATCATACGGAAGAAAGAGACTTATTACTTAAAAAATCGTTTCTTAATCATGTCCATTACTTAATTTCAGACTTTACTGATGCAAAATCTTTAAAAAAACATTATGATAGGATCCCTAATCATTTTAGGGAAAAAGTTAGTGAGGCATTTCGTCAAAAATCTTTTAAAATGTTAAGCACTCCAACTCATCCTTGGGATAAACGTGATGTTGAAGAAATGCTTGTAATTTTAAAATATCCTGAATTGAATTGGAATAAATTTGAATTACTCGAAGTACTTCATGAAATTTCTCAATCAAATCAATGGCCAATATTATGCATGTTTTTAGATTTGCTTAGTTATTGGTTTCAGTTTGAACCAAAAGAAATGTCATCGGAAAAGATTCCTTTAATTTGCAGTCAATGGTATCAACATATATTAGATCATACTAATGAAAATAAGGAAAAATATGTTTATATAGTATTTTCTCATTTATCTAAAATATTTCCAAAGATTGAAGGACATTTAAGCATTTTGTTCGTATTGGTAGGTGTAGCTATCGATAGAGTTAAACAATGTCCAGAAGAAAGAATTCTTAATGCGGTTCGTCAAATTGATTTTCAACAAGATATCGTTCAATCATTTTTAAGAATGGTTAAAGATATTTTAAGATTTAGTGTTAAAAATACAGACGATACTTTGATCAAAAAAATTAGATTGATCTGTGATTGTAATTCTGATGTTTTAAATGTTCCTAACGAGTAAGCATTTAATTAATAATAATCTTATTTTGTTATTATTTATTATATAATTAATTTATTTAACTCTTTATTTTTTATTACTTATTATTTAGTTCATGCGAGGCTATTTTACGTTTTATAATGGATAGATTAAAAATTTTACATCCATTAGCGGATGTTTCTGATTCGAACATAACTACCACTACTTTAACTCTCCTTCGTTCTTCCAAATTCTGGATTTTTATATTACAAGCGACCGGAAAGGTCTCTGATCTAAATGCGCATCCATATATTCGACAAATAAAATATATAATAAATGAATTTATTAAAATTATAAAAAAAAATACTATTACAATCCGATCTTTACAACAACTTCTCAAATATGACGATGAAACATTAATTCGATTCTTTAATTCAAATGATATCAATCATATCAATCATATCAATCAAGAAGATATTAATATACTTCGTACTCAATGTGGAAATTATGAAGAAAAATTAACCCAATTTCATCATTTTTATACTCAATTTTGTCCTATTGAAAAAATTAAAGGTGTTGATAAATATCTTAAAGACATGGAACAAAGATCAAAATGTGATACTTTAACTCTTCAAGAAACTTTAGCAGAGAATCACTGGGTATTTCATAAAATCACTGAAGATGCTGCTAGAAAAACATATAAATTAGCGAATCTTCAAACTTTCAGAAACATATTTAATCAAAGAATTAATGGCGAAGAAGAAATTAAGATTGATGAATTGGCTCAAAATATTATACCATCACTTGTCACTATATATGAAGAAAAAACAATGAAATATAAAACTTCTGGGTGGGAATCCCTTCATTGCGTAGAAGAAAGCATTTTTTGGAATAATGTTAAAGATGTTAAAGCAGAACTTGATTTAATGAATTTAAAAGCGAATGAAAGATTAATAAAAACTTTAACTTACGTGTCAAGATATCCTATTTATGTTGAAAGACTTCAACAATTGAATGAGGTAGTATCAATGTTTAAAGTAACTCATACAAAGGAAGATTGGATTGAAACGCAACTTAAACTCTTAAGTGAGAATTATTTATGGCTTGGAAAACTCAATGACTTTTTTGAATATCATGATCGTTCTTTATCATTAGTTAACGAAAATTGTTGGGAATTAATTAAATCATTATCACTTGCTGATGAATTTATTCGATTTCTTCAATCTGTGGCCGAACATGATATAACTAATATAATTAATGGTGTGGATAATCAATCAGATGAACGTCTCATTCAAGAAGATACAGTTTCTTCATTAATTCAGGTTAAAAAATTTTTATTACCATTGTTAAAAAATGTAGAAATTTTGAAACCTAAAACCTTCTTGAAAAAACTTTGTGGGATTACTGAACAAAATCCTGTTTTAGGACAAAAAATTACTTTATGTAATAGTAATAGAAAAGCACTAGAGAATATGTATAAAAATATTAATAATAGAACTGAAGTTACTCAAGAAAGAATTATTAACGCTGTAAGGATTGGAACTTATACATTTAAACGAATTAGTAATGATGATAAATGCACTGCTACCTTATCTTATCCTATCAATTCTTTATCAACTAATTCTGATTCTATGGACGATAAAGATGAATCTAATGAAAAACCGTACACTTTGAATGATTTGCAAGACCTAAGAGGACGTGCTTTGTTAATAGCTAAACCTGGTGTAATTATAGATATGGAAATTTCTGAAAAAGAACAAGAGCAACAAGAAAGGGCTAAAAAAATAATGAACGAATTTGTGATTCAAGTAGATTTTGCACAAGAAATCATAAATGTTGCTTCCAAATTGATTCAAATAGGTCACTTTAATTATAGAGATTTTAATAAAAGTGTTAAAGGAACTGAAAATATGCAGAAATTTTTAAATGAATTAAATAAACATTTGATTGAATGGTAAGTTTCTTGAAATTTAATTATTTGTATTCTTTTAATATTTTACAAGGATTTTTTATCATTTATATTATATTTTAGGGAGGATATTGTTGATAGAGCACAAAAAGAACATTATTATTTAACCTTTTTCCCTGCACGTCATATATTGGCATTTCATGATTATTTTAATGACAATGCCAAAGATAAAATCGCAAACAAAGAAGAATGTCAAATACTTGTAACATTTGTGAATAATGCTGCCCGATTACCACCACCACAACCGCAAATGCAAATGCAAATGGAAATGCAAATGGATATTAAAATGGATATTAGTGACGAGATTCACGCTAGCATTCATGATTATTATAATGACCTCTGTAATATAGGATCCAAATTGGCAGATATATTTGAAAGTATTCCCAAGCAGATACGAGAAATTAAAGATGCAGGAGAACGTGTGAAATCTGATATTGTTCAACCCGGGAAATTATTTGTAGCGGCATGTAGTAATAAATCTTTTGTACCAAATATTATAATGTCATTGTATGCCAATCACAAAGCTTATCCTCAGCCGTGGCAAATATTGATATGCACTTCTTCAACAACTATGGAAGAACTTTCTATATTTACTAAAAGATGTTTCTTTGCTCCTGATAACGGATATGAAGGTCATTTATTCTGTATTGCTAATTTAGAATTAGTAGATTTTGAATTACAGTATAATCTTGTAAATAACATTAGATCAATGAGTCGGATGACAAATATCAAAGATAAATTTCTATTGGCTCTTATATGTTGCAAAGAATCCGAAGTTCAATATCATATATTGGATCAATTTTCTCAAGATATTCACGTAACTAACGGACTTGACGTAGATGCTATGAAAGGATTATATCAAGAGTTATGTCCCGACGTTAAACGTGTATCATCAGAATTATCAGGTCAGGGTAAAACGGAATGGATTAAAACTGCTAGTTTTGAGAAACAGAAACTTCCTTGTAGTTTTCTAATCAGTGATGGTGTTGATTTTGGAACTCTTGTTAAACGTTTAAAGGAGCACAAGATTAGACCAGTTGAAAGTTTACATTTAAATATAGTATCTGCAGATAATCCTGGTGACGTTAACTTGTTCCTGTTTGAATTATTAACTTTAGGAATGGTTTCTAATTATACAGATATAGTTTGTCTTCCAAATACTCCTATTTTCATCGAAGTTGCAACAACTGTTGGACAATATTTACTCAAATCTTTGCCATTTGTCGAATGTCTTTCAAGTGAACATATAACTTGGGATATTTCTAATCTTTCTGTATCTCTAGAAATTGAAAATCCAATTCAAATCGTTAGTCATTATTTAGAAGCGACTGAAAAATCAACTATTGAAGAAAAAGATCTCTTGTTCAATATCACTGGTACTCATGCTACGTTGCCATTACCGGAAAGTCGTTGTAGAGAACTTATTAAAAAATATTTATTTGATGATGAAGATGAGTCTGATATTTCATCATATAGATTTGTCGAAATTTTCATTAAAGTTTTGGCAAATCAATTAATTGGATTATCTTTAAGTTCCTATTTTCGTGTTGATAATTTAAAATTAATGACTAAAGCAAAAGACATTAGAAAAACTTTAGTTAATACATTACTCACTGCATCCAAAGATTTTGCCATACGTTCAGTAAAGACAAAGGAGGCTCAATTAGAATCAATAACACCTTTAAATGATGATAGATTGGGTACGATTGTTCAATGGGAAGATTCAAATCATTTGTTAGTATTTTTCTTATCTCAAGCACCAGATTCTATTTGCGCTTTATATCGTAATGCCAAAAAAGTTCCAGATAATGTAATAAAATTATTAGAGAGTCAATGTATCAGTGGTGATCAAAAAAACTTTAAATTGGAAGACTATAATACAATGGACATGAATCTTTTGTTGAATAAATTGGAAAGCTTGGCAAGAAAATCTATATATGAAATTAAATATCCTCGATATGCTTTGTCTGCAGATAATTTAATTAAAATGGCATTAATTTTATTAAGAACTCGTGCCAGTATTCCGGTAAATTATTATCGTACACGTATCAAACCATTGAAATTATGAACATTATCCTAATCCAAATTTTGCATTTAGGTGGTCGTTTGTGGTGAAGCAGGATGCGGAAAGGTATTTTAACTCAATAAAATAACTGATAAAGGGAAATGTTATTTTGTCTATGCCACCTCCAAGTAATTAAAATAAAACTACTTGGATTTAAACTAGAGTGATCATGAACTTTTGTTGCAAAAATTCATAAAATTAAAAAGTCATAAAGTGGCAATAACACTTCCTTAAATAATTTTAACTTGATAGTTTATTTACTAAAAAAACATCTTTCTTTATGTCATAATCATTTATTTGATTTTAGACAAGTTTAATCGGATTTTTATCAAAGGTAGTCGAAGTCAAATTTCATGCGTTGAATCTGCATGCAGGTATTTCCGAAGATATAATAAAATCTTTCATGACAATGGTTCAAAGCGAAGCTCAAGAGAAGGAAACTTGGATATTTTTTGACGAAATTAATACTTGTAATCATATGGGTCTTCTTTCTGAACTCGTGGCTCATAGACGATGGTTAGGCAAAGAAGTTCACTATAATATTCGCATTTTTGCTGCTTGTAATCCTTATCGTAAACGTACTAAAAGCCAAAGTAATGTTGGATTGAAGGTACAACAAAAGATAAAATATGAGGAAAAAAATGAATTAGTTTATCAAGTCAAGCCATTACCCGATCAAATTCTTGATTATGTTTGGGATTATGGAATTCTTCAAGCTCTTGAGGAAGAAAAATATATTCAGATAATGGTTTCTGAATCATTAGGGGAATATGAAGATAATATCATTTTTGCGAAATTATTGGCTGAATCTCAACGATATATTAGACATATTGAAGAACCTTATAGCGTTAGTCTAAGAGACGTGAAACGTGCAATAACCCTAGTAAAATTCTTTGCAAAAAGTCTTACGGATCGTCCTCCGATTCGAAGGAAAAATTCTCCTCCGTATCCTAATCCAACAGATGGAATTAAATTTTCAATTAGATGTTATGTTTTGTCACTAGGTCTCTGTTATCAATGTAGAATGTATGAACAATCCATTAGACAAACGTATAGAGAAAAAATGGCAAGATTATTACTTACTAATGGAATTCAATTTGATGAGGCTAAGTTTAGTGCTATCATTAGGCAAGAACAAGAAGATTATATTAATAGAATGATTTGCCCTCCGAATACTGCACATAATGAAGCACTATTAGAAAATGTTTTAGTGATGATCGTTTGTATTTTAACAAAGATTCCTGTATTTATTATTGGAGCTCCTGGGTAAGTGTTATCCTATATATCGGTATTTCGTATTATTATGTATAATTAATCATATTCCAATTGTATCGTCATGTAGGTCTTCAAAATCTCTAGCAATAAGACTTGTGAGCCAGAATCTAAAAGGTTCAGATTCAAACGACAAATACTTTCAGGAATTACCGCAGGTATTTGTTTATAATTAATCTATTAACTGTAACTGTACAAAATAATTTACAATAATTCATAATTATTTAGGTTTATTTAATTCCTTATCAAGGCTCATCATCTTCAACATCTGATGGTATCATCAAAGTATTTGAGAAAGCTGTTAACTATCAAAACACAAGTTCCAAAGAATTTAAAATTATTAGTGTGGTCTTGCTGGACGAAGGTAACTTAACGTCTTTTCATACTTGTTATAAAAACCGTGTAGACAAGATGAATGGGGATATTTTGACGAAAGTAAAAATTTTACACAAGTCCTCAAATTAATTGTAGTTTTGAAAACCTACACTTGATGAGAGCCAACTGTGTTGATCACTTTGTCAATCATTCCTATTTACCTTATAGATTTTTTATTCATGTGCTATTATAATTAAATCAAATTATTTTAAATAGTTGGATTGGCTGAAACGAGTCCATTTAATCCGTTAAAAGTTCTTCATTCATTACTTGAACCAAGCTATCCTTCAGATGGTCCTGCTGTCGCTTTTATTGGTATATCTAATTGGAGATTAGATAATAGTAAGAGCAGTAGAGCGCTATTGGTTCAAAGGTTAGCATGTCTCTTTTTTTTGGTTTAAAGATTAGCGATAATTTATTAATGATATTAAATAAATAATATATCTGTTAGACCGAAATTCGACTTGGCTGATCTTATAGACACAGCAGTTAATCTACTGGGTTCAAAGACAAATCCTGGCGGTACTAAAATAACAAGTGCCTCTCTTAAGCCACTTGCAGATGCTTATTCATCCTACGAACAAACTGGACAACTGCTCCCTAATTTCCATGGTCTTCGTGACTACTACGCATTAGTAAAATCATTATCCTTGGCAGAATTAACGCCTCAAAATATTCAAAAATCCCTAGTTCGAAATTTTGGTGGTACAGATCCAGAGCAAACCCAAAAATTATGTGAACATTATTTTGGAGACGTATTTAGATTATCAAATGATGCCAAGAACTGGGAATATACTCCCATTCCGGTCGAAGAATTAATTAATGCGAATTTGGATGATGAAGGAGCAA
This sequence comes from Gigaspora rosea, assembly GCA_003550325.1. Classification (NCBI taxonomy): domain Eukaryota; kingdom Fungi; phylum Glomeromycota; class Glomeromycetes; order Diversisporales; family Gigasporaceae; genus Gigaspora; species Gigaspora rosea. The sequence continues at coordinate 106,933 of QKWP01000731.1, read as the reverse complement.
GGCATCTTATGGTTATTGGAAAAAGCGATTCAATTGTCAGCTTATTGACTTACCAGTTGCGAAGTAGAAATTTGGATCCCGTCATTATTTTGGGATCTCAATTCCCTGATGATCGAGATGACTATTCTTATAGTGTGTTAAGCAGAATTATGGTAAGTCTTAACTCTAATATAATATAAATGTTGCCATTTTTTGATGTGTATATTTTTTTTTAGATGTGTGTTGAAGCTGGAAGACCACTAATTCTGACAGATTTGGAAATTATTTATGGGAGTCTTTATGATTTATGGAACCAAAACTATATTGTTGTAGGCAGTGCAGATGATCCAAAATATTATACTAGAGTGGCACTTGGTGCTTATGCGAATCCTATGCTGTAAATATATTAAGATATATTTTTATTCTATCATTTTCTACAATCTACTGAATGATATTATTAACTAATAATCATATTCATGTATCCCTTTTAAACTTCCTAGTTTTGTCAATAAAACATTTCGATGTATTCTAGTACTTGATGAAAAGAAACTCGAAACAGCTGATCCGCCACTTCTAAATCGGTTCGAAAAACAAAAAATGACAATCAACAATATCCTAACACCTCAAAATATTCAGATAGTTGAACAATTATCTACTTGGGTAACTCAAATGTCAAAAGTATTTGGTGGTTCTAACTCATTCATGCCAATAATGGAATTTAAACAGAAGGATCTATTTATTGGATTTGATCCTGATGAGACATTACAAAGCTTAGTGATTGACATCACTAAGAGATATCCAGATAGTGATGATGCAAGCATTCTTCAAAAATGTAAAGAAAGATTGATCGCAATTGCCTCAAGTGATGGAATTATAAGAGCCGAAAAATCTGGATTGGATGCCGATGAAATCAAGTTCTGGAAAAATACTTATTATAATAACCAATGCCATGACGATCTTGCCGCATACATTCAATCTTCTCTAGATACATTAAGTATCGAAAACGATTCGGATGGACTTCAAGTCATCATTAATACATTCTCTAACATTAACACGGATGTAGAGACTTGTCTGAAAGATATAATTAGTTGTCAAGTAGATAAACTATCGACATTCAAAACGGAGGCACAACTTCAAAACAGAGTTAAACATTTCTGGTTAAATTCTGCAGCTGATATGTTGATTCTCCAATGTGATATTACAACGATAAGTGCCGGGTGTATTAAATTAGCTAAATTTATAATTGAACAATTTAAAAACGATTATTTGATTAAAAAAAATATAAGGCCAAATATGAAAACGAAGCATTCTTGTATTATATTGCATATTCATAGAGAGCAAGAAAATTCATTGGCAACGTTTAACTTCATGTGTGGATGGGATCAAATAACTATTGAAACTTTATCTCAACAAGAAATTTCTTTATCCGAACTTTTGGATAAAAGTTTGAATGATGTTATTAATACTACTTATAAATTTGAGGATATTTTGAAACAAGAATTATTATGGTGTTTGTTGTGCATGAAATATCCTTCGAATATAAAGTCCATTGAACATATCAAGTAAATTTTTCTTTTTTAAAACTAATTATTTATTTTATTTTATTTTATTTTGTTTTGCTTATAACATTATACTTATATTTCTGGTACTACGTTTATACTTTCATTTAATTAGGATTCTGAGCTCAGAAATTTGTAACCATCCAATTTTGTTGGGGTGTATAAAGTCATGTACCCAACAATGGCTTCAAGAAAAAGCTTCTAAAAACTGGCAATATGATGTAGCATCCAATAAGAAATTATTATACAGATATCCATCATTTTTGTCAGCATTACAAGCTTATATCAAAAGATTTGTCAGAAGACCAATTGCTAAGGTTTTTTGTGCACTTGAAAGATTAGCAGCCACCAGAACTTTCTTCTCAATAGATAAGCCAAGTGTTTCAGATGAAGATAATTATTTACTCAGTTTTTGGTTAGAAATGTTTAATGACAAAAAAATAATCAATATCGAAGAAATTTCAGAACCTTCACCGGATTTATATACTATGCCTCCAGAAGTTTATAACCTACAATTTCCGTTTTCTTATTACTTCATGGAACAAATTGATAATTTTAGACCAATTTATCAGGAAGAAATGAACTTGCTATATCAAAATCCCAATAACGTTAACAAGCCATCTGGTGAACTCAAAGATTCTGTAATTAATGAATATCTCAAAAATTTCACAGATAAAATTAGAACAGAAATTCCTTTATTAAAGACATCACCATTGGATCGAGCACCGGATTTATATTTCAAAGATTTTGCTTCAGTTATAGCATGTAATGAACCTGGTAACAAAGATCCTGAACTATTGAGATCAATCTTTGAAAGAAGGCTTGGAAAAGAAAAGGTTTTAAATCCAATAAATTTACATACTTACTGGTGGATTCATGGAAATTCCATAATGGCAGAATTACATCTGGCTCATATATGTCCAACAATAGCTCCAGATTTACAAAACAAATCTGGTGACGCAATAACTTTAGTTAAAGAAGCTATAGAAATATTATTAGCTAAAATTAGCAAAGACAAAGATACGAATGAAACTTATGAACAAAAAGAAATTGATCAATGGAAATATGACGCTACTAAAATTCTTTCATTCAGTAAAGAAATCCCGAAAACTTCAATATTGGAATCTCTTCAATTATTACAATTTTGTAACGATTTACTTTCCATCAGCTCGATCAGACCACATGACATTAAGAGAATCATTTCTCTTGCACAAAATTCAGTATCAATATTGACAACAGACGTTTTGAACGCGTTATTCGATGTTTTAGATGAGATTGAATCAACTGAATTAAATCTAATGTCTAAACGAATGATCATTCTAAGGTGCCTCGATATAATCCCTCTCGAATCAGACTCACGGATTTGGCTTTATCGAAGGTTGTTTACAACTCAACCATTCCCACTTATGGGCGTAATTGTTCAAAAAATTTTCGAAACAGAAGTACACGAAAGTGTATTCTTTCAACTTATTAAAGATCAACCGAGGGTTCTTACCTTTTATCCTAGACTTCAAGAAATCGATAAATATCTATCAGACCTTGACTTAAAAATGGCCACACTATGTTGTGATATAATTCAACATTGCTTCTTTGCAAAATTAACTATAGAAACATTAATACCTTACTTTTCTCATGCTTTAAGAACATTATGTGAAGGAGAAGCACGTCCATTGCAACGAATCTCAGCAGTTGCATTTTTGAAAGAGTTTGTTAGAATGTTTTTTGATGTAGTCATCAATGATGGAAATAACTCGGTCGCATATCAGCTCGATAGTATCCAAGGGATCAATGGTAACGACTTTTTACATCAAATTATTGAGGCGTTGAAAGAAGAACATTCGTTAATATATTCGTTAAGAATATATTTCCTTCGAGATTTAAGAAGACGTGGATATTCATTCGATGAGGTTAAAAGATTTTGTAAGAAAAGACCTGATGAATTTCCCTGGCTAATTAATTTCCATTGGGAATCTAGTAATTCATCAAGATTTCCGATTAATCCTTATTGGCATCTTTCAGAATATTCAGAAACAGAAATTGCATATGCTAATCTACGTCAAATTGGAAATAAAGTACAAATCGATGATTTCCTTGAAAAGGTTGAAAAAGGATCAATGAATTCAAGGCTATCTCTGATCGGATTGATTGTTATGAGACTTCATGCAATTAGGGCTTCACATGAATGGGATAAAGTGGAAAGACAATTATCTATGCATTTAAACTCAAAAATTAACGAAATGGAAAGTCTTCCAGATGCTTATAAACAAATTGTTACCAAACTTTTAGTGAATACTCACGATTTATTTAAGGTTGATCCTGACACTGAAAGCAGTAATTTAATCATGAAATCAGTGCTTATCTACATAGTTGGATTACATGCATCCATGAATTCAGATTTTTCACCCTTGACTGCTTATTTGCAAGAAATACAAAAATGTGGTGACAAGTTTATTTTAACATGCCAATCAGATGAGGAATCTGCCTTATTCAATGCAGTCGCTACAGGAGGTGTATCCAGGTAAGATTTAACTGATATATCAATTTTTGTTTTTAAAAAAAAATTAGTAATTAATAAATAATAATATTATTGTTTATGTGATAGATATCAATGTCAATGTGGCTTTAAGTATGTAATAGGCAATTGCGGTAAAGCCCAAGTAACAGCAAAATGCCCTGGATGTGGGAATACGATTGGTATGCTTAATAGTCAAAAGACTCTTTTTTTTAGACAATTCTTTTTTATGTTTACTTCTATTTTTTGTTTTTATTTTTTTATTTTTTTGTACTCAAACAATTCCCATTTTGTAGGTGGAATTAACCATGTTACCGCAGCTGGCAACACACGACTTGATAATTCTAACTTTACACAATTGAAATCAAACGATCAAGCCGGATATGTTTCAGAAAAATCGGAACCTTCACCAAATTATTCTATACGAACAATGAGTCCACCTTCATACCGGATTTTACATTTGATTGTTCATACTCTTTTCCTAACTTCGACACCATCAGAGACCACAAATAATTTCTTTAACAAAAATGGCAATACTTATGGAGATGTTACTAGCTATTGTATGGAGCATATTAAAAATGATTGGGACGTTTTAAAAAAACTTCTTAATACTTCTGATGAGAATTTAGCACTATTGTTCCATTCTATACTAGTCGAGATGATTGATAATCCAAATTACTCTAAACCAAAAGATTTAGCTGAATCAGGAGCAAGACAAAAATGGGAAACAAACTTCACTCAATATTATGTCACACCACTGATAAATAATGTCACGGAAACCACTAGAAAATTTAGTACTTTGTTAAGCAATGCAATGAAGGTGGCAGAAGTATCTAGTAATATCCTTGAAACCGAAGTTAATCAAACACTAGAAATGTCTTCACAACACTGTAAAGAATATCTTCCTGGATTATGGAGAACTCTCGGAACAGTTTGCTTTGAAAGTTTTAATGCTTATTATTCTAGAAATATACAGCATAATGCTCAAGCATTTCCATTCTTGGCAGTTTACTTTAAGCATGAAAAAAATTTGTCACAAATTAAGCATCTTTATCCTATTGTCAATTTTGTTAAATTATTACATTCAAAACTTGCTTATAGATTGCAAAGAGAAAAAGCTATTCTTTATACATTTAAAGACTTTATTGATAAATCAAAGAATGAAACAACGTTTGATACTTGTATGACTCTAAATGCTGCTTTCGAAGAATTTGCTAATGCTTGGAATGCGGTTATTGACAATGTTACTCGATTTCAGTGTCATGAACTACCAAGACATCCACGGATTACAATTAATGATTCTGTGATGCTCGGTTTAATGGAGGCTAGGGACTATGGTGTTTTCTTGTGCGCAATTATTGATTATTTGGTCAATTTACATAATAATTTCTTTGAAGACGTTATAGCAATTCCCGAAAGGTCTTGTATCTCTCTAAAATTCTTAGAAGAAGCTACTCCTTGGGTATGTGAAGAAATAGTTACTTCAACCCAGGTTAGAGTCACAAAATTCACAAATCCTTACCATATCCCTTCAAAACGTTTGGACTCAATAAAACGATCAAACATTATTGATTATGAATGGGATAGTAAGATTCTTCGGTACAGTCAGCATAACCTTGAAATAGGACACGGTGAAGACATAATTTTCGATCTTCAAGTTATAGAAATGGAACTTGCTCAAACTTTAGTCTCAGGAAAAGCGTATATTGAAAGAAATGGAGATCAATTATTAATGGATCAGTTCCCGTATCATTTAGAACTATTCAAAAGCTCAATGAGAATTCTAGGTGAAATTAAAGAATTAATTCCTCAAGAACCTGTTCCTAATGACAAAATCTCATTGATCTTTGGATCCACTTCATCAGCACCTTTAACATCAAATCCATTTAAAAATGCAAATATTTTAGCAAATTATTCAATTGAAAATGCAACAGAATTACTTTCATTCTTAGAAATATTTTTATGTTTCATTAAAAGGATCTCAGCTGATAATGGCGAAACTCATATAAAAGATTTTGTAAATCAATGGTTAAAATTATCGAACTTGATGGATAACATTGGTTTTCAACATATCCTAAACCTTGAGCTCAAATTAAAACATGTAGTCTCCTTATACGAATTAGTTGAAAATCAAGTTGCAAATGAAGAGATTAAATACCTTAATGATAAATATAAGAAATCACTCAATGAAGAAATGAAAAATCAAATTTTAGAGGCCATTAATTTTGAACCAAATACTGATGAACAAAAACAAAAAATACCTGCAGAGGCATTTGTTATTGCTCTTAAGAGATATATACAGAGATTTTTATGCACAGATAATAATATTAGAGTAACTGATCCATTGAGCATTTATGTTAACGATATGGGTTTGAATTTATGGCTCGATAGTGTTGCCGAGGAGTTATTAGATGATGTTTTCCCAGATTCATTGTTAATAGAAAATACATTTGAAGCTTACGAATTTGTCAATAATATAATTAAGGTAATAAATTCATCATTTGAAAATTCATTTATACGTTATCTTTTTAACTTAAATATTAATATTTTTAAATACTAGGAGAATCAACAATCACTTCCTGCTGTTAAGCAAATCACGTCAATCTCAGATAATTCAATGGATTTAGTTCATCCGATAGAGGCTGATCATTCAATGGATTTAGATTAAACCTATAAACATAATTATTTATTTTATTTTGTATTGTCGATTAATTGTTTTTCTTGTAGTTAACAAAATAAAAATGTAAAACGATATCTTTTGTTTATCTGTTATGTAAAAATTTCCATCCTATTTTTTAAGCGTTATTCAGATTAAATTCGGATTTTCTTTAATGAATCCGGTTGATAATTCGAATTTGGACTAATCCGAATTCAGCTAGTGAATTTCAGATTAAAAAAAAAAATAATAATATAATACGTATAATAATATTTAGTGATGAAAAAATTTTTTAAAAATACACCGATCGCTATATCAAGATCACGGTGTATTTATTACAAATAGACTGATTTACTTCTTATATTGATTCGCATAAGTTTTAGTGATTGCAAAAGGGGTTTTTTTTTTTTATTTACAACCCATATATTTAATATGATAGATATTACAAGTCTATCCGGTTAAAATTAATGGATAAGGATATCCGAATTATCGGGTCCATCTTGATTAACGGATTACGGATTGAAACACTACACAAAAGTAGTGTATTGATAAACTTTGCATTATAGCTCTTTAAAATTTGCATTTTTATAAGATTTGTAAAATAAAAAGTGATTTTTCTAGCCAATGTAGTCATTAAGAAACCTTTGCTAGAAAATATAAAAATTTCAGATTTTAGATCATCATGTTTACTTCTGTACTTATATAAACGTGATACACATGTGGAAATTTAATTGGACAATCTGGTGCCTCTAATATTATTTTTAAGAGAAGATATAAATTTCTAGATCAGGTCAAAGATGCATAACTCAGTGTTCTAGATGGTTGGCTCCCTAGTGTATAACCTAAGATCAAAACTCCCTAATAGCCAATTTGTCTTTTAGAGTAGGAACTGAGTAGGGTGTATAATTTACATTATAATTGGATGGACAAAAATTCAAAATTACTTTTTGATGTTTTCAAATGTAAATCATCCAAAAGTTTTTTTTTATTTACAACCTATATCTTTAATATAATAGATATTATAAATCTATCCAGTTAAAATTAATGGATAAGGATATTATATTTAATCTGAATTATCAGATCCAGCCAGATTAATGGATTACAGATTGAAATACTAGTTTAATTGATATTAACAAATTTATTAATAAAAAAAAATGTCATATAAATTAACAAAAAAAATAAATCTATTGCTATGAAGTTGCTAGTAATGTTTATCTTTAAAAAACTAATAGCAAAAATTATTTTTATATTCTTTTATAGCTATACTTCCAAATTAACTAGAAATGTTAAGTAGTATAGTTAAATAGGCTTGAACTAGGTTCAATTAGAGTAGTGGAAATAACATAATTATGTTATTTCCACTTAGTTTAGGTTATGACCACTCAGCTATAATGTGTATATCACAAAACTCAAGTTATTCGAGCTATGGGTTAATCATAAAACTCAAGTCATTTGAGTAATAAGTAGATCACAAAATTCAAGGCACTTGACCAATAATATATACCTAGATCTGTAGTGTGTTAACGGTACACTAAAGCAGTGTTGTACATGGGATGCGTCCACACTATGTAAAATGTCCAATGTCCGAGATTGTCCAAAATCGTCCAAGCCTATGTCCCATGTTTAACTAATCAATAAAGTTATTTAAAAAAATATATAATTATATATTTTTTTAGATGCTAGACTTATTGGTGAAAAAATTAAAATAGATTATCTTAATAAAATTTTAAGTAATTTTAATTTGAAAAAATGTCCAAAATTGTCCAAAATTGTTCCATGTACAATACTGCACTAAAGTTATCACACTATCTCTAGACATAGTTAAGTGTTAAGAGTAGGGTGAATGTAGATAATTTTTAATAGTAATCTCGTTGTGATTATATGAAATCAGATAATCAACCAATCACGATTGTAAACAACATGGATTCAACCAATCAGAATTAATCATTTTTGTGTAACTAGAGAAAATTGAGCCAATTTAGAAAAACTTTACAACATATAGAAGTATAATTTTTTCAAATACTATATTTATTAAAATTTTACTATTATAAAAAGAGTATTTTGTACTACATATTATAAAATTTTTGGCTAAATTAATAACAACCGTAAAACGTTTTATTTGTAGCACATTTTTATTTTCTATATAAATCTCATTGTACTACTAAAATCATATGATAAATAATCTACATTCACCCTACTTTTAAACATTAACTATGCAAAAATAATCTAATATAATCTTAAAAACAAACAGACTTTGCTTAGAAAGCAAAATATATTGAACTATGCAAAATTATATTTTGGTAGTTTTTATATAAGGTTTCTAATAGTATTAAAAATAATAAATCCTCTAGCCAATTAAAAAGAATATAGTAACCTGACACCCATTTTACTTATTTGCGCGGGTAATACAAGCCAAAAAAGAAAATCTGATTTTGTAAATAAACTAAATGTATAAGATAAAAATTTAGAGTTAGGGCCTTAATGCTAGAGACTATAGGGTTAGAGTAATGTTTAATATAAGTAAAATTTTATTCTCTCATTTTTAATTAGTGCTCCAAGATTGATTTAATGCGTATTTTCACTTTTTCTTCTTTTAAGCGTGTTCGAATTCTTTGTCAGGCTGATCCAGAATAGTCAAAATTTGCACTCTCCAATTGGCTATTTCCTCTCTAGAGCTTGTATCATATACCTGACACCCCTCTAGCCAATTAAAATAAACACTTGACTTTGGCTTTCAGTTCCTCTAGTATGTAACCTAACTTTTAGTTATACTCCTTTTATTATATCTGACTTTAACTAGTCTTTAACTACACCCTCTTTCTTATATAATCTGCCTTTTTACAACACTCCTAATATAAAATTTTTTTTTACAAACGATCTTATAATTATAAGTTATTGTATGGTGGATGAAAAAATATTGGTACAGTAGTATGGTGTATATTAGTTATCAGATCAAATATCTGTCGGAGATATATAGACCACTATATCTCTCTGATAGGTATTTGGTTCGATAACTAATATATGTCACAAATTAAAATGAAATCAGATTAAAATGAAACTAGGGACCTCTCTTGCTCACCTTTAAAGCTTATAAAACCCACATATACTCATTTATTAATAACCCTAACACTAAACCCTAACCCTAAGGCTAAAAAAAATCCCAAAAAATGTCCCCTAAAAAATTTTAAAAATTTGCTTAAAAAATAGAAAAATTTCATTTTAATCTGATTTCATTTTAATCTGATTTTATTTTAAACTGTCACAATATATGCCATAACACCGTTTTTATCCACTATACAATAACTTATAATTATAGACAATTCTTATAAGGGGGCATCCATAAATAACGTTATGTACCCCCTCATAGTAGCGCTTGACCCCCCTACTAATAAAAAATTTTTCAAAATCCATATGTTAATATATAAAATTTTAAAAAACTTGAATATATTGTGACATAGTAATCCGATTTGGATAATTTAGGTACTATTCGATTCATCTCAGTGAGACGAATCCAATGATACCAAAATCATTTCATTTGGATCACTAAATCAATAGTTATTCACAAAAAACTATTGATTTTATAGTCATTTTATAAGAAAACATAATAACCAATAGTATTTGGCTAATAACTTTTGATCCAGTGATCCAAATGAAATGAAATTGGTATTATTTACCGAGATGAATCGAATAGTACCAAAATCATTAAATTTGGACCACTGGTTCAGTTTTTAGACTATTTTTTCTAAAAAAATTGCGTTATATTTTTTTAACTCCCTCTACTTAAGAGGAAAAACGTTATATTTTTCAGCCCCTTCCCCCCTCTTGTATAACGTTATTTCTGGATGCCCCCCAATCATATATATTCATATATTTATACTAAAATGTTGTATTAAATTTGTATTTACTAATTACTTTAACGTTTTTTATATACTTATAGCATCAGCGAATTATATATATATAATTTTAGATAAGATATTATGGCCTGTAATATTACAAAAATCTTACGATTGATGTGGTATATTACATAATATATTATGTTATATTATGGTAATATGACAGTTATTATTTCAAATATTTCAAAATATATTGCGAAATATTGCGAAATAGACCAAATAAAAAAATGCGAATTACCTTCTCTACAGGGTCATGTGCTCATGCAGATCAATAAACTAATGTGCACAGGAGGTAATATTTTGATATTTTCGCATTGTTTCGCAATATTTTACAAATTTTGCAAATTTTCAAAATTTTTTAAAAAATAAATAAATGATATACATATTAACATAATTTTTTTATAGGTTTTCGCAATATTTTGTATGGTTTCGCAATTTAATATAAAATTTTATATTTTTTTATTTATTATTATTATATATTATATTTTATATTTATTAAATATACATTTTTAATTAATATTATATACTTTATTATATATTACATATTATTTTTATATTATTACAAATATTTTAAACTACTAATTCTGTTACTATATACAAAAAACTAGCCCTATACAATTATTTTTGCTCACCCACAGTTAGCTATTTATTATCTTCACTTTTCATTTTCTGCATTCTTGAAAGTGTCAAAATCATAGTTGGCATGCACAAGGTTTCAAAAAGTTGTTTGTTTTTCTCGCAAAGTGCTGAAATAAAATAAATTAATAAAAAAAATTTTAAAAATAAACCAAAAAAACAAAAACAAAAACACAAAACGAAAAAATAAATGAAGTGAAACCTTGCAAGAACTTGCAAAAACTTGCAAAACCTGCGCCTATTTTTCTAAAGAAGCGTTCTTGAAAATTTAGAAATTGCTTAGGGTATGTTTTTGAAAGTGTCAGAAGTTGTAATTGGCATGCTCAATGGTTTGAAAAGATTGTTTTTCTCACAAAGTGCCAAAATAAAATAAATTAATAAAAAAATTTTAAAAATAAACCAAAAAAACAAAAACAAAAACACAAAACGAAAAATATATGAAGTGAAACCTTGCAAGAACTTGCAAAAACTTGCAAAAACTTGTGCCTATTTTTCTAAAGAAGCATTCTTGAAAATTTAGAAATTGCTGAGAGTGTGTTCTTGAAAGTGTCAGAAGTCATAGTTGGCATGTGCAATGTTTTGAAAAGTTTTGTTTTTCTTGCAAATGCCAAAATAAAATAAATTTATAAAAAATTTTAAAAATAAACCAAAAAAACAAAAACAAAAAACACAAAACGTAAAAATAAATGAAGTGAAACCTTGCAAGAACTTGCAAAAACTTGCACCCATTTCTCTAAAGAAGTATTCTTAAAAATTTAAAAATTGCTGGAGGTGTATTCTTGAAAGTGTTAGCTCAGAAGTGTTAGTGTTCTTGCATCTTTTTCTAAATACTTCAAAAAAGTGAAAAAAAATAAAAAAAAACATTTCTCACAAGTGTTAGTGTTCTTGCAAATTGTCGAAGAAATCTAGTATGTTCTTGCAAAGTGCCATGGAAGTTAAAGCTAGTTTTTTGTAAAGTGCCAGAAAAGTCGCAAATTTTCGAAAATGTTAGAAATAATTAAAATAAATTAAAAATTAAAAAAATTAATAAAAAAAAAAACAAACGAAAAAACAAAAAGTATATGCAAACTAATAAAAAAAAATAAACGAAGCCCAAATCTTCACTTTTCTAAAGTAAGAGTTCGCATTTTTGCAAATTCAGAAATTGTAAAAGCTGGGTTAATGTTCTTGCAAAAATGCCAAAAAAGTCGCAAAGTGCTGAAAAAGTCTGGATTGGTTTTTTGCAAAGTGCCAGAAGTAAGGGTTTTTTCTCGCAAAGTGCTGGAATAAAATAAATTAATAAAACAAATTAAAAAAACAAAATACAAAAACAAATTATGTTAAACAAAAAATAAATAAAGTCCTAACTAAATCTTTATTTCTTTAAAGAAGTGTTCTTGGAAATTTAGAAATTGCCGGAGACATCAGTTGTGTTCTTGCAAAGTGTCAGAAGTTTGGGTTGGTTTGCGCATGGTTTTGAAACGTTGTTTGTTTTTTTGCAAAGGTGTTCTTGTAAAGTGCCAAAATAAAATTAAAATTAAAAAAAATTAAAAATAAAAAAAAACAAATGAAACAAAAAAAACCGAAACGAATGAAATGAAAATAAAAAACGAAATGAAAACAAAAAAGCGAAAAAAACCAAAATAGAAAATCTAATTATAAACAAAAGATCTAATCTGATCTTGTAGTACAGAATTTGAACATTATCGAGCTATTTCAAAAATCAGTCTAAACAAATTATAGTGATTATTTAAAGCAATAACAATTAAAATAATTTTTATTTATTTAATTTATTTCAATATATTTCGCATTTGCAAAATTTTACTAAATTTATATAACCAAATAACAATATAATTTAAATAAAAAATACTATAAATTTTATAGCTTAAAACTATATTTTTTAATAACTTTATTATAAAATTTTAAATTTTAAAAAAAGCTAAAAAAAATATAAAAAATAAAACACAGCGTTATTTGTATAAAAAAAAACAAACTAAAAACAAAAAACTTTTACTTATCACTTTCATTTGTCGAATCATCATCTCTTTTTTTTCGAATCATCATCTATTTCTTTTTTCGATCCATTATTATTATCTGAAGATGAGGAACTGGAAGCTCTAAAATCATTATCCGAAGATGAGGAACTAGAAGCTTTAGAATTATTATCCTTCGCTCGCTTTTCAGCTTCTTTTGAATCATTTGACAAATTTTCCTAATCATCCTACTCTATTTTGAAGGTTTCTAAATTTTCAAATCAATTTAATAGTTTTGAAATTATTCGAATGAGTTTGAAATAATTCGAAATAACTTATAAATCTTTTTTTCTTACCCTCTTTTGGCCTTTTATGTATTTAAAAATATTTATAAATATTAAATAATTTTGACATAATTACAACTATATTAAATATTCAAACCTTGCTGAATTTTTTCGAAATAATTTTATTTTTCTAACTAGCTCCTAAATAATTAAAATAATTTATATAATTAGAAAATAATAATTCGAAGTTAATTAAATTAATTAAAAACTATTTATACTTTTTCGACATTATTAGAATCATTATCTTCTTTCGGATCTTCTAGCAATTCTTCCTGATCCTCCTGCTCTTCTTTGGAGGTTTCTAAATTTTTAATTTAATAGTTTTGCAAAAATTCGAATATGTTTGAAATAAATCGAAATATCTTATAAATCTTTTTTTCTTATTTACTCTTGGCCTTTTATATGTCTAAAAAATATTTATAAATCTTAAATAATTTCGATATAATTGCAATCATCAGCAAATTTTATATATAGATATATATCGATTACTAACCGGTAGGATATATATCAATACCTATACCTAGAGCTTACGGATTCTTTATTCGAATAATATTCTAATAATTAGGATTGGCATAAAGCTATTCGAATATTCGGCGAATGACTAAATTTATTGAATAATTCGAATAACTGTAATTATTCGAATATTAATATTTATTCGAATAATAATATTTATTTGAATAAATAATAATATTCGAATAAATAAATTTATTCAAATAATTATAATTATTTGATTAAATATTTATTCAAGTAAATATATTTATTTTGTCTAGTATACGTATTTTAAATATCTTATAATTTATATATATAACTAGCATTACCTGGTATAAAACTTGTCTACATCATAAATTTAATGTATTTACATGATTTTAATATTTTGTTTGTTTATTACATTTATTTAATAGGTCGATATAAATCAATTAAACTTTAAACTTATACTGGCTTTAAGTTTTTTGTAAATTATTATTATATTATATATATGAATACATACTTGTACAGTAAGCACTTATTTTATTTTTCTATTACATACTTTACACAGTACGGAATACAATAAGTAAAGCGCAAGTTGAACGCTGCCTGATAAAAATATTATTCTATACTATTATGTTCAAAGTCATTTCTGATTTACTTCAATTCTGAATTGAAATGTGTTCTTTCTCAATTTTCACAGAACATGAGGGCATAGAATACAGTAATTACTTATTAATAATTGCATTTATATTTGCAATGATCTTTTCATTGATATTTATGATAATTCTTTTATTGCTTCATTAGGAATAACTTGGGATGCAAGTTTGTTATGTTGAAAATTTTACGAAATAAACTGTGCTACCACCAGGCTGAGCATGATGGTCATGAAAAACCTGGAAAAGATAAATTTGTTTTTTTTTAAGAAAAAAAACATTTAGTAATTATCTTCTTATTAGATTCTTATTAGATTTAGGTTAGACAAGACACCCAACCAGATTCCTGCTGATGCCGAAAAACAAATGCGGAAGTGTTCTACGCGAAAATGCAAAAATTATTAATTACATTGTTAAAATATATAAATATTCAAATGTATTCTTTTAATGTATAAAAAGTTAGCATTTAATATTTAGTGATTCATTTTTATTCGCGTTTATTGATTTAATTAATTTATTTATATATTTTTTTTAATTTTTTTTACTTTATTATTATTATTATTATTTTCGCTTTTTTTTTATTAATTGATAAATGGATAGCAGTTCTAAAATGACAAATGACATTTCACAATTCACGAATAACACATGCCAATTGAGAATCCAGTGATGCGGAACATTATATAACACATGCCAATTGAGAATCCACATAAATTTAGAAATGATGTGGAACATTATAATAATAAGGGGTTTCAGAATTAAAATTCATAAATTTTATTTTGATAAAACAGGAAGACGTATTTATTATCAAATAAGAGATGTACAAATCTTATTTATTTTTTAATTAAAATTCAAATACAAATACACTTATTTATATGATCTTCATTATCATAAATTATTTTATTGTTAATCGATACTGCTTCTAATATTGTTTTATTATTATTAAATAGTTTGTTGATCTGCATAATAAAAAATTTTTACTTATTCATCAAATGGGAGTCTCTAAACACCCTATTCATTTTCTGATTTCAAAATTTTGATACACAAATAAAATTTTTTTAAACTCTTATTTATTTCCAAAATATGCCTAGATCTCTTTGTCTGGCCACTATTAATGATACTTGTCGAATACGTAAGTTAGAATAGAATGTATAAAGTACAAACTTCATGCATAAATCTTTTTTTATTTTAACAATATAGAATTACTTTATTTGATTGATGCATTATAATATAAGTATCTTATTCTGATATAACCGTTATCCTTTTATTTGAATTAGGGTCCGGTTATTAGATTTTGTTAAAGGTTACAACCTTTCGAATAAAGAGTTATCTGCAAGTTATATACATTTTGGTAAAACAGAAATACCAGTTGAATTTTTCTGATTGGTCAATAGCGTGACTGACAGACGTTTGTGCTTTAATACAATAGATAATAACTCCAATTAATTAATATGAAGTTCGGGTATAGTAATTAAACATATCTATAGAAGGACATATATGGAAATCAGGACAACTATAGATAGTAATAAAAAAGGTCTATATATGGTAATAACATAGGTAAGTATGGAGAAACAAAATAAGGTTTGCGATCAGAAGTATCATTAATTAATTATTATATAAGGGAAAGTGATGATTATAAGGCAGGGGTAGAATAAGGAAATGAAGTAATATCGGGGGTGCAGAAATATTATTATAGTAATAGCGGCTAGGAATAGCACAATGACCAATGAAAGGCCTAGAACACTGATAGTTGAATAGATTGGCTTCGAGGCTGCAAGAGTAGTGCAAGGTCCAGATCCAAAAGAAGTTTACAATAATTCAAAAGCGATTTGTTAAATTGCTATTTAACTGTAAAGTTTACCCTACTATAAAAGTTGGCCTAGTATTGTTATAAGTTTGGTAAATTGAATTGTAGTTATACATGAAGTAAAAGTATAAGATATTATTAGAAACTGTCAGTAAAGCGTTTTAATGAATAACTCTGGCTTGGTTAGCTTAAAATATATATTAAATATCATGTGCAAAGCACAGATTACAAACTAGTATAGAAAAAAAATTACATTTTGATGACTATATTGAATATTATTCAAATATCATAAATTATTCGAATAGGAATTATTATTCAAATATAATGAATTATTTAAATAAGAATAAATTATTCGAATAATTATATTACTCGAATAATTCACCGAATACGAATATTATTCGAATAGCGAATACGAATCCGAAGCTCTACCCATACCCCCTGCCAATTACTATCAATAGTAATAGTAATCGACATATATCAATATTAATCTGATATGATATCAATTAATAATTATTATATTCACATAATCATGCTTTTTGAACATTTTACAGGTTTTTGCAAGTTTTCGCAAGTTTTCGCAATTTAATTATAAAATTTTTTTATTTATTATTATTATATAATATTTTATTTTATTAAATATACAGTTTTCACTATTTAATATAAAATTTTATTTTTTTATTATATATTATATTTTAAATATTACATATATTATATATTATTATAAAAAAATGACAAAAAAAATAAATACAAAAAAAACGAAACCAAAAAAAATTAAAAAAATGAAAACAAAAAAAATAAACTATTATATTCTTTATATT
>QKWP01000731.1:30765-88315 GCA_003550325.1 Gigaspora rosea | reverse complement strand
TTTTTTTTTTTTTATCTGGTGATCCGGGTTGAAATTTTCGTGACATGATTAAAACACTATACAATCGTTAAATATCTGCTAATCGTCATATATCGTTTCAAATAATTATGATTATAATCGATTTATAGATATATATCGTTTCAAATAATTATGATTATAATCGATTTATAGATATATAACGATTTAATATAAAAAAATGATATATGGGTCTGTGCCTTAAAAATCAAGTTATGAGATATAGTAAATTATATATCTCATAGCTTGATTTTCAAGGCACAGGCCCCATATATCGATTATAGATATATATTGATTTTTATCCAATTAATCGATATATAACGATATTATAATATATATTGATTATAGATATATGGAGTGCTCTGTATTAAAAGGGCCCATTTTTACAATTTTTTGAAAAATGAGTTTTTATCAAATTCATGTCAATTTTGACATGACTGATATTTTTCAATTATTAATGAAAGTCGATTTGCATAATAAAAAATCAAGATAATGTAAAAAGAATAGTTACATAAGGCTGCATAAAGTTAACACGTCACGAGATTATCCGATAGTCACATGCCGTCTTTAACCAATCAAAATCGAGAAATTTAATTAATCCCAGATCAGTCCGAAGATCAAAACAAATGGTTAAAATCGATTATCTCAAAATGAGATAAATGTAAAAATGGGCCCTTTTAATACGGAGCACTCCATATATCGATTTTTATCCAATTAATCGATATATAACAATATTTTAATCGATATATAACGATATTATATAATCGATATAAAACGATTAAGTGCTATATATCGATCAATATCCATGCATAAAATTTTCTGATGACTATATTAAATATAAAACCATGCTGTTTTTCATTGAAATATTTTTACGTTTCCTAATGAGTTTTTAAATAATTAAAATAATTTATATCAATTCGAAAATAATATTTCAAATTTAATTAAATTAATTAAAAACTATTTATACTTTTTTGACATTATCAGATTTTTTATTAGATTTTTCTTCATCTGTTTTATCTTTGAAGCTTGATAATAAAAATCTCATATTGTGTTTTAAGATCTTCTATTGGTTTTAAAACAATTCAAATTATTTAAATTAATTTAAAAAAAAATTAATAAAAATATTAATAAATGCTTACTACATTTTTTGCAATCTTAGATTTAATTGCAGTATCGGATATTATTATTTTATTATATTTCAGATTAAGCATTGTTTGGGCTACGGCTATAGTATATGCTATATTTTCTTCAGAGCCATCTCTAACAGACCAAATATTAGTTAAAATTTTAACCATATAGGTCTCTCTCGAATCTTCTACCCCATCAAATAGCCACCAGTAACATGCTTTTGTTTTGTCTGATCGTTTCCATTTTAGAACTGTTTCAAGTGAAGCCCTATTATTAATTGGTTCTAAAAGGTTTCCAAATACGAAAAATGTAGATGATTTAAGGGTAGGGTGTACAAATTTCCAATTTCATATAAAATCGATTGTAGATCAACTTTGTGTAACCAATTTATATGATATCATATGATTTACATGTAAACATCATATGATCTGACCAATCAAATCTTTGTGCAACCTACAAAAATCATATAGCATCCTACAAAAATTTAATTATATGTAAAGTTAATTTTTTTTAAAGCAATGGATATTGCGCAACTTCATTATTATAAACAAACTATTTAAAACTATCTATTATATAAATTTTATACAAATTGGTCAAGATCTTAAAAAAATTTATCAGAAGCATTTTTTTATTTACTATATAAAATTCTAATATACCACGTAGATCATATAAAATTCTAATATGCCACGTAGATCATATAAAAAATGATCTACGTTCACCCTACTCTTAATTTTGGTTGTCAAAGTACCCTGCAAAGCTCTAATCTTTTCCAAAAGCATGATGGAAATTGGTTTTGATTGGCTATCGATTTTGATTATCAGATTGAATATGATTGGCCAATAAATCGTAAATCTTTATAAAATTTTATTATAATATAGCATTTTTTAAAGTAACTGATATACCAAAAAATTTTTTTGTACTATTACGTTTCTCGTGCCCTAACAGGTCTTTTAAAACTCTCGGATCAAGTGAGATCAAGTATTTAAAGCTAGCTAGTTTATATATGAAAGTTGACAAAGATATAAATACTATAGTGGTTACTTTAACTTCTACTTTGTAGAAGAAAGTTAGTAATATTACCATTTATCTACATATTCTAACGCATTTTGCAATTTTAATACATTTCTTTTATCTCTTTTTTGAATAAACTTATGCTCTTCCATGTCTTCTTCTGATTCTTCAAAATCTTGGAATTCTTCAATTCCATCCTTCTCAGTAATATTATTGGCTCCTTTTTTAAGTTTTTTTTCAAAAATAAATTAACATTTTTGTATATTCCATTCTTATAGTACTGTTCACAATGTCGGCATCCATATTCCATCTTATTATAGTAGTGCTAGTGAAAACCGTGACTACAAATCAAAACAGTACTATCACCTTTTTCACTTAATGACTCAAAACAGTTATCACAAAGTCCTTGTGAAGGAGGAACGCTTGTACTATAACCTGTAGATAAGAACATAAGATCGACTTCTTCATTTAAAACAGCAAGCTTGTATTTTAAAACTTCTTTTTTCTTCTTTTTTTCTTGTTTTTCCATGATTTATTTGTTATATTTCCAACTGTCTTAATATGGCGAAACATTTGGCAAAAGTAATTCAATAAAAATAATGATGTTTTATTTGCTAATTATTCTAGATTAAAGGGCGTATATGGATATCATTTTTTGTATGAAACATTTCTTTAAACTGCGATTCTTTATTTGTATCTTTTTTTTTTTTTTAAAAGAAAAAGTATTGATTAAATTATTTAAATAAAGATTTTTTGAGGGTTTTCTATATTACCTAAATGCAAGCCTGTTTAATAATAGTGTTGACACTATCACCTGAAAATGTATTGGCCCGTATTTTGCTATAGAAATTTTCAACGAAATAATCGTTGAAATTTACCAAAAACATTTTAACTACTTCTAACATTGGATGCTCTTTTTTTTTGCTAATAAAAAATATCAAACAAAACTACCAAAGGTGCTTTATTATAGTTTTTACGGTTTCAATAAAGAGCGAAAGTCCATATTCGAAAAACCGTTTCAACGTATTTGTCGAAAGAGCCTGAATGAAAAAGAACTGCATATATATCCAAAGTTGCAGAAATAACATTATCAAGAAGTTCGATTAGCATCCTATATTCCACGTCCTTACATGTTGCTTTAAATTTCACTAATATTTTTGATTTTATAGTTATCTATCCTTGGTAAGCAAGTTCGAGAAGGAGATTTATTCTCCACAGTTTTGGTTTTCTTGCAAGAACTTTACGCTTTCCAAAAACTGCATGAAAGAGCATTTTAAAAAAGAGTAATATTTTTAGAACTTGCTTCCAGCTGTTTAGCGAAACATGAAGCAGCCCTAATATAGGTATGAAGGCATTTATAGAAGCTGGTATTTTTGTATTTTGTTGATGTATATTAGTAAATGCCTTCTATATAAAAGTTGTCCAGGCCAGTCAGCAACGATAAGCATTACATGATTATTTGTACGTCCTGCATTTTTATTTACTAAGAGAATCATCTTCAAAATATTTAGATAATCGTTTAGGGAATGGAGCTAACTCTTTTTAATCTCAACTAATCTAACTCCTTCCATAGTTCTTTCTGCTTCTTTTTCTTTTATTGTATCATTATAACAATGAACAGTTAAAAGATTAATTTGATCAGAATTAATGAGCCCAATTCCTTGCGAAGCGGCCTACTGACTTTTTCTTTGAAAATAAGAAAGATCAAAAAATCCGTGATACTATGTAATTAAATGCAAACAAATTAAAGAAGCATCAATATTGGCAGGATTGTGGACCGAATAATTATTATAAATTATTGGAATTGGTGTGCATTTAGTAATTTCTTTACTAACACATGTCGAAAAATGAATAGAAGCAGAAAGAACTAAGGTGTCAGGATGTCTTATTCTATGTATGTTGTAGTAATCATCAATATTATATATGAAAAAACTATTTATTTAATATTAAATATTAAAATTTAGGGAAATTATTTATTTATAGCTATAGATGTGAATGCAATTCTATAACATGATGTAATGATAATAAGTTATAGCATTTGCCGTAACTTATAATCATTACATCATGTTACAGAATTGTGTTCATATCTCTAACTATGACTACGGGATTTAAACTAATTTGGTAAATTCGATTTTTTTTCTTTTTTTTAATTGTTATTTTTTTTTTGATTACCGATTATTTATTTTATTTTTTTTATAATACTTACTTTTTTTGCAAAATATTTTCGAATATTATCAGGATGTGCAGCTACAATTTTTTTTAGTAGTTTTTGACAGTCTTATAACAAACCGTAATATCTGCATTATGCAATGCATTAATCGCATTACAAGAAACACCCGATGCACTAAATACAATCTGATTTCCAAAGGATAGTTATTTACAAGTCTATTACATATTGCTGCAATTGAGTAATATATATATTGACTACTTTTTTTTTATCTTCTTTTCTATTAAAAGCAGATCGTCTTTTCAGAATAAATGCATTGTAAAGCCCATTAAAGAATCCTACTAATTGTGGTTCAGCATCCTCAAGTATTGTCTGAAAATGATATGGAGTTAATTCTAGTGTGTTATGTTCAATTCTTTGTTTTTTGTATAACACTCTAGTCATTAAAAAAATTTTTTCCCCAAATATAATGGGTTTTTAATGATTACATGATCTTGCTTATTATTATCAGTTGATGATTTACTATAGCGATCAGGTTTAACAATCTCGAGATAATAAGGATAGCACAATTGCTTTCCAACTTCTAAATAATTATACTAATTAAAAGTGCCTTTTTTCTTTTGCTTTTTTTAGAGCATATTCTGTAATTCCATGATATTGATTTGGTCTAATCTGGCAATTATTAATAAAACAAGAACTGAGATTTTTTTAGTTATGATTTGTAAAGTCTTTTTTCAAAAAAATTTTAAAGATTAATTTTTTGAAAAAAGATCATGTTTATTTTATTAAAAAATTAAAGTTATGTGCTACTCTAATTAATACTACAAAATGCGTTACTTCAGAAATATTTAACTGATACACGACGAGCCAGCTAGTAATATTCAATTTATTCTAAAATGTAAGATTACATTTGCGCAATTTATATACAAAATATTTTTCTACATTGAACTAGTTTTCAATGGTAGAAATTCAATTTTAAGGCTTTATAGCCTTTTATATAGATTAAATAAAATTTGGGTTTCAGTACATTCGAAAGAATATAATTTGATCTATAATAGCGGGAAATCTATAGAGCGATTAGACAGGTGTCTGAGTTGTAGTTATGGATATCAAATTACAGTAATTATACATAATTTTGTGTAATTTTGAGTAAGATTTGGTAAATTGAGTAAATTAAAATTTAAGTAATTAAAAGTTATGAGCACACAGCATTCAGTTTTTGAAATCAAATTGAAATCAAATTGAAATCAAATTTTTGATGATTTATTTCAGATCATATATTCAAATCAAATGATGCAAAAAAACTGGCCGTATGATGAAAATGTACTAGTCACGTGATGAAAAGATGCTGGCTGCATAATGAAAATTACACAAGACTTAATTTTTTGAAAATTACATAGTGTAAAATTGTAATTTACAGATTGATTTATATAATATCATGTGATTGCACTGTCCCTAAGCACTGTCGCGGATATTAGGTGGGAACAGTGCAAATCACGTGAATAGTTAGTAACAAGTAAGAATTACAGAACTGTTCATAGATTCGGCCTATTAGGCGTGTTAGTTAATCATATAACAATGATTTGGCATTTTTATTAGTCAATTTATCATATGACATTATTTTGGGTTTGGTGTAACATCTACACGTAGATTACAAATGTTAGCCAATCAAAACCAATTTCCATTATGCTTTTTCCAAAAGCTAAAATATATTAATTTAGTAAAATGCAATAATTAAAAAAATGCAAATAATTTCAAAATATTTTTAAATATTTCGAATATATTCAAAAATAAAAAACATATAAATTAAATAAAATGGTTTTATGGTCTGTGGAAATTCTTCATATAATATGAATTCCACTAAGTCGATGTAAACTTTCATAATTTATCTTTATAATTCACTTTAAATAATTTTCTACTTCTGATTTTATCTGCTCTTCTGTAGGATAAATAGATTTTTCGATTAAGATTTTAGCTGCCCCTTTAATAGTGTCCTTTAATAAAATTTATTAAATGATATTTATAAATATTAAATAACTTTAAATGATTTATAATAATATTAAAAAAAATTTTAAACTTAAATAATTACTTCTTTGAATGTTTTTTCATTAGTAAAATCGAAATTATTATCCATTTTCTCCTCCATTTCTTTTAACTGATTTTCTAGTCTCCTGACTTTAGAGTTAAGTTCTTGAAGTTGGTGAAAGCAGACAAATAATAGACCATGGATTATATAAATGGATGCCTCCTCCTGAGATATAACCATCGTACCACTTCTGAATGTCATTAATTTGCAGATCTTCATGCAATAAAAATAATAATTCTACTTTATTGGATATGAATCCCAACTTATCTGCATAAAGATGAAATCAACTTTCTTGGTGCAAAGGATAAACCATAAGATTATTCAACCCAGACAAGAACCCAGATTTTGCAATCTGTAATACACCAACTAACATAGCTTTTGCAACATTTTCATCATTGCTCTAGTATTCAATTAGAATAGATATGAATTTTTTGATTAGATTATAATAAAAATTTACAAATATGACTTACCTTCAATAATGATGAGAACATGCCTTTAAAAAAATCATTTGCAACTTCATAATATCCTTTATTATACGCACTTTCTATCGGGAAATCATATTCATCAACCAACACAATACATTTTTTTTTATAGTGTCGTCGCAGATGCTTGGAAAGTTCCTCCAAAGAAAACTTCAATTGTGATTCAGGATAGGTTGGATCTCCTTTAAGAATTCTTTGAAATATCTCTTGATCCTCAGGATATAAACTGCTAATAAGGTAGCGGTGTTCATCATAAATTTCAGCTACAAACATTCTTAATTTTTCTATCATTTTATCCCATGTTCCAGTGCTTAGATCCTTATTTGTGATATACTGTAAGTAAAACAAAAATAAAAAATCGTAACAAAATAAATAAAACTTAACGATGTCCAAACCTTAAGAGTAATATAAATGATGGGATATTGCGCAAAATGTTTTTGCATAATTTTTTCCTCATTTGAAATTTTCAGTTTTTCAAAACTTTCCTGCTGATATCATTTTCTTCTTGGGAAAATGGTATTTTAAAGAAACGGTTTAGCATGGATAAATTTGTTGACTTGCCAAATCGGCGAGGGCGAAGAATAAGTGATACAAAATCCGAACTCTCAATAAACTCTTTTATGAGCATTGATTTATCAACAAAAGTGTGACAGTTGCTTATAATAGTTTCAAAGTTATCTTTTCTAACCGCAACACTTGCACCAAAGACAACTCTTGCATTATTGACTAAATATTAAAAAAAATTTTTTTAATGAAGTACACGACTAAAATTACCAGATAAAAAAAAATAATATTTATTAGTCTTGGTATAAGGCTTAAAATTAGAACATATTAGCTTTGAGCAATTGAGTTTAGAATGTCTGGGAAACATGACATTCCGTAGACGGAATATTTTCATGGGAAAAGTCTAAAGAAGGGAGCTAAACAT
This sequence comes from Gigaspora rosea, assembly GCA_003550325.1. Lineage (NCBI taxonomy): Eukaryota > Fungi > Glomeromycota > Glomeromycetes > Diversisporales > Gigasporaceae > Gigaspora > Gigaspora rosea. Next base: position 80,498 of record QKWP01000731.1, on the reverse strand, counting down.
ACTAGGGATGGGCACGGTCGGTCATTTTCGGTCAACCGGTTTATGACCGTTAGCCGTATCTTGTGATCCAATGATCCAAACCGGATGATTTTGGTCATTCGATTCGTCTCAATGAGACGAATCGAATGGTACCAAAATCATCCGTTTTGGATCATTGGATCACAAGATACGGCTAACGGTCATAAACCGGTTGACCGAAAATGACCGCGCAGGGACGGTAAATACTTCCACTATCAAATTCCATTTCATTTCGATATGATCAAAAAAATTTTTTATTCAATCAAAATTCAATTTTTGAATAATTTCAGATTTATTGGTTATAATAATTCCATTTTATTCCATTTTTATCTTATTAACGTTAATAGAAGTATTTGGTTCTATGTATTTCAATTCTAAGAATATTTAATTTTTAACCAATCAAAATCCATGCATATTAATCGATAATAAACTGGTTATGTAAACTTTATAAACGGGTTATGCAACTAGTTAAAACTAATTTATGTAGTTACTGTCTGTTTGAAACTGATATAGATAGTTTTTAACGGGTTAACATCCTTACAATTAGTAAAAAGGAGAATAACACCTCTATTCTCCGCCACGAGTGAATATCATAGTAAGGCATCGGATGGAATACAGTTATTAGAAATATGGAAAATTTCAACTATTTCTAATATGTCTATTATCTTAGTTATTTGGGGAATTTATTATACTACAGATTCAAGAGATTTTAGAAATCAAGAATATTTGGGATTTTCGGGATTTCTGGGAATTTCAAAGAATTGCACCACCCTGGAACCACAGCAACGTATATGGGCATTATTAATGTTTGTTGGACTATTTTGGATCCATTTACGTATCAAATAAAAAAAAGTTGGATACTTATTTCAAAGATCAAATATTGAAATCCCTAAAATAACGCATACCATAAGGTCATTTTCTAATTTTATACGTATAATAAGGATTAATTAATTGGTTTGTAACCTGATCGGGTCGAAATTTGGAAACTTTTTAAAAAAATTTTTAATAACCGGCTTGGGTTTAAAAAAAGTCGGCCTGGTCTATTTTAAAATTTTCTTTTTATGAAACTCAAATAATTAATTTGTATGGCCTAATAAAATTGAACTTACCAAATTTTTTGAAATTGGTTTCAGAAAAATTGCATTTGTCTCAAGAAAACATGCGCATACCCGAAATGACGCGCAGATGGAAAAATATGGTATAATCTTCCTTAAGTAATATAAAAATTCAAATCGGGTTATTCGATTTCATGATTTTTTTATTTAATCAAATTGAGGTTAACCAAATTCAAATTAGCTAAGAAACTAAATCGACATAAAACTGTAACTAATAATCATATTTTCTACACTCGTACATAAGTACGCATGCACCAACAAAAAACTCCCACAAAGCTGTGCAGAAAATTCACATTTTGGGAATAACATGATTCAGTGGATGACAATTGTCTGGTCAATATACCTAGTTACACGAATAAAAATGTATTCTGGCCTCATTTAATCTGCATAAAATGGTTAGACTAGATCGGTCATAGGAAACTAGTCTGGTCTTATTAGGCTACCAACCACTTAAAGCTAGCACCGAACATTAATTATAGGAAGATACCCACCTCTTAAATAGCATGGACGAAATTGGCTAATTATAGGTACAACGGACAATACACACGTATGATGTACATAGCTCTTCCTAGCGAGTGTTGAAAGTTAATGATGTATACACATTTGAATTCAGGAAAATTTTCACTGAATATTATATGTAAGCATATGCGATGGGTCATATAAAAGATTTAATCCGGGATTCGGAATTCGGATCCGGAAGCACTCGTACCACACAAACAACATATGATGATAATAAAAAGCGTACCACTATGTTGAATGCCGACACTCTTTTTAATAATGCCTAAATTTGTTATTGATACAATGGTGCCGCTCCGAGAAGAAAATTCACAACAATTTGACTACATCACACCCACAGTTAAGAGTTCGCCAGAATCTCAATCATCTAATATACCAACACAATCATATAATGATAAAAAAGAAGATCTACTTTCCATTAACCACGCAAACCTTGGACCATTTTCGCCAAGAACGCAATCCATGATTAATGAGCTAGAAAAACATGTCGATGAACTAGCAAATCCTGATAATCAGATCTTCATACTTGATTCACCGCGTGAAACTAAATCAGGCGTCACATTAGATTCTAAGTCAATACTGCATATTCAAAAAGATAGTGAAGACGATATCCAACAAGATTTTGGACAAATGGATCAGAACTCTTTGGTGAATAACACCGGAAAATTTCAAAGTTATAACAATAAACTATATTACAATAAAGACGAAGAATCTAATAATAAAAGTTGTATGCTATCATTATGATGTGATATCTTTTACTATAATCATATGTCAATACATCTAACTTGGATTATATTTATCAGCGAAAAAAATAAGCTTAAGTCTTGACAAAATTTCAATTAACCTTAAAAATGCTATGTTAGATCAAGGTATTTATATATTTTGTAAAATAAAATAAAATATTTTCATGTTAATCTAAAAATTTTTATACCAGAAATTGGAGCGCAGGTTGAGGATGACCAGGTGCCAAATAGCGATTCACCATGTATGTTTTAAGGTGTTTTCAATACTAAAAATTAAAAAACAAATAAATCTTATAACAAATTAATAAATTTTTAAAAAGTATCCAGTGCCATTCTTCCAGGTAAATATATTTAAAAAATTTAACATTTAAAAGATTTTTATCGCTTATTGCAAAATGCTAACATCCATTTTAATAGATAATATATACGTCCATATCAAATTAGTGAATTTTGATCTAGATTCTAAGATTAAAAGATCAATTCGCCTTATGATCGGGCTAATAACTTATCATACTAAATCAAGTACATCTCTTGAAGAACAATTGAAAAAATCGTTCCTTTTTCCTTTCAATTATCATTCGTTGATTTTTGACACAATGAAATTGGTTATTTATGAACATGGCTCTTTCTTGAATAAGAAAAGGAAATGTGGGCGTGTTATTGTTCCATTGAGTGCTTTAAAACAGGCTATAATCGATCAGAAGGAATTCGAAGGGTGATTCCCGTGTTTTAAAAAATTATTTTCATCAAAACCATTTCTCTATTTAGCTAAAAGCATTATATTATTATTTTATCAGAATTTTCCCTATCGAAGCTAATGGGTCTTTACATGAAATTGGTGCAGTCCAAATCAACATAAAATTCAAATTTTCTAATGGTTCTCCCATTACTTCCCCAATACAATCTACTTTGATTAATATTAGCCGTGAATATATCCAATGTGACAATATTGAAACACATCCTGATGCAATATCTCTTGGTATACTTGATACGGTATTAAATCAAGAGACTAGAGATGCAATTAAAGAAATTACAGCTCTTTATCATACGTTTTTTGGTCATGGGTGGAAGTTGACAAAATTAGAATTCTTAAAATCATACATGCTATTAGAGAAATTTTATAATCAAAAAACCAAGTACTGTAATAATTTTTATTTTTCTCTTTATATATGACAAGGGATGCTTTCTTATTAATCTATTATTTTACATATATATATATATATATTTTTTTTTTTTTTTTTTTTTGTACACACGCTTTGGATGATAGCCCGAATAGCCCGATTACAGGAAACTTGTGCTGTGATGTTGATGTGATGAAAAAGGCTCTGCGATATATACAATTTTCTATGGCATCATATGTATGCTCTTGACGTTTTTTATTATTTGTTTTATAAATTTTATCTATTTTTTCGTTCTTATTACCAAGATTGATATTAATTATAGGGATCTTTCTTGTTTCATTGGTTTGGATATGGTCCAATAAGTACATAATTTTATTTATAAATTTATATTTATTTAATATACTACTTAATATACTTAATGCAATTCTATATAGATGCTTTTGGGATAACTTCTGATAAAAAGATTGTCAGGAAATTTTTCAATCTTGATAAAAGTGATATTATCTGTTGGGAATACGGCCACAATGCTGTTTCGGTACCTAGCTATATGGTGATTAGAGACCCAGAGACAAATTCTATTATTATATCTATTCGAGGAACCATGGTAAGATTATAACTCTTCTTTTTTAATAATTGTATTTTATTAATTTGCAAGTCTTCTTGCAGAGTATTACAGACTTAATTACTGATGCCCTAGCGCATTACGAATCTTGGAATGACGGTTTTGTTCATCGTGGAGCGCTTCGTAGTGCGCAATATCTAATAAATCATTCCTTAAAAGAAATTCGAGATGCTGTAATAAAATATAATGTCAATTCCATAAAAGTCATGGGGCACTCATTAGGAGCATCCATTTCATCACTTACAACTTTGCTTTTGCGAGAACATTGTAAAGATATGCTTGACCGTGGAATTAATATTCATGCATGGAATTTTGCAACTTTTCCATGTTGCTCGCTTGATATAGCATCAAAAGCCGATACAATGAACTGTATTAATAATTTTGTTAATGAAAATGATGTTATTCCAAGATTGAGTTACGGAAATTTAATGGATTTTAAAGAACTGGTTAAATTTGCTGCTAGTGAATTAAAAAATGACGAATATAAAGAGGTATATTATTGTAATACTTGTAATTAACAAGCTTTTATCCCTATTTATTAATTAATTTATTTTTATGAAATTATTATGACAGTTGAGATCAAAACATAAACTCTCTAAAATATTCTCTTCCATTGATGAATATCGTAAAACTTTAAAATTAAATTCATCTTCCCAAAAATTATATATACCAGGAAAAATATATTATATATACAAAAGACTTGGTCATTCTCACGTGGAAACATCATATTTTCCTTCTTATACTAAGGAGGTAGTATGTGAAGAATCCAGACCTGATTTATTTACGGATATTTGTTTGCGCAAAAATTGGTTGTTTCATCATTTTCCAGATAGATATGATAAAAGACTTAAAGGAGCTATAAAATTTTTGAAGAAAGAATCGGGTGAACGTACACCGGAAAGTGTATGGTAAGATATATATTATAATCGCACCAAAAATGTCACTTCTAAATTTTCTAAATTTTTATTTAGATACTTGATCATATGTCGAATTATTATCAGTCTCGCAACTAAGTGGTTTGTTCAAGAAAAGATAAGGTTAAACTTTCTCTTTGTTTCATGCCTACAAGCCCGCTAGGACAATATAATACAAAGATATTAGAATTATCCCTTAAGCCGTTTGAAATTCAGAGCAAATTTGCTCTGTATTATACTATAAAAATACTTTTGATCTATTTTTTTTAAAAAATCAATATATTTAAAAAATATATATATATATATATATATATATATTTGATAATAATATTTGAAAATAAGGATTATATTTTTGTAAAATTTATCCTTAAATTACAAGACAAAATTTTACTTATTTATAAACCAAAATATATAAATTTTAAAACAAATTTTTAAAAAAAATAATTTTTAACGAACTCTTCAAATATTAATTTTAGATCTACAGTTTTTTTTAATAGAAATTATAGTTAAAAATAAGATTACAACTTTCATCATTGTAACCTTTTGATTTACTTGTAAAAATTAAAACTCGTATTAGAAGTAAAAAAAAAAAAAATTTATAGACGAGAACATATAAAATTTTGAAAATTTAAATAAAAATTTTATAATAAAAAATTCAAAATATAAATTTTTAATAAATTTAAAAAATTTTCTTAACAAAGTTATTAAAATATATCTCAAATATATTTTTTTACTTAGAAAGTATATAGTTAAAATTAATAAAATTTTTAAAAAATTTCAGTGCAAATTTGTACAAGAAACGTTAATAGTTATGTATATATCATTTGTTGGAATAAATGAGTCCGAGTTTAGTGGGAAACTAATTTTATAGTAGTTTTTTCATGATCTGGGTGAGGCCAAGCATCTATATTAATAATCAGTTAGTAAGAAACGCTTAAAAAGAAAACTATTTATTCATAAGACTATATACTAATATTATATAGATATTATAGATAAAATTACTAGATTTATTGACAGATCATTAATTAGTAATTTGTTATTTATAACCAATGTAATTATTGAAAAATATCAAACCTTGTATATTTTTCCAATTTATTTTTCATTCGATATTAAAATATACGAAGATTATTAAGGATCAATTATAAAAAAAATATTATGTTCTTAATATTAAGGATCAATTATAAAAAAAATATTATGTTCTTAATTATACTTTGTCTACTATATATTAAAAAATAATAATTTAAGATCGCCTGCTATCATTTAGCAGATCTATTTCTAAAATGCTAAAGAAATGCACTTATAACAAAAAAAATTGGTTAAAAAAAATTATAAATTGTCAAATCCCAATTTATGTATTTTTTCATCTTTCTTAATGTTACCCAAATTTTTCCACCAAGCGAAAAGAAATGTTTCTGATATAAGTTTAAACCAGGGAGTGAATTTCCAATCTTTAGTAATTTAAAAAAAAAAAAAGAAAATATATATATTTAATTTTAAACAATATTTGGCAATAAAGATATAAATATATAAAATATATTAGAAACATACCACCAGGATTTTCAAATTTTTGGGTTAACTCTTCTAAAGAAAAATATTCAACTGCTTTAACTTCATTTGGATTTATTTCAAGATCAACATCAGCTCGGATGATAAGAACATAATCAACTAGATGCAAATTTTCTATATCAATAAATGCAATTTTACAAAGAAATTAAGAGAAATAATTTAGAAATTAAACGTACTCTCATGTTCACCCCAGATACCATCAGATGGAGCTAAATAATGAATTCTAGTCAAAAATACAAAATCATCAATGGGAACCTGATGGAATTTAATACCCAATTCATGTTGTAATTTTCTTTGAGCTGCACGACGGACACCTTTCGTTAAGTATATATAATTGAAATAATTCATAGATTAGTATTCATGAGAGTATACTATTTTGTATTTTGAAGCTCGCATCAGTAAGACTGATGATAAAAATATGTTGTAAGCGGAGATAGAAATTTAAGTGAAATTGAAAATTTCTTAATTTTTAAGTAGTGAAAATATTTTATAACCATAATCTAATAAAACCTAACCCTAACTTCGATTTTAACTTACCCCCGTATTAAGTTTAAATGTTCTGAATAACTTAAATTTCGTTTCCACTTACAACATATATATGTTGTACCCCATATAGGAATTGACCTGATTCAGAATCGGGCTGCCCCAGATGAGAATTTTGTAAAATATTATTGCAGAATTAGGGTTTTAGGTTAGGGTTAAGGTTAGATTGCAGAATTAGGGCTTTAGGGCTTTAGGGTTAGGATTAGGATTAAGGTTAGGATTAGGATTAAGGATTAGGCTTATAATATAAAAATTTTAGTAAAAATTACATTCTTATCTGGGACTGTTCCAATTCCGAATCGGAACAATTCTTATCTGGGAACAACATATATATATATAAAATAAGGTTTACTATATTAACCAATTTGGTTATCTTCATCCAATTCAAGAGGAGTATTTAAAGGATGAGAACAACAGGTATTTGTCCATAAACTTGGAAAAGTAATCTTATCATCGGAACGCTGTTGTAATAATAGCTTATTCTCTGAATTAAAGAGAAAAACAGAAAATGCACGATGAAGAAGCCCTTTGTTAATATTTTTCATAAGATGACCTAATATTTTATGGTTAGAGAAAGTTAAAGAACATAAGATAAAAAATTTGTAAATTTAAAAAAAACTCTTGTAATGGATACAGTTTTTCTTAGAATCAGCCCCAATTTTTTTATCATTTTCATCGACCAAAATACACATTTCTTCCATTAATCTAACTTGCTCATTATCATAAGCATTAAGACTAAAATCAATATTTGGCAACATCTTTTTCGAAACGATTGTAAGATACTAGGGTGTTAAAAGAGAAAAAGAAATCCAATTATATTAGATGATCCGCAATTTGTACGTATTAAATAATTACATCATGGGGCTGATTTACTCGTTACAAAATATACCCCATTGTGCGTTCTATCGTATCATCTTATTCACATAATATAAAATATTATAAAAGGATTTTTTTTAATTAAAAAAAAAAATAAAAAATAATAAATAAAAAAAAATAATAAATAAAAAAAAATAATAAATAAAAAAAATAATTATAAGCAACGTTGTAAAATCAATCCATCATTTGCGACCTATTTATTATCCAATCATATTTATGCATGTTCATATGAATCACCGAATACTATGCACGATTTTTCACATGACTTCATGCAAGATTTATAAATATATATATGGGGATTTACTTGATTTACTTTGTTTTACTTTAAAAAAAAACGAATCTGAGCAGTTGAACTGCACTCCCCTGCATTAAAATTTATATGGCATTACAATTTTAATTCTGGTGGGATTACAATCATTATAGGCCTATCTACTTGTCATTATCGACAGCTGGTAACAAGTTGATAGATGTTAGAAGAAATATCAGACCAACTTGAAAAAACTTTTATGGATGAAGAAGTTAATATCAAGAATGGAGCTGGGAAGAAAATAGAACCTGATGATCGGATCATATTGAATGTTGGTGGCGTTAAGGTAAAGACTTTATGCTTTGAAAAAAATTGGGTTTGAAGTTTTTATGGTTTAACGGAATATTAATACAGTATCTTACTTATTTTAAGCATGAAACGTTTCGATCTACCTTAACAGCATATCCTGAGACATTACTTGGGATCATGTTCGCGGATCGAAATAAAGAAATGCTTCATCCGATGAATGGCAATGAATTTTTTTTTGATAGAGATGGCTATTTGTTTCGTCACATTCTTCAATATTATCGCACTGGAATGATTCATTGGCCAGAACCAAGTTCTTGTCATGAAAATTCCACCAATAATACACCTTTCGAATCAAAAAAATCAAAAAAGCCATCAGATAAGTCTGAAATAAAAGATGCCAATACTGTTCCTTCATACATGTTTCCGTTTTCTCGATCCGAGCTTGAACAAGAGATGCAATATTTTCTTATTCCAGCCGCTTCTGAAGACGATGATGATGATAACAATTCTTATAATCCACCACTCACATTCGCCAACAAAGCTGTAGTGGACAATGTTAATGGATTTCTAAACTCACTTATTGATGTAATGCACCAATTAGCGGGTCTATTTGAAAAACATATCTTTATCACTTTTTATCATGATCGACAGCCACCAATATTTAGTCTAATAACTCCCAACTTAAATGTGGTTAAAAATGAAACTGCACCATTTCGAGAAAATATTAGAAAATTGTTGTTACCTTATGCTGGAGTAGGATATACTTTGTTAATGAATTTCGAACGAGAAATTGAATTGTATTTGAAAGGAGAAATACCAGAACTGAATTGGTCAATTGAAAAGCCTGCAGGATTACCAAATAGGTTTATTTTACATTTGAGTTTCAACGATAAATTTTTAAAACAACAAATTTTAAGGAATAGTTGTTTGGCTAAAGTCGTTTATACTATAAATAGTGATAAATCAAAGGGACATATCGATAATTGATGGATATTTGAGAAAGAAAAAAAATTTAATATTGCTTATAAATTATAAGATGTTCTGGACAATGGTAACGGAGTCTAAGATTTTAATTATGCTATTATAAACTTAGTTAATATCATTAATAAACATAGATTAAATATGTACTTTTATTGATCTTTTAAGAAGTCGCTGAAATTTTAGTCGTTCCTTTACAAATACCATATCTAATAAACATTTTTTTAGTTATTTCTTCCCACTTTTAGATAACTCTCCAATAAAAAGTTAACTTTCTAAAAACATTTCACCAATAATGAAACATCGCCAAAATGATGCTATATCTATATACCAAATTTTTAATCATATATATTCCTTACGTTTAGTATCGTGTGGTTATCCAATGATGGATCAAAATATCTTGTCAATCTAACTCTTGATTATGTGCACACTTCCTAAATAGCTCTTTCCATTTCGGGTCATATAAAAAATAGTACATACATATGTAAAAAAAGGTCATGGATATTTAGCTAACTATCAAATATCATGTGGGATGCAATAATGTTTTTAAGCGCTGTGGTAGCTCTCCCACAAAAAATTCTAACCCCCGTGATTTTTATCCAATAAAACCCAACGAAACTCTTTAGGGTTAAGGTGAGATTAGGGTGAAGTCACGTTAGGCATTTATTAATGTTTTTGTGGGAAATCTATAGGCGTTGTTTAACTACACTCAGGGTTGGCAATGGAGTAAAAAATGATTTGATCAATGGATCAATAGATAATGGATATATGCCATTAATCCATTGCTCCATTGGTCTATTAATTTTTATCTATATCGATATAATAATAAGTAACTATAATAGCTATGCACCAATCTTAAAATAAATAAATCAAAATAAATTACTGTATTATGATCTAGTTTAAGATACGTAGTTCTAATACAAAACACAATATATAGCAAGTTTAAATTTACACGAATCAAAAGAGATTCTTTATTCAAGCAATTAAAAGCATATAAAACAAATTAGCAGATATTTATAATATGATAATATCATAGTTTATATTGATTATTTTATTAAAAGATATATTTTTTTTAAAAAATCAAAGTTTATTTAGTTTATTTTTTATAGAAGATATAGAATCAGACTTTTGATTATAGAAACTTTATATAATTAAAGATTAGTGTTCTTTTAGAATAAAAATATATTATAAAATTATAATCCATATATAGTGTATTAATTTATTAATATTAATAAACTAAAGCTCTATTAGGACCCCGGGCATCTCTCATATAGGTCATAACAGGATTTTGGCCAATTTCAACCTAATTTGCTAAAAATAACAGATCTATATTTGTTAAATAACTTTGATCAGTGATTAGAATTGAATAAAGTTTTTTTTGTTAGATGCACCTTACTGAGAGCTTTATTTTTTTAAAAAAAAGGTTATTCAAATTGGACTACTGATGCAAAGCTAATTGCAAAAACACTGTATTTTTGCTTCTCAATTTTTAGGGGCTTTTGCTAAAACACATAAAGTATGACCCTTGTACTAGATGCTTGGAGTCCTGCTCTATTAGTAACAATAAACAATTTGCAAACTCTAATTACTAATACTAAGCAATATTATAAAAAATTTATTAGTAGATTTAAAAATTAATTTATCTATATATACAGTATATTATCTAAATTTTTTAGCAATTTATAAAAATAATATTAAAAAGAAGTTTTAATTAAATTTTTTATTAATAACTATATTTAAATATTGTATAGTAGGAGAACTTTTTTGCTATTCTATTATATAGTATAAACTATGCAAAAAATTTGTATTTCAAATAGCTTTGATTAAAATATTTTTAATTTTTTTTAATTTAATAATATAATTATTAGATTATAGAATTAATAAAATAAAATTATTTTGATTATTTTATTATTAATAAAATAAAATTATTTTGATTATTTTATTATTAATAAAATAAAAAATTATTAATATGATAGTAAACTTTGTTAATATATTTACTATAAAATTTGCTATAAATATATATAATAAAAAATTAAATTATTTTACTTTAAAGCTTAATTTTTTTACAACTAATTAATTTTACTCAAATTTTAACTAATTTTTATTATAGTTGTTCTCTCATATAATCACCTTCTATATAGTCACAAACTCTATATAATTATACCAAAAATATGATACTTTTTTTTTTAAAAAAAAACACCTCTATATAGTCACAATTATATTATAATTACTATTCTATTTTTTTTAGAATTTGTTGGCTGATTTTAATAATAAAATTACTTTTTTATAATTATTTTTAAGGTGTTATTTTATGGTGACCCATCATCTGTGATCAACAAATAAAAAATCAATCACATGAATCACATGCTCGATTGATTTCAATCGAGTATATAATTTATGTAATTGATTTTTATTGGTCAATTAAATTGCTTAAATTAATACTATAATAAAATAGCATAGCAGAAACTCATATCTGATAGATTCTGAAAGTGATATTATACAAATTATTTATATGAACAATTAAAAATCTGATATATGATTGTAGTCTAAAACCTGGCATTTTCGCAATCTATTTACCTATAATAAGTTAAACTTAAGGTACACATATTGATAAGTAAAATTTCTTCGTTTTGAGTGTCTTTAGTAGCAAATCTTTTCCAATCGTTTTCAATCGCTTTCCCTAGAGAGATTTATAAGAACAAAGGTAGGGAGGGCGTTTGGTAATTGGCAGAGTTTATTGAGTTTCTACTATATTTAAATTATGAAGCCAAACAATAGATTTATAAATTGTTAAACCATGAGTATTATACTAACATAAAATTTTAATATTTATTAAACAGGCTACATATTATAAATACTTTAACACGATTTATTTTACCTGAACTATAACACATATCCATATTATATATCCAACTACTGCTAATATATTATAATAAATATGTTGGGTGATTTAATTACATTAGTATAGACTATGTAGTAGTAACATGTTAGATGTAACATGTTTTCAGTAAAATCTAATAGTCAAAAAATATAATAAAATTACTTTAGTATTAAAAATGCTTTACTTTTATTAATAATAAATTTATTTTTTCGCATAATTCGCATATTGAAAGAATTTTTAATTGATTTGATTGGTCAATAATCACGTTTGGATCTGCATCAATTAGCCAATTACACAAATATTATAACTCATGATTTTTCGTCAAAATACGAGTTTCTGCTATGCTAATAAAAATTTCGATTATAAAAAAAAATTCGATCTAATATTAAAAAAAGAAAATATAGTAATAAAGAATTCGAATTAACTTATTAAAAAAAAAATACAAGCTAGTAAAAAATTTTGAGCTAACTGATTAAAAAAAAAAAAAAAAAAACTGGTAAAAAATTTCGAACTATTTCAAACTTTATATATATATATATATAAAATCGTTAAAGAATAAAAATTTTGACTTCAATTTAAATTTTTATTATTAAAAAAAAAAAATACAAATCAATAAATTTCAAACTTAAATTTTTTTATTAAAAAAATAAAAAAAATTCGCATTGCTTCTTTAACTCTCAACTGATAGGATTATAACCACCAAGAATTTCATTAGTACCTTAATCTTTATAACTACAACAAGATGTATTTGCTTATTACATAATCTCCAAATGAATCTTTGGTAAACTATTTTAGTTCCTTAAAAAAGTATCTTAAAGCAACGTACAAAGTAACAATAATTAATATGTAATAAGTCGATTTGGAAACCTGATTTTGTACAACTGAAAAATTAATGAACTTACTACTAAAAAACAATAAACAATTATAAAAAACCTATCAAAAGAATACCAATGAGCTTACTACCGGTACCAAATAACAACCAAAGAGCAACAAATATTTACTAGAAGAACTATGGACTTACAGAAAGTACCGTGAAAGAACTATGAAGAATCGTGATGATGAACTTATATGAACCTGACAACCAAATGATACAAAAAATACCTTTAAATTGTAAAAAAATGAAACTACCAATAAAAGAATCCAAGATCTGTGAAAAAAAGAAGAGCAAATTAATAATCGAAAAAAAAGAAACCTTATCTGAGTTATTTCATTAGTGATTCATTTGGTTGGAATTTCTTCAAGACCACAGTTAATTCATTAACCATGCCCCAGAAACCTACGACCCAAACAAGCCAAGTAAATACAAGAGCAATAGAAGAAAAAATCAAAAACAACAGGAAAGAAAAAAAATACAAAAACTACTTACAGGACTATGACACCAATGCGACAACACTAACAATGACACCAACAATGACACCAACAATAATACCAATAACGATACTAGCAACAAAGCCAAATCCAAAAGGCAACAACTAAAAAAAAAATTAGTAAAAGAAAAGTAAAAGCAAAACAACAAAACAAACAATAAAAAAAATAATTATCATAGCGCATGAAAACAATTTATATTTGATCGTCAATTATGAATATGATTTGACTAATCATATAGAGGTCACTATAGTGTCAGGTTGCCATTTTAGTTTTTTCTTATGTTTATATATGATTGTAGATAGTTGTTATATAGAAAAGTAAAATAATACTAAGTAAATAGATTTTTATACAATAAAAAAAGTTGTTCAAAAGAATTAAATACATCTACTATAAAATTTTTATGCAAATCAGATAACTTTTTATTAGTATTATTTTTTATTTTACATACCTACAAATATAGTTTAAAATTTTTGTAAACATAAAACAAAAAACATATTAATGAATATCAACTAATTTATATAAAAATTTATAATAAAGAGTGTGGCGACATAGAGAAGCTGTCTGGTTGTCACCCTCCAAGCGACAGGTCTAGAGTTTAAATCCTACTGGAGATGAATTGGAAAATAGGCCTGTATTACGGTAACATTTGTTCATTGATCAGTCAGATATATTACTTGTAACCTTGGTACCACCATCTTGAATAGGAGCATCGGTGCAGTTGTGTAAGTTACACAGACAAATTCAAGGGACCAGAACAATTAAAACCTGTTTGGCAAGCCCCGAGTAGAGAGGTAAGGAAGATCCTCCTACGGTGCTATACAAGCCCTCTTAACCAGAGATCGGAAAACTGAACAGAACATACCCTATAGCAAGAGGGGACACCAACCTGGCCGCCGGAGTCGTACCGGAGGAAAAGGACCTATGTTTCAGAAGTGGGTACCAAGGAAAGGGAGTCTATTGGCCCATAAAGCCAGGTAGACCAATCCTTTCAGACCAACTGGTTTGGTAGTTTGGGAGGGACCGGTATAAAGTTGGAGGTATCGGATGTGAGTACTGGAAATCGGAATAAACCCTGCAAGGGCAAACAGAACTGACTGACCAACAAGAAGTGGAAGCATAGAGGTGTGTACGTGTCAAAGCCCAACAGAGCTCTGGATGCACCCATATGGGAGTCTTAGGACGTTAAGAGGATTTGGGACTAGCAGTAACAGGTATAGCTAATATAAGTGCATGTAGTAGTAGATCAGGTTGGCTGAGCCTTATGATGCCGTCCAACTATATCAGGGACTAGAAGCTTTGGCAAAACATGCCTGGATACTCATCACTATAGTGGGGAGTACAGTCATTTGCACATTTCCAAATTCAGAATGTTAAATTCTGGGTCCCCAAGTCACAGAAAAATCGGCTAGTTGCGGCAGCATGCAGGCTTGAGATACTTACCCAATGAGGTAGAGGCTGCTGCATGGCTTGAGATACGAACTCCCGAGTAGTACGCTAGTAAGGAACTGGGTATACCAATTTGGAAGCAGAAAGCGCCAAATTGGAAGTAATGATACTAAAAAATGTGGGTAAAGTGGTGGACATGTGAATACTAACAGTTGGTTGGGGAAAAGGCACATCCAAAACCAGGCTAACTATATAAATTGGAGTATGGTAGGCTCTGGTAGGTTTAGGTTATAGATCAATTAGTCCAAGTCTTGGTACTTAGTAGATAGTATAATAATTGTAAACAATATATTGTAACGATTAATATACACTCAATAAAGTCCAGAAGCATGACCTCACCTTAACATTAAAAAAAAAAAAACAAAAAAAATTTTATAATAGGTGTATTTTGTTCTCTTAAACAACTTTTTTTATATATAAAAATTAATTTACTTATAATTATTCTGACTTTTATATATAGCAATAATCAATGAGCATATATAAAATTTTTTAAAATAAATTTTAAAAAATTTTCATATATGATTATTGATTATTGCAATATCTGATATATAGTGTAAGAGAAGTGCAGTAAATCACGTAATTAGGGTTTACATAGGTCCTGACCCCCCTAGTGATAGGACTATTGACCAATCAAATTTAAAAAAACCCAAAAACATCTTTGATCTAAAAATAAGCTACCCCACAATTAACAAAAGTCGCTACATAGTAAAGTCTAAATTTTACTAATCTAATCGAATAAATCGATTAATTAAACTTATTTAGCAGATCAAAATACACTTATCACAAAATTTTCATAAGTATTAGATAATTTTTTATTAATTGACTTTTGATTTTTACGTTCGACAAAAAAATTAAAATTTTTTAAAAAAATATATTCGACGAACGTAAAAGTTAAAAGTTAAATAACAGAAAGTTCTCCAATACTTATGAAAATTTTGTGGTAAGTGTATTTTTGTCTGCTGAATAAGGTTACTTAATTGAACTTTTTCGATTTGCTTAGTAAAATTTAGACTTTACTATGTAGCAACTATCCGCGATTGACTAAAAATCGATTTCCTTCAATATGACGGGCTATTTATACTATATATATAGATAGAACGTGATATTTGGGGACCCCACCTCTCTAAAAAATTACGTGATTTTCTGCACTTCCCTAAGATACTTAAAAACTATACAAACCTTAAAGACCAATAACTTTTGATCTAAACAAAATATTAATAAAAGGAAACTACTATTTTGTAGCTAAATTAATTTACTACAACTTAGTAGCTTTGTTTTTTAACAAATTATATTAACTATTTAAAATATATAGGTTTAAAAATATAGTATTTTAGGTTTAGGCCGCAGATAAGTATTTAGGTTTACTTAGATATATGTCTGAGTTTTTATTCTTAGCATTAGATTTAAAAAATGAAATTTCTTTCAGTACTGTAAAAAGTTTCTATTAAATTTAATAAAGATAAATGCAAGGTCTCACCTTAACATTTAAAAAAATATAGTATTTTTATATAATAACATATAAAAAAAGTCAAAAATAGAATATATTAAAACAATTAACCAATCAAATTGGTTTGAATTTATTTAATAAATTTTAAAAAAATTTTAACCAATCAAAATTTAAAAAATTCAGTCAATCAAAATTAAAAATATTAAAAATCAACCTTTTAAAATAATTAAAGCTTTAAATTTTTAAATTTTAAAATAAAATACATTTATTATAAAATTTTTTTTTGATTTTAAAGTACTTGCTCTGGGCCTAATTTTATTCAGTCTTATATATTAGAAATTACATATGAATTAAAGTACAACTAGCAACATATATACTTTTAGAACCTAATTTAATAGTTTGTCTACATCTATCATAAAATTTTTATATAAATTAGTTGATATTTCATTAATATGTTTTTTTTTTGTTTTATGTCTTTACAAAAAAATTTACAAATTTTTTAGCTATACAGTCATTTTCTATATAATCATTAATGATACTATCTAAACTTTTTTGCTCCAAAAACTAAAACCAAAACTAGTTTAAATAACTAAAACTAATTTTCAAAACTTCAAAACTATGTAAAAAACCTAAAACTATATAAAAACTCTAAACTATACTAAATTCTAGTATTATTCAAAACTATTTTGGAAATATAAACATTTTTATTGTTTAATGCAAAGTAGCATATTATCAAGTATAGTTAAAAAATTTTTACACATACTGATTTAATAATTAAAAACAGGTTTTAACATATATTATATATACTAGAACTTTGCAAATATTAGCATAATTTAGTAGTACTAGCACATAAACTTTAGTATATATATATGAGGACCCTGAAATATACATAGATAGGTCAGATATGAGTTTGCTTATTTTTGAGGTTTTTATGCAGATCTTTTCTATTTATAGTAATTTTTTGCTTATTTTTGAAGTTTTTTCTGCAGATATTTCCTTTTTTAGTAACCCTAAAATTAACCTGATCTATCTATGTATATTTCAGGGTCCTTATGTATGTATGTAAATGCTGATTCTATTTGCTATTATCTTTTATCAATTTTTATTTATTTATTTATTTATTTGTGGGTTTTTCTACTATTTTTCTAAGCATCTCTAGCCAGAGATATATAACTTATATATCTTTGACCTTTTGGCCAATTAAAATGCAAAAAAGTTATATAATTACTATTTTTAGTGATCATGTGATCATATGATTAGAGATGGAAATCGAACCTAAAATAATCGATCATGATCGATCATATCGTTTGATCGATTATGAAAGTCTTTGATCGATCATGATCGATCATATAGTTTGATCGATCATAAAGTTTAATCGATCATAAAGTTTGATCGATCATAGCCTTTTATAATCGATTATATTTTATTTTTTTTACTATCTAATTCTGAATTTGTATATTTTAACAGTTTTGATTGGCTACAACCGAACTGTGGGAATTTATTAATAATGAATTACGTACCACAACACCCGATTTAGATACAATTAGTGCTCGTATCTGGATAACTTTTTATCCGAAAGGTTGTAACCTTTAACAAATCTAATAACTGGTTTTATATTCTATTCAAATAAAAGGATAACGGTTATATCCGGATAAGATATTTATACGATTGGTTGATTTATATATATTAATGCATAAATCAAATAAAGTAACTCTATATTGATCAATATAAAAAAATTGATTTATGCATGAAGTTTTACTTTGTACATTCATCAGGTGTCATTAATGGCCAGACAATAATGAATTTGTGTTGAGTCTGAATTGACATGTGTAATTCGTGAATCATGAAATATCGGTTGTCATTTTAAAACCAGTATCCATTTACCAATTAATAAAAAAAAAGCGAAAATAATTAAAAAAATTAGAAAAATAAATAAATAAATATAATAATAGTATCGAATAATCCTTTTATCATGCAACGTTCAACTTGCATTTTTCTTATTATATTCTGTACTGTGTAAAGCATGTATTAGAAACATAAAGTAAGTACTTACTGTATTCGTATTTATAATATAATAATTATTATACTTACAAAAAACTGAAAGCCAGTACAAGTTTAAAGTTGATTTATATTTATTAAATAAATATAATAAACAATTATTTAAAATAAATTAAATTTATGATGTAGACAAGTTTTACACCGGGTGATGCTAGTATATAAATAATATGCAAATTAAAATTTTTATTATAATTAAATTATACTTTATATTATCCTATATTATATCTTAAGTTAACCGGATACCTCAATAATTTATCAATTTTATAATTCGGGTATCCGGATATGGCCACTGATTGTATATATTAGTATTTTAGATCATAAAATATGATCGATCATATGATCGTGATCGATCATATGATCATGATCGATCATATGCAATGACCGATCAATATACTATGATTGATCATAAAATCGATCTCCATTGTATATGATCGATCAATGATCGATCACTAGATATATGACCGATTACCATCTCTACATATGATCATATTGGACAGATTGACTACTTTTGTATAACCCAGAACCATAAGCTAACAAGGCAAATAAATGGATTAGATTACATTTGGAGAATTAAATATTAAAAAAAATCAAAATATCTTGGTAACCACTTTACCAAACTCGATAAAAATTTTTATTTGAATTTTATAAATTTATAAAATTCAAATAAAAAAATTTTATTGAGTTTGGTCAGGTGGTTGTAGAAATATTTTTGCTCAATGTTAAAGAAAAATCAAAATGTCTATTAAAAAAAACACCAATTTTTTTAAAAAATTTGAGTAAAGATATCTCTATAGCAACTTGGCTAAATTTGAAAAAAATTTCTATTTGAATTCTATGAATCTATAGAATTCAAATAAAAAAACTTTTATTAAATAGATTTTTCTAGGCATCTCTAGCCAGAAATATATAACTTATATCTTTGGCCTTTTAGCAATTAAAAAATAAAGAAATTATATGATTAAAAGTTTATGTATTAATCTGATTGCTGATGCAAGATTATTCTACATTGCCAGATCTGAACAGATAAGTATAGATCATCTTGATTAGTTTATTTTATTTTTAATTTTTTTCTTTTGCTTTTATTTTTTTTTTGCTTTTTTTTTGCTTTACTAATTTATTTATTTATTTAACTTGTCCTTTTATCATTGGCATTGTCATTGGTGCTGTAGTTATTGTTACTATTAGTGTTGTTATTTGGTGTCATCATTAGTGCTGCAGTTGGTATTGCTGTTGGTGTTGTTATTTGGTATCATTACTAGAGGATTTTCCAGTGATCTTGTAGAGTAGTTTTGTACTTTGCTAGTGTTCTTATAAAAAAAACTTTTATGTGATCTTGTATATAATCTTATACCTGGTTTTACATCCTTTATATGGTCTTGCATTTGTTGTATAAGTCTTCACCTGCTATGTGGATCTTTCATATGGTGTTATTTGTGTGGTTTTGTGCCTGTCATATGGGTTTTTCTTGTAGTGTCTTTTGTATGGTTTATGTAAAAACACAAATAAAACCAGATTGATATTGGTAAAACTAATTCTGGTTTTTTTTTACTTTTTTTTTTATATTTTTTTGTTTACTAACTTCTTTATTCTCTTCTCTTTAGGTGTGCTAAAATAAATGTAGTAGTGTTGGTAAAATTTTTTCTAAGATTTTTTTTCTGTTTTTTTTTTTTGTTGTTTGTCTTTCTTCTTGAACTAATTTTTTTATTCTTGTCTCTTTAGGTGTTAACAGAACAAATATAAAATCACTAAATAGTATTGGTAAATTTTCTTTTAGGTTTTATCATCTTTAGTTATTTGTCTTGTTTTTTGTTTACTAATTTCTTTATCTCTTTTTAGATATTTCTGGAATGGACGTAAAGTTATCAAATAATATTGGTAAAAAATTTTTTTGGGCTTTTTTTATTTTCTTTTTATTTTTTTATATTGTTTTTTTGCTTCTTTTTTTTACCTTGTTACTTTCTTTTTTTTTAGATTTCGCTGAAATAAACTTAATTACTAGACAGCACTTTTGATAAGATATTCATTCTTTTTTGTTGTTTTTTTTTCTTAGTTTCTTGTTTATTTAATATTTTTTATATTTTTGGGCTTTGCTAGTCATAAATCAGTACTGGGACAGCTTCATTGAAATATTTATTAGTGCTGTTTTGTTTTTTTTTGAGATATTAATATTTTTTTTTAGTTTACTTATATTTACTTTATTTATTCTATAGATAATAGCTAATAAAGTTGTTATTAAAGTTGTTGCCATTGGAATCATTGTCAAACCTTGTGGATTTCATATTATTGATATTATGGCTTCTAGTGTTAGTGATTGTAATTTTGCTGTAGTTTTTACTTTTATTGGTGCTTGTGATTTCACTATAGTTTGGTGCTTGTAGTTTCCTTGTAGCTCTTTTCATTATTGGTGCTTGTAATTTCACTATGGTTTGGTGCTTGTAGTTTTGCCATAGCTCTTTTCATTATTAGTGCTCATAATTCATTATTGGTGCTCGTAATTTAGTCATGATCATTGTTGTTTGTATTTTTCTATAGTTTTTAGTATTGCTAGTACTTGTAATTTTGGTATAGTTTTAGTATTGTGTGATACTTGTAATTTATTATATTTTTAGTCTTGTGATTTTGCCTTGGTATTCAGTTTTGTTGATGCTTGAAATTTTATTGTTTTATTGTAGTTAGAGTGTGTTGGCCAGTTGGATTAGAATTTGGGTTAGGGTTTGGATTAGGTTCAGGTTAGGATTAGGATAAAGTATATAGTTAAATTGATTTGGGTAGGGTTTATTATTGAGGTATAAATAAATCAATAAAGATATAATATTGTAATTAATTTTATTATATATTAAATCAATATTCCTCAATTAAATCAATTAATAAAAATCAAAAAATTTTATTGGTTAATTTAGGGATAGTGTAAGATTAATATATTGTAAATGGTTATATTGATAACAATAATAAATAAAACTTGATATATATTTAATAAATTATATTGTAATACTATAATTAACTATAGAAGATACGTGGAAGAACTAATTAATAATGGTCAGACTCAACGTACAGAGCAGACTTTAGCTTCTTGCACAACTGTGAGAACTGAGTATACGGCGAGCACTTTTACAGAAGACAACTATAGTACTTCAGATACTATATCTTTATCTTTTTCTGAAGTACAACTCTCTTTAAATACTTTTTTATCACTAACCGCTACCAGTTTTAACAACTATCCAATATTAGAAATCTATGATGAATCCTTACTTGAAAAAGACTTTAGTGATGAAGAAATTGAATTACTTACAAAGTCTTTAAGTAAAAGAAACTACATCAATCCTATTCCTAAGCTTCTTGAAATATACAACCCAAAAGCATGTTATAACAAATTTCCTTACTACCATAGACTACAAGCACTCCCTTCTCCACAAACTGTGGGTTCTTTTTTGCATTACATACAAGAATATTATCCTATGTTCCATTCAAACCAATATATAAAATTTCTATCAATCCACATTTCCGATTTGACCATATTTTCACAGAAGCATACATATACCTTCTATATGAAAATTTTCACCATTTGAAGATTTACTATATTACTCTGATGTAGAACTTAAATCACCCAATAACAAATTTCAAATACCAATCTTCACAGATAATTTTTTTTTCTCAACACTCAATTTACAACATTATACAACATTAAATCCCAACACTAATACAAATCCTATATCTGATACTCAAACTAATATGAAGAATTCTAATATACCTCTATATATACCAAATCAAACTATAACACTTGAACCTGAATATATCTCAATTCCTATAAAAATAGTCTCACTTAATACAAATGGTCTTCTACAACCAACAAAAAAACTCCTAATTGAAGAAACCTTAAACCAAAACCTATATGATATCTTTGGTCTTTCAGAAACTTATTTAACCCAAAAAGATGGCAAATTTTTAAACAACAAAATCAAAAACTATACTAGCTTCTGGAGCTCCTTTTCCAATCCATATCAAGCTGGTGTAGGGATTTTTATCTATAACAAAATTTCCAAATATGTCACTCGCACTTACAATTTTAATGCCCATATAATAGGTCTTGACCTTCATTTTAAAAATACTCCTATTAGACTGCTTCAAATCTATATTCCTACTACTGAGAAAAAACAACTCTGAAAAGAAATACAACAAATTATCACACTGTGCCAAAATTCTAAATATCGATATATAATTATGGGAGACTTTAATAGTGTTCCTAATCCTTGTATTGACCGTTTACCATCAAAGAAAACATCAATTCCTGAAACCCAACTTATTAAATATCTTATTAGTCACCAATATAAAGATATCTATTGTTTTTTCTTCCCTAACTCCCAAAATTTTACATTTCAATGTTCAAATATTCAGAGTAGAATAGATCAAATCTGGACTAATCTGAGTATTACAAATATAGATTATACAGATATTCTCTCAAACAATTTTTTTGAATCAGATCACAATACTATTACACTAGAATTATCTATTATAATTAACAAACCAAAACCACACAAACAACACAAAAGGAAAAAATTTTTCTAGAAAAATAGCTCCAAAAAAGATCTAGAAAATTATGCAAACCAAACCATACTCAATTTGCAAAAACTACATATACAAATAGATCAAATCGCTAACCAAAACCAACTTAACAATTTCTGGAATAAACTTTAAAAACTCTTATTAAAGCTGCCACTAAACATATTCCTTTTCACAAAATTAATATTATTAAAAAAATTAAAAAAACCTTTACATCAATTCAAACTCCTCTTTTCTATAGATTTAAAGAAATACAATATCTCAAAAATCACTTTTCCTCTTCTAACTTTCTTTTACTTTGTAAAAAATATATTTCACAATACTCTGACTCCTCCTATTTCAATTATCAACACCTACCTTATTACAAATTAAAGAAGAATTCCAACAAATTAAAACTGCTCTTAATATTCAACAACATCAAACTATCTACAAAGAAATTCAACAAAAAATTGAAAACTGTAACAAATCCTTTCTAGAAACTCCAAAACTTTTTTACAAAAAAATCTTTGAAAAATACAATAATATACATATCAATAGACTGTCTCTTAAAAACTCACTCCTTACAGAACATAATGAAATTCTTAATGCAATTCATAATCACTTTACTGAATACTTTAAAGAAAAACCTCTCCAACCAATTTCACCCTCCTCTGAATTTTACCATCTTCATGAACCACATCCTAAATATGAAGAATACTACAATAACTTATTTCAAGAAATCACAAACCAAGAATAGCAAGATATCTTAACAAATCTTCCAAACCAAAAAGCAGCAGGGCCCTCTGAAATTTGCTATGAATATATCAAATATGCTAGTCACAAAGCACAAATACTCTTTAAAAAATTCTTTAACAAATGCTTCCAACTTCAAAAAGTTTCTACAAACTAGAAATCCTCTAATATTTTCCTTATTCCAAAAAAGCCAATTGGGACTTTATTCTCAATCAAGTTCGTATCATTGAACCTTTCAAAAAAACCTTTACTAAAATCTTTACTAAACATTTAGATCAAATTATTTCTAATAATCATCTTTTATCTAACCTAAATTTTGCTACTACTAAAAACTCCTCAACTTATATTCCTATACAAATTCTCCATAATACTATTGAACACTATAAAATACACAACAAAGAAGCCTGGATTCTTTTTCAAGATATGTCAAAAGCTTTTGACAAAATCAACATCTCACAACTACAAGATACTTGCAAAAGAATTGGTATTCCTAGTTCAGGCATCAATCTGATTACTGGACTATACTCATCAAGACAAGCAAGGATTATTACTACTCATGGTCTTACCTCCCCTATTAATATCCAGTCTGGAATAGAACAAGGAGAAACCTATTCTCCTTTACTTTGGAAAATTTACTACAACCCAATCCTTACCTTTATCCATCAAAAATACCAAAACTATTTACTCAAAATTGATTTACAATCCCCTTTTGATATAATTACTAATACTACTACTAGTAGTATTTTAATCTCACCTTTAGCCTACATGGATGATACAATATGGCTTTGTGAAAGCTCTGCTACTATGCAAAATATTCTTAATGACACATCTGAACTCTACAAAATTAATAATATAGAAGTTAACTCTTCAAAATCTGATCTACTTTATATTCGACCTAAATCCTACAGATCCCAAACAACTCCTCTTTTATTTAATAATCAACCTATTCTACCCAGAAAACCTAATGATGTCATTAGATATTTAGATATCTATCTTGATGGAAATGGTTCAACCAAACCAACATTTGATACTATTATTAACAAAATTGAAAACTTTATTTGTCTAATAAAATACAAAAAACTTACACCTTTACAAATTTCGTCTCTTTTTAACCTCATACTCCAACCCTCTATTGAATACCTTCTACAAATATGCATTATTTACAATAACCTCCAAACCAAACTATCCTGCCTTTTTACTATTCAAACCAAGAAAATGCTTTCCATTGCCAAAAACACTAACAATATAGTTCTTACTAATTCTATAGCATTTAATTTACCCAGCTGCCGCCTCCAAAATAATGATGTCCTCTACTAGTTGTAGACCATTTTTGGAGGAGAATGATATAAGTAGGCAGGCAGAAAAGCCTATTTATGCGGAGGACCAAGATAATGATGGTCAGACCCAACGAACAGGGCATACTATGGTATCCTGCGCAGCTGTGAGAACCGAGCATAAAACGGCGAGCGCTTCTACAGAACATAAACATACCTCAGATACCAATTCATCCCATCCTTCTGAGGTACAAACTTTACAAAACCTAAACCAAAACACCTCCACTACGTGCTACAATAGATTTCTTCGTTACTACAAACTACCAATCTTACTACCATCTCAAACAATTGGATCCTTTTTACGATACATACATGATAACTACCCTCAGTACTATTCTCAACAATACATCAAAATATCTATTTATACAAACAAAACAACAGATTACAAAGAAGCACATATATACTTACCTGATGATCCTACACCCTTATCTAATCACTCTCTTTTACGCTTTGAGGACTTGCTACTCTGTGACAAGATTCTACTCAAATCTTCACCTTCTAATCCTACAATCTTACCCCAATCCACTAATCCCCTGCTAACTCTAAATATAGCTACCCACAATGTTCAAGGATACAACAACCCAGAGAAAAAACTTTTATGGGAAGAGTACTGTTCCAAAAATAACCTACATATCATTAGTATTACTGAAACAAAAATAGCTGACCTTCCATCTAATCGATTTCTTAACACTTCTCAATTCTCATACTTTTGGTCGAACTCTCTTGAATCCAAAGAGGGAACTGGTATTATGATAAGCAATATTCTTCAACCTCATGTTCATAATATTTTAAACCACCCAGGAGGGGCTATCGCCATAGACATATTTTTTAAACATGACTTCAAATTCAGAATTATTTCTGTTTACCTATCATCTACAAACTCTACCACCAGAAACAAAACACAAAACAAGGTTATACAATGGTTACAACAAGCACTCCAGCACCAACTACACCCTATAATCTTAGGAGACTTTAATGCCTCAATGCTCACCTCATTACCCTCTTCATCAAAATACCTACTTCTTAACCATCTTAATAGATCTAATATGTACGATCTTGCCTCATATACTAATACATTAGATCATACATGGAGTAGTAATAGATACAGTAGCCGAATTGACTATATCTGGGCAGCCCAACCAATAATTCCATATCTCACCACCTTCTACCTCGATGATCCTTCATCATCTACTCATAGTGATCACCAAATACTTATAAGTCAATGGTCCTTTCCAACCTGCCAACAACCCAAACATAAACATCGTAATAAACGCCGCACTTTTAACTATAAGGCCATGACAACAGAAAAATGGGAAGACTTTACAAACCAAATCAACCATTATATCCAATATCACCATATTCCACTTAATACTACAACAACTGAATCTCTTGAAAAAACATGGCACAAGATACAGATCAGTATAATTAACGCTGCCCTTTCCCACATTCCTAATCACAAATATACTATCCGTAACTTTACTCATACTTTTACTCCAAAAGCTACCAATTTACACAAAGATCTCAAAAACATTAGCAAAATCATTTATCATACCAAAACAGCCCTTAAAAATAATACACCTATATCACAACCTACATATGATCTCATTGATTACATTAATACTAAACATAACTTTCAAATCCCTCCACCCCCTCATCATCCAGATGAATTTTCAAACTGGCTCAACTCTACCAAACCCTTTCTTAAAACCATATATCATGCACGAAACCTTGAAAACTCTCAACACTTATGCAATCATATTAGTCAAGCTATTCAAAGAAGACAAGAAAAGCTACTAACTCAACCTACTAAAATGATTAATAGTATCCTCAACAGACACAAAGACCCTGTACATTTTCACAATATTACTACTACTAATCAAGTTATCACTGACCCTACACTCATTAAACAGCATATTTCACATCATTTTGAACAATGGACACATCACCAGCCATATAACCAAACCATTTTTGACCAATACTGGTCACAAGAATACACTCCAATTTCAACTATCAACCCATCCTGGTATAATTCTATTCTACAACCTATTACACTAGAAGAAGTTCAAAACACAATCAGTCAACTTCCTAACAACAAAGCATGTGGTCCTTCGGGAATTAGCTATGAAATGTTGAAACATATAGGACCAAATATGCTCCAGGCAATAACATCACTACTCAACCGATGTATCCAATCACAAAATATTCCCAAACAGTAGAAGGATAGCAGAATATACCCAATCTCCAAAAAGCCCCAATTTGACGGTAACCTCAACAATACCCGACCAATTAGTCTCATAGAACATACCAAAAAACTTTATACAAAAATCTTAACTAATCGCTTAAACCAAACCTTATCTGAACACTCTATTCTCAACCCTCACAATTACATTGCACTTCCTGGTAATAGTACCAATACCCCTATACATATACTCAATAACTTCATTGAACATGCATACTGCAACAAACAACAGCTTTGGCTCCTATCTCAGGATATGAGCAAGGCATATGATTCGGTCAATATAGATCTACTTAAACTATCTCTCAGGCGCCTCCAATTTCCTAATCAGCTCATTAATATTCTTACTAATCTTCTACTCTTCCGATCCAACCAAGTTATAACTAATCTGGAACTATCTCCACGCTATCCAGTACAAGATGGAATTGATCAAGGAGAAACAATAACACCACTTTTATGGAGAATATATTATGACCCTCTCATTAATAAAATCAAAACCAAATTTACTGGCTATACAATATCTTCTACATATACTTCTTCTATTCATCCAATACAAAGTCAAACTATACAAACATCAACTTCAGTTCTCGCATATATGGATGATACACTATGGATTGCTCCCTCTTCTGATCAGTTACAACAAATACTTAATACTGCAGCTACATTTTATTCTATGGCACATATTCAAGTTAACCCTAGCAAATCCATCCTCCTATCTAACACTAAGTTCCAATCTTCTCTTCAATTCCTTAACTCTCCAATTCCAATCCAACCTTTACACACACCTTTCAAATTCTTAGGATGCTGGTTTACAGCTACTGCTAAATATTTTATACAAGCTAAACATATTACTCAAGAAATATTTCAACTTTTACAAATATTACGTCCTAAAAAGATTACAGACAAACAAGTCTGTTATATAATTAACAATGTCATCACTCCAATCCTTGAATACCGCATACACAATATTGTATTATCCAAATCACTATGCCTCAAACTTCTTTCTAAATATCTTATAATCGCAAAACATAAATCTCATCTCTCATCAACTACACCAAATAGCACTATGTTAAATCATAATATCTATGGTATTAAAAATATTTGGGACATCCAACTACAACATCATATCCCTAACCTTTTACTACGAATTAATAATCCAGACCTCCTCGGTATTAGCACACACATACGTCTACAGGACCTACAAAACAATCTCTGGTCACCTATAAATATTTTACATCACCCTAACCCCAAAATTGATGGTTCCAATAAAAACACGACAACTTGTAAAATTATTCACCTTCTTAACTATACTGGTTTATCTATTAATACCAACCCATACAACTCAAAGCCCTTTACTTTACAATATCCCTACACTTCTCTTGAATCTATTCTTAATACCCACCCTCAGTACATACACTTCAAAAGACAACTCCGCTTCAAAAATATTATCTATCTTCAACAACTCACATCCTTTGACAATTCTACATTGCTAGAATGGAATCATATTTCATCTCGCACTAACCAACTATATACAGGTCGTAAACCGGGCTGGTTTACCACTCTTGAACAAATAATCCTATCTAACCCCACAACTCGCTCTATTTCCTCCTCCCTGCAACTACCACCTACAAATACTTTATCCTTTACTACAGGTCATTTTCGCAGTAAATCTAAACCTTGGCTTATCACATACAATGAAAATACCCAAGACATTATTATAGGGAAAGCTCGCAAATTTAATAATAGCACCAACACTATCAATATTACACACTGGACTATTCAAACAAATAGCCACAACTCCAATCTCTATCCAATACCTGAAACTATCTGTATGCCATGTACAGGTTGTAGTTACAACACCAATCGAATTTCTGATCACTGTACTTTTGATATCTCTGCTACACTTTCTACCCAATTCAATGGAAGGAAGTGCTATTACAATCCTCCTAACAAACTCAAAATTTATGCTAATTTTCTAGACTTGCTTTATTCTATAGCAGTTCGCAATACACAAAACACACCTCCTATCCCAATACTACCAATTCCTAACAACCCTATTCATGAAATCTTTATATCCAATACAGCCTCTAACTCCTTATACCAAATTGCATCCAATAACCAATCACTTAATTCACTCACCTTCTATACTGATGGTTCAGTTACTAATATTACTAATGAAAGATGCAAAATGAGTATTGGTTGGATCCAAACTCATGACAACTCTATTGTTCAATCATACTCTGCCCAAATACGATACTGGCCTTCCTCTTACAAAGCTGAGCTTATAGCTATTCTTTCTGCAATTTGTACATGCCCACGTAATAGTAAAATATCTATATACACAGACTCCCAATCTATCATTTCCAAATTTCACAACTTATTCCATAAACCTCCTTCTTCTTACAAACAATATGCCTACAACTACTGGCCTATTTGGCATACCTTACTAAACCTTATTCAATCCTACAACCTTCAAATTACATTACACAAAGTACCTGCACACCAGGACTGTATATACAATAACCTTGCTGACAACCTCTCTAAAAACCCTAGTTCACACTCCGAAACGTACCTTACACTAAATTACAACAATATTTACAACCTATCATACTCTTTATCTTACAATAATGTAACTGTAGAGCAACCATCTCGCAGAGCAATTAAAAACATATGTAATGCACATACCATTGCAATGTGGTCTTCCCAACATCGTATGAACAATATTATACCTCTTTCACCTCAAATAGACTGGAATGCAACATGGCTTTACCTCAATAACAACTATAAACGTACCTATAACTACACCAACTCTCATCTCAACCAATCCAAATCCTTTAAAATCAAAATTCTTCTTCAACTTCTTCCTACATTATCCCATCTACACAACCTTTATCCACTACACTATACATCAATTAATTGCATCAATTGCGATACACATGAGCACAATTTACATTGGCTTATCTGCCCCGATACAACTAATCTCCTACAGATTATACACAATTCTATCAAACAAATTATCACTTCACAAATTCTAGATATCACTAATACCCAACTATATGACCTCCATAACCAACTTATACAACATTCATGCCTATCTTTTAACAATCACAACAACCTAACAGCCAACATTTATACAACTATTCAAGGATTCATCCCAACTTCACTTATTAACACAATTTCTAATTTTACCTGCTCCTATAAGTTAGCATCAGATATCACTATAAAACTACTTCTCAAAATATCACAAAATATATATGAAAATCTATGGAAACCCTACTGTGCTAAACTATCTACCTATAAAAAACAACTTTCTAACACTCCTACTCCACAACCTACCTCTCACCCTTCTAACCAATCTGCTATACAACTACGCACCAGAATCTCTTATACTTATAGCTGCATATGCGGCCTCCCTGATCAACAACACACTAATAATCAATGCCCTCCATTAGGATTAGCCTCACGTAAAATCTCTATTTGGTCTACTATGTGGACCTTATATAGCTCCCCTACTAATTCAATTTTAGATATACAAATCTAGGTGAGTTTTAACCACTCTAGTAGGTTTA
Source organism: Gigaspora rosea (assembly GCA_003550325.1). Lineage (NCBI taxonomy): Eukaryota > Fungi > Glomeromycota > Glomeromycetes > Diversisporales > Gigasporaceae > Gigaspora > Gigaspora rosea. The sequence continues at coordinate 49,302 of QKWP01000731.1, read as the reverse complement.
GGTTGCAGATAAATTAGTCTGAGTCTCATACTTGTTTAATAATTTGTGCATGGAGTAATTTTGTAATAATATAAAATGTACCCAAAGCTGCCCCTGGAGGCACTTATACAAATTAATAAAGATTGAGACAAAACCTCACCTTAACACACAAAAAAAAAAAATAAAAAAATAAAAAAAAACATTTAATTTACCAACTCTTAGCAATTTGATTCAAAAAACAAGTGCTGCTAACATTGAACGTATTTTTAACTCTAGTCCAATTCTTAAAAATATTGGTCTTACATGTATTAAATCATGGTTACCAAAGGATACCTTACCCAAAACTTACTCATTCCTATATTCATCAATAGTTTGAGAAATAATCAGTTATTATTTATTGAACAAATTGCTACTGCAAACAATAAATATATTCTTCCATGGAATAATATTTACTTAAGTACTAACAAAGCCACTAAGGGTCGGCAATCTTTATGGTTTTCTAATATTCTTAATTTTATACAAGAGAAAACAATCATATCTACTTGGCCTTATCTCCACTTACCCTCAATTAACTCCTTCATTAATACAACATATCTTCTTTCTCCTTTATTATCTTTTAATCCCTTTTCCCTTACACAAATACACTATAACTCTAACTATAGTATTTTCTTATCACATCAAACCTCTCTATCAAAAACTGCAACATATAATATGAAACCTTTAGACTCAGGCTTTACACAACTACTACCCAATACCTTTCTTTCTTCAAATACTTTCTCATGCCCTATAACCAAATTAATATATCTAATACACGTAATCCAATACATATTCAAATAGATTACAAAGAAATTCTTGCTCTAATCCATATATTCAACCTTACCAATACCACAACTTCTTCTCCTTCTATACCACAAATTTATATCCCTACACAAGAAATACAACTTATACATATTGTAACCAATCATACCACCTATCAACATCGACTTACTAGCCTTCTACCACTTATTCAAAATCTCAGTTCACAGAAACTTCACTTTTATACTAATGCTTCAATACAAAATACACAATCATCAAATATCAAATCTGGGATTGGCTAGATCTGTGAAAATAACACTTCTATCAAATTTAATGCAGCAACTAATTCATACTCTATACAACACGAACTGAACTTGAAGCAATTATTTCTCTCCTTCTTGCAACTCCTAATAATAGCCATTTAAATATCCATTTAGCTAACAATACTGCAATCAAAAATTTAAAACAAATACACTTCTCCAAACCTATACAAAACAAAAATTGGAATATTATATCCATTATTAATCAAATTAAATCTATCAAAAACATCTTATTCACTCTACACAAAGTCAAATTACACCTTAACTCATTCTACAATCAAGCAAACTTACTTGCAAAACGTGAAAGTAATAAACCAATACTCAAAATTACTAATAATGTTCTAAATTTACCAATCTATTTTCAATGGCATAGCCATCTTATTCCTTTCAAAAACGAACCTTTATCAAAAATATATATACTATACAAAAACTATATTCCTGGTCTACTCTCAAAATATTTAAAAATATACCTAAAATTAATTGGATATTATTTTTTGATATACTAAATACACTTGAACACAATCATTTTAAATATTCTTTTAGAATTAAAATCTTAACTAACAATCTTCCAACTATAGAAAATCTTCATATTCGTTATCCTTATTTATATCCTACATCAAAATACTGCCGCTGTTTAGATACTGAAGATACTTTACATTTACTTCTCTGTTCAAACAATAACAATAATATTCAACAATCTGTCATTAATATAATTACGGATACACTTACTTCTCTCAAAATTACTACCTTATCTCTGTTGACAATTCTCAATACTCTTTTCCACTTCACACTTCATACACATACTCCAAAATATAATCTTCTCCTATACTATATTATTGGAATTTATTCTTCTAATGTTTTTGAAAATATTAAATTATTTACTACTAAACAAACAAAATTATTCCTTACTTCCTTGTCTAATAATCTTTTAGATTGGTTTTAAATACTGTTTGGTCCCTACGAAATATTTCTCAACACCAATGGAAACATGCTCGTAATATTATTTCAAAAATGAAAAGAAGAAATATTTCTTTCCAAATATATCCCATACAACAACTATAGCCACACCAGATATATCATATATAGACTTTTCTCTCTTTATAGAAAAATGGTTTCTACAAGGTTTTTCTCTAACAAACTGTATACAATAATGTCAGGTCATATACTGAGGTTTCCTTCAACCTACTTTAGCTAGTAAATTACAGTATAGCATTATTAGAAAATAAAAGGTATAATGTCACATTGGGTGCCTGTTTTATAGTAAAACAAATGTAGTTCTGAAATCTTTAAATGTAAAATTTATTATTTTTACTTAAATAAAGTTTCAACTCTGGCATTTTAAAAAAAATAAAAAAAAAAAACTATAGAAGATATCCCCTTCGATTAGTACTCACATTGATTTGTACTAGATATATTTCAAGGCTATTTGTTATGGTGTTTTGTAAGAGATCTGGGTACTAATCAAAGGCCAATTTACTAATAATAATTTTTTTACTTATGAGCTAATATATGCTCTTTACAAAAAACCTTTTATACAATATACTCCTATTTTAGGGAGCTTTCAGAAATCAGTTAATTTCTGGGTGGGGAGTTAGCTAAAGTATCAGGTGTAATTCTGGCCAAAATTTTATAATTCTAGCCAAAGTTGCAAAATTATTTTTGACCAAAATTATAGATTTATTAATAATATTTGATAATTAATAACTTTTGAACTACTGGACAAATTTGATGATTCAACTACCAAAATGATCCTCTTAATGAGAGGATTCTAATAAGCCCAAAATCACTAAAACCCAATCACAGGATCCTGTGATCAGAATATATTTGTGTTGCTATAAAAGTTCTATAATTTGTTAAATAATTATAACCCATTTTAGTAACACAAATTTATTTCGATCTTAGGATTCTGTGATTGGGTTTTAATGATTTTGGGCTTGTTAGAATCCTCTCATTGAGAAGATCATTCTGGTAGTAAAATCATCGAAATTGGCCAGTAGATCAGAAGTTATTTACAATTAAAAATTAATTTTTAATTGTTAATAACTTTTGATCTACTAGGCAAATTTCAATGATTTTACTACCAAAATGATCCTCTCAATAAGAAGATTCTAAAAGCCCAAAATTGTTAAAATCCAATTACAGAATCCTGTAATCAGAATAGATTTGTGTTACTATAAAAGTCTATAATTTTTAAATAATTATAACCCATTTATAGTAACACAAATTTATTTCAATCTTAGAATCCTGTAATTGGATTTTAACGATTTTGGGCCTGTTAGAATCCTCTCATTAGGAGGATCATTCTGGTAGTAAAATTATTGAAATTGGCCCAATAGATCAGAAGTTATTAACAATTAAAAATTAAATTTTAATTGTTAATAACTTCTGATCTACTGGGTAGAGATCCTCAATTTCAAATCAAATCAAATATTAGATCAATTTGAATTTGATCAAATCAAATTGACCCTAATTTGAATTTGATTTGATTCAAATATTTGAATTTGAATTTGATTTGAATTTGAATTTTTAATAGTAATTTTCAAATCAAATCAAATATTTGTCAAATCAAATCAAATTTGTTCATATTTGAATTTGATTAATTCAAATATAGTCAAATTTGAATTTGAATTTGATTAAATATTTGATTCAAATATTTGAAGATCAAATCAAATTGCGGAACCCTACTACTGGGCCAATTTTAATGATTTTACTACCAGAATGATCCTCTCAATTAGAGGATTCTAACAAGCCCAAAATTATTAAAATCCAATCACAAGATCCTAAGATCGAAATAAATTTGTATTACTATAAATGGTTTATATTATTTAACAAATTATAGAACTTTTTATAGTAACACAAATCTATTCCAATCACAGGATTCTGTGATTGGATTTTAACAATTTTGGGCTCGCTAGAATTGAAAAGATCATTTTGGTAGTTGAATCATCAAATTTGGTCCAGTAAATCAAAAGTTATTTATTATTAAATGTTATATTTAACTTTTTAATAATCGTAAAATCTGATTGGCTAATTGGGTATCAGGTGTGAGTGAATGGGTTAGGCTTATAGTAAGGGAAGTGCAGAAAATCACGTAATTTTTTAGGGGAGTGGGGGAGGTCCCTAAATATCATGTCCTATATATATATATATAGTATAAATAGCCAATCATATTAAAGAAAATCGATTTTTAGTTAATTGCAGATAGTTGCTACATAGTAAAGTCTAAATTTTACTAAGTAAATCGAAAAAAATCGATTAAGTAACCTTATTCAGCCGATCAAAATACACTTACCATAAAATTTTCATAAGGATTGGAGAATTTTTTATTAATTGACTTTTGATTTTTACGTTCGACAGAAAAATTAAAATTTTTTAAAAAATATATTCGCCCCACAATTGACAAAAGTTGCTACATAGTAAAGTCTAAATTTTACTAAGCAAATCGAAAAATATCGTTTAAGTACTTTATTCAGCAGATCAAAATACACTTACCATAAAATTTTCATAAGGATTGGAGAATTTTTATTAATTGACTTTTGATTTTTACGTTTGATGGAAAAATTAAAATATTTTAAAAAATTATATTCGCCCTACAATTAACAAACGTTGCTACATAGTAAAGTCTAAATTTTACTAAGCAAATCGAAAAATATCGATTAAGTAACCTTATTCAGCAGATCAAAATACACATATTACAAAATTTCATAAGTATTGGAGAACTTTTTATTATTTAACTTTTAACTTTTACTTTCGTCGAATATATTTTTTTAAAAAAGTTTAATTTTTTCGTTGAACGTAAAAATTCAAAAGTCAATTAATAAAAATTCTCCGATACTTATGAAAATTTTATGAAAAGTGTATTTTGATCTGCTGAATAAGTTTACTTAATCGATTTTTTTCGATTTCTTAGTAAAATTTAGACTTTACTATGTAGTGACTTTTGTTAATTGTAGGTTAGCTTATTTTCAGGTCAAAGACGTTTTGAGTTTTTTTAAATTTGATTGGTCAATAGTTCTATCACTAGGGGGGTCAGGACCTATATAAACCCTAATTACGTGATTAACTGTACTTCCCTAAACAAAAATCAGCCAATTTCTGGAAGCTTCCTTACAAAAAATCTTCTACACAATATACTTCTATCTTACAAAATACTTAGGATACAAATCAAATTTTTAATACATGAAATTAAATCTTACCTATTATCTTGTATAATAAATTATAGTAGTGATGTATTTGTTGCATATCCAATTAGACATGATCAGGTTATTTAGTATAGCTTCTATTTTAATAACTGGTTTGATTTTCTCTATTTTCAAGCAAAGATATCTCCATAGATATCTAATTAGTTCAATTAAAATTTTTTCATTTAAATTCTATAGATTTATAGAATTTAAATAAAAAAATTTTTGTCAAATTTTGTCAGGTAGTTGTGAAGATATCCTTACTCAAATTTTTTTTGTAACTTTTATTTTGATAGGTATTTTAATTTTTCTTTAACTTTGAGTGAAAATATCTCTGCAACCAGCTAACCACATCAGCAAAAATATATATGCGTAAACTTGCGCAAGTTTTTACGGTATGTAAGAAAATCGTAAACTTACGTAAAATTTAGCATAATACTACATAAGTCTTACAATGTGTAAGAAAATCGTAAATTTACATACGATTTTCTTATGTACTGTAAAACTTGCATAGTTTTACACTAAACTTTTTACGTAAATTAACGATTTTCTTATGCATTGTAAAAACTTGTGAAAGTTTATGCTAAATTTTTTACAATTTTTTTATGAACCATAAGAAATCGTAAATTTACGCTAAATTTCTTACATAAATATTCGAACCATTTCGAAATATTTTAGGACCAGAAAACAAGCTGAATCAATAGATTTGTAACCTGGATCGCACATTGGACTAATTTTTCGAAATAGTTCGAAATAGTTCGATGAAGTTCAAATTCTGTACTACAAGATCAGATTAGATCTTTTGTTTATAATTAGATCTTCTATTTTGTTTTTTTCACTTTTGTTTTCATTTTTTGTTTTTGTTCGTTTTTTTTTTGTTTGTTTTTTTATTTTTTTTTATTTATTATTATTTTTTAATTTTTTTTATTTTATTTTTATTTCGGCACTTTAAAAAAAAACAACCACTTTTCAAAACCTTGCGCATGCCAACTACACCTTTTGACAAATTCAAGAACAGCAATTTCTAAATTCAAGAACACTTCTTTAGAGAAATGGCGCAAGTATTCGCAAGCTTTTACAAGTTTTTGCAAGTTTTTGCAAGTTCTTGCAAGGTTTTGCTTTATTTATTTTTTCGTTTCATGTTTTTTGTTTTTGTTTTTTTTGGTTTATTTTTAAATTTTTTTATTAATTTATTTTATTTCGGCACTTGCGAGAAAAACAACAACTTTTCGAAACCTTGCGCATGCCAACTACGACTTCCGACATTTTCAAAAACACACCCCTAGCAATTTTTAAGTTTCAAGAACGCTTCTTTAGAGAAATGGGCGCAAGATTTCGCAAATTTTTGCTAGTTTTTGCAAATTCTTGCTTATTTTTTTTTTGTTTTCTGTTTTTTGTTTTTGTTTTTTTTTGGTTTATTTTTAAATTTTTTTATTAATTTATTTTATTTCGGCACTTGCGAGAAAAACAACAACTTTTCGAAACCTTGCGCATGCCAACTACGACTTCTGACACTTTCAAAAACGATAAAAAACAAAGAAGCGAAGATAATAGCTAACTGTAGGGTGAGCGAAAATAAGTGTGTAGGGCTAGTTTTTTGTATATAGTAATAGAATTAGGTGTGATGAAGTGCGAAAGTAGTTTAAAATATTTGTAATAATGTAAAAATAATACATAATATATAATAAAGTATGTAATATTAATTAAAAATATATATTTAATAAATGTAAAATATAATATATAATAATAATAAATAAAAAATTAAAAATTTTATATTAAATTGCGAAACTGTGCGAAATATTGTGAAACTCTGTAAAAAAGCATGATTATGTGAATATGTATATCGTTTATTTATTTTTTAAAAAATTTTGAAAATTTGCAAAAATTTAAAAACATCACAAAATATGCGAAAATATTACTCTTGTGATTCTGCAACCCCCAAAGGTGCATTTTTTTTATTTCGCATTGTATCATAAGATTTTCGAAATATTATGGCAATAACTTACGTAAGATTATGCACTGATGTACTATAGCGTAAACTTACGTAATTATTACCACTATGTAATACTCCGAACTAATCGTAAGATTTTTGCAAGTTTACACTCGCGTAAAAACTTGCGGAGGTTTACATATATTTTTTTTTGCTGATGCAAATTTAATAAAAATTTTTTATTTGAATTTTATAAATTCATAGAATTTAAATAAAAAATTTTTGTCAAATTTGATTAGATATTTGTGAATATATCTTTGTTCAGATTTTTTAAAAAGTTGGTATAACATCTATTTTGATAGGTATTTTGAATTTTTTTTAAATTTTAGTGAAGATATCGTGATTTCACCAAAATTAATTTTTGAAAAAGGCCTATTTTATCTTCATTAGAGAAAATTAAAATTTTTTATAAGGAAGAGCAAATAAAATTTAAAGAGATATGTTCCTTATAATTTTGTTTATTCAAAAAAAGTATCAAATAATTTCGTCTTTCAAGTAAAATAGGACAAAAACAATTTTGTCTTCAAATTTTAATTTCGGGTTTTAGAACCCGAAATGCTCATGTATATCTACAACTACCTAACCAAATTCAATAAAAGTTTTTTTTATTTGAATTTTACAGATTCATAGAATTTAAATAAAATTTTTTTTCAAATTTAGCTAGATAGTTGTAGAGATATCTTTGCTTAAATTTTTTTAAAAAAATTGGAGTTCTTTTTAATAAATATAGAACCCCGGTATCTCTCATATAGGTTATAGCTGGATTTTGGCCAATTTTGATCTAATTTGCTAAAATGAAACCCATATTTACTTAAATAATTTCTGATCCAGTAATCAGAATTGAATAAACTTTTTTTTGTTAGATATACCTCACTGCAAGTTTTTTTGCTTCTCAAATTTCAGGGGTTTTTGCTAAAAAAAATAAAGTATGATCTCTATACTAGATGACTAGGATCCTATAAACAATTTGATCTTTCTTAACTTCAAGCAAAGATATTTTTACAACTATTTAATCAAACTTGATAAATTTTTTTTATTTGAATTTTATAAATCTATAGAATTCAAATAAAAAAATTTGATTAAGTTTGGTAAGGTGGTTAGGGCATACCATTTATTACATAATTTTTATTATGAATACATGGTCAAAGGTAGTTATAGTGATCAGTTTATATATTATATTAATCTATTAGAATTAGATAAAGTAATCACACTATATATAGATAGAAAAGGCTACTAAATAAAAAATATTACGTAATAAATAGCATATCCTTTACCAAAATATTTTAATTTAAAGAGTTTGAAAATTTTTTTTTTAATATTTGATTTTTCAAGTGTGATCTATCTGACTTGTTAGTTCATAGTTTCAGGTTATACAAAAGTAGTCAACCTGTTTAACATAATCACCAAAAATAGTAATCACGTGACTTTTTTGCAATTTGATTGGCCAAAAAGCCAGAGATATATAAGTTAAATATTTCTGGCTAGAGATACCTAGGAAACTCTATTTTTTTATTATTAAACAATTTTTACTATTATTATTTGGTATTAGTTTATAGTAACCTTGTGATTGACTAATCAAAATCAATTATATGAGTTATGTGATAACTAATTTGCAAAGAGCAAATCGTCGAATACGTGATTCATGGAACTGATTTTAATCAATTGATTACTTAAAAATACACAAGTAAAAAAAAACAAAAAAAAAAAGAACCAGATTTCTTAATTTTTAATATCATTATCTATGCTTTTTCACTCAACTGATTTTGATCAATTGATTATTCAAAAATACACAAGCTAAAAAAAAAAAGAGTGAATCTATCTATCACTACTGGGTACAACCTGAAATTTTTTATTTTTTTTAAAAAAAAATCAATGATGCATTCATTATACAAATAATATCTGGTACCAATTTCAAACTTTATTTATATAAATTTATATAAAAAAAAAAAAACTATTTAAAAAATACTTTGTCCAGCCTCACATACCTATAAAAGAGCTCCTAACTTAACCAATTTCCTACAGAGACAAAATGAAGATGCTAGAAGCACTTATTTGCTCTAATATCAAATTCCAAGAATGATACTCTAAGAATAACAATTCCAAGAACAACAACTTCAAGTATGACGACTTCAAGAAATAAACCATCTAAAAAAAGAAAAAAGTTTGCACCCATAAAAAACAAACTAGTAAAAAAAAATACAAATTTACAAAAATCTTGACCTTTAGTACTATGACAATTCCAAGAATGATGTTTCTCAAAACGACAACTTCAAGAAAAAATAAAAAAAGAGAAGTTAGTATTCATGACAAAAAAAACTAGTAAAAAAAAACATTTACAGTATACTAATAAAGATTTCGATTCACATTCTAAGAACCACAACCAAGAATGACAGCTCCAAGAAGGACAACTCCAAAAAAAAGAAGCAACTAAAAAAAAGAAAGAGTTAAAAAAATAAACTAGTAAATAAAAAAAAACCCTACTAGTACTTATCTAAAAACCGGCCTAGCCCTATTTCATATCTCAACTGCAACAATAAAAAAAAAAGAACACCAGCCACAAGAATATGAAAGATGGAATCCACAAGATAAAGAAAAGAAAGAAATTAGGTACAGTAAAAAGACAAAAACAACAAAGAAGAAAAAAGTATAGTACTTATCTGAAGACTAGTCCCAGCCTCATCCATTTTGTAGCTTAGCTCTAGCAAAGTTAAAGTACTATAGTATTTTTGCTTGCTTAGCGTCACTGCTAATGCTTTTTCATCCTCAGAACCAAGTCAAAGCCGATTTCAAATGAAAAAAATCTAAAAAAGAGAGAAGCTAGTGATAGCAACAAGCAAAAAAAGAAAAAAATATATACTTATCTAAAGATAGCCAAAAAAGAAATACTGAATTTAGATTGCGAAATAAAAAAAAAAATCTAGATTTATCTGTAGATCTAATCTAGATCTAATCAGGTACCCAAAGACAAGCTACCAGTAAGCTACTAGTATATGATCACCAATCCTAAATCTGATTGGCCGATCATATGAGGTCGCATAGCGATAGGTCACTATTCTATTATTATTTATATATTTTGTTGATAAAATATATATATATGGTCCGGTGCAAAAAGACTTTTATCTCAAGCTCTAAAATTAATTTTGTCTGTATAAAAAAGTTCTTTAATTTTAACAATTTATTTATAATTTTTTTATGCCAAATAAAGTAGGTTCTAAGCTATCTTTTGATATATTTTTTGTTGTTATTTTATAAATATTTTGTTAAGCAATAAATTTTTTTAAAAATTCTATAAAATTAAAAAAAAATAGATTTTTTTTAAAAAATTTTAGATTTTAGACATTTTCGCAGGATAATAGTCAATCTTGGATGCTTGGACATTTTGGATATGGACAAGGCCAAAAAAGGCCTTGGACAGCCAAAACTTACAACACTGGTCATGCATATGCTAAATATATAGTTAAAATTTTAGCTTAATTGGATCAGTAGTTGTCAAGAAATAAATTTTTAAAGTTTAATGCTCAATTTACTATATAGTACAAAAGTTGTACAAAAATTACTTTATAATTTTGTACAACTTTGTACTATATAGTAAATTGAGCATTAAACTTTAAAAATTTATTTCTTGACAACTACTAATCCAATTAAGCTAAAATTTTAAATATATTCAGCATATGCATAGCTATGCACTTGCATAGTACAATACTATTATACTGCATATAGCTTGCAAAAATGTCTAAAATCTAAAATTTTTTAAAAAAAATCTATTTTTTTTTAATTTAATTGAATTTTTTAAAAAATTTATTGCTTAACAAAATATTTATAAAATAACAACAAAAAAAATATCAAAAGATAGCCTAGAACCTACTTTTATAAATAAATTGTTAAAATTAAAGAACTTTTCTATATGAACAAAATTAATTTTAGAGCTTGAGGTACAAATTTTTCTGCACTGGACCATAATAGCAATTTGATAATAATATTTATTTTTTATAAGCCAAATATTTTTGATTTATGATTTTTAGCAGTTCTAATAGTTAATTATATAATTTTAAAAATAGTTTGTGCTTTTTCAAAAGCTTATTTTTACAAGTTTATATAAAAATTATATGTTTTAAATAGTCTGTACAAATTATTTTTATTGCAAATATATATTATTAATTATAAAGATATTTATTAAACTAGATATATAAGGACCCCAAACATCTATTATAGAGGTCATACTTGTTTTTTTTCAGCAAAATCCCCTGAAATTTAAGAAGCAAAAAACAGTTTTTGCCAATTATCTTGACATCTAGTAGACCAATTTGAACAAACTTTTTTTTAAAATGATGCTCTCAGTAGGGCACATCTAACAAAAAAAGTTTATTCATTTTTGATCACTAGATCAAAAGTTATTTAAACAAATATATTTTGGCATTTTTAGCAAATTGGACCAAAATTGGCCAAAATCTAGTTATGCCCTATATGAGAGATGTCCGGGGTTCTGATATATATATATATCTAATTAGCACTAGTCTTTATGTCCAATTGGGTATATGGCTAATTGAGGACCCCGAAATATACATAGATAGATCAGGTTAATTATAAATTACTAAAAATAAAAAGATCTACAAAAAAAACAAAAGATCTGCATAAAAATACCAAAAATAAGCAAACTAATATTTAATCTATCTATATATATTTTGGAGTCCTGCTAATTAGTTAATTGGATTGTGAACAACAACTAAGGTTAATTTTAACCACTTGTCAATTAGCTATATATTTAATTGGACATAAGAACTAGGACTAATAATTTTTTATCAGACAGTAATAATACTAATATAAAGTATATATTTATTTTATAAAAATTTATTAATTTATACGTAATGTTTATACACAAGTATAATTTATTAATTTACAAATTGTGTAACATATCAATCAAAACCATGTTTATAAACGAAAAATTAAATCCTTGCTTATGGTTAGAGTTAGAATGTGTTTGGGATTATGGCGAGGGTTATTTATACCAAAATTTCTCAAGGAATTTTTTTTATTAGAAGATAAAAGGTGATTTTATAATCAAAATTTTAAGATATCAGTTTGTTTTTACATTACTTATGTATATACACTACGTGTACAAATAGAAATTCTCTTATTTTATATAACAAATTTATTTATTTAATTGATAATTTGCTACAAATCAATAGTATGATTACATTGGGAAATTAAAAACATTAATAATCTGTAATGATCTTCAAATTTATCAAATTAGTGCAGAAACTTGTTTCTGCAGTTTTTTGCAGATTTTTTAACAAAAATCTGAGCAAATTTTTAAAAAGTATAATCTTCACAGATTATAATAGGTACCGCCTATTATAATCTGCGATAATCTCCAAAATTATAACTACTATACTTACCTGCCGGTAAGAACACAATGGGAAAAACAATAAACAAAACAAACTGATAAATAAAGAAAAGCATGTTTTTTTTTATTTTTTTTTATTTTTATTTTTTTTTAATTTAAAATTCGACTATGTGCACGTACATACATGTACACTACTTTTTTTTTTATTTTAAAATTTTTTTTTATTCGGATAAACAGATACAGTAATCCCTTATTTTTTTATTTTATTTTATTTTTAAAATGTTATTTAAACTTTTTTTTTTTTTTTTAATTTGAATTAATTTGAATTTTATTTTATTTTATTTTTTTATAATTCGAATTAGTTCGAATTTTATTTATTTATTTTTTTTTGGGGTTTTTCTACATATCTTTGGCCAGAGATGCAAATCTTACGTTTTTGATACTCCTGCACTTACTTTTTTGATACTCCTGTATGTACCCCAAAATTACGCTTACTTTTTTGATGCTCCTGTATGTACCCCAAAATTACGCTTACTTTTTTGATGCAGATCTGCATATATACACGTGACTTGTGTTACACAAAGGCCTAGTGCATTGTTTTTGCAAAAATAATTTTTGGTTATACACTGCTAATATCGTGTAACGTTACACAGGTCTAATTTTGCCCGGCATTAAGCTTAATGCTAGTGGGCACTATTATGATAATGCCCCGGCGGATTAGACATAATTCCGGCCCACCCTAACCCTAAATCTAGGAACCCTAAAAACTAATTGTTCGAAGCAACATCCAATCACAGTACATATACTAGATGCATATGTCGTGTAACCAGTACATGTACTGTGATTGGATGTTGCTTCGAACAATTAGTTTTTAGGGTTCCTAGATTTAGGGTTAGGGTGGGCCGGAATTATGTCTAACCCCGCCAGGACATTATCATAATAGTGCCCACCAGCATTAAGCTTAATGCCGGGTTAGGGTACCACTAGATTTAGGGTTAGGGTGGGCCGGAATTATGTCTAATCCCGCCGGGGGCATTATCATGATAGTGCCCACCAGCATTAAGCTTAATTCCGTGTTAGGGTACCACTAGATTTAGGGTTAGGGTGGACCGGAATTATGTCTAACCCCGCCGGGGGTATTATCATGATAGTGCCCACCAGCATTAAGCTTAATGCCGGGCAAAATTTGACTTGTGTAATGTTACACGACATTAGTGGTGTGTAACCAAAAATTATTTTTGCAAAAACAATGCGCTGAGCCTTTGTGTAACACAAGTCACGTGTATATATGCAGATCTGCATCAAAAAAGTAAGCGTAATTTTGGGGTACATACAGGAGTATCAAAAAAGTAAGTGCAGGTGTATCAAAAACGTAAGATTTGCGCCAGAGATATATAACTTAAATATCTCTGGTTTAATTAGCCAATCAAAAACCAAAAAAGTCACATGATTGGCTAATCCGACCGTCGACATGCTATCAATAGCGTCCCGAGACTGTCCCAAGCATGCACTTCGTGCATGAGATTATCTGACAGTCTGATGATCTGATAACGCGCTCTTGTTTTTTTTTTTTGGCGCTTTTTGGTTTCGACTTTTTGATTACATACTTGGAATTGAGAAAACATCGGGAAGTATAGTTTTTTTTCCTGTAATTTTGTTTCTTTTAGCTCAAATACTAAGCTTAACATTTTTTTTTCGCAGGTTTCAATTTCTTTCTTTGCAAATCTTGGTTTTATGAAATGCGGATTTGGTACCGGAATAGAAACTTGCTTAGAACCGGTCTAAGTAAGTACAAGTTTATTATCCTCTATGTTTAATTGCTACAGTTCTTGGGGGTTTTTTTTTTTTAGAGAAGCTAACTAGTTTTTTTTGTAGTTTAGGCTTCGTGATAGATGACTTGGTACCGGAATAATTGGAATGTACGAACTTGATATTGGACTGAGACTTGGACGTGAACTTAATGCTAGAATAAACAAGCTTGATATTGAAATGGCCTAAGTGGAGACTTGGGCGTGAACTTAATGCTGGAACCGGTCTGCGCAAGGCCTTGGTTTCATGAGAAGCAGCTTGGTACCAGTAAAGGGGATTTGGGTTTGGTCTAATAAGATAGGTGCTACTTTTTCTTTGTGTTTTTTTTTTTTTCTTTTTTTTTCAAGAAGCTACCTAGTTTTACTTTTTTTGTAGATCAGGCTTTATGATAGACGAATTGGATGAACTTGGAATTGGAATGTTCGGAGACTTGGATTTTTTTTTTTAAGAAACCAACTAGTTTTTTTTTTTTGTAGAGTAGACTTTGTGATGGATAACTTTGTACTAGAATAATTGGAATAGATGAACTTGGTGAAGACTTGGGCGTAAGTTTGATGCTGGGGTAAGGCCTTAGTTTCATGAGAAACGGCTTGGTACTAGTAAAGGGAATCTGGGCTTGGTCTAATAAAATAAGTGCTACTTTTTTTCTCTGAGTTTTTTTTTTCTTTCTTTTGTTTTCGAGAAGCTATCTAGCTTTATTTTTTTGTATGTTAGACTTCGTGATGGACGAATTGGTACTGGAATAATTGATGGACAAGCTTGGTATTAGAACGATCAGAGACTCGGGTGTTCTGGAACCGGTCTGGATAAGTACAAGCTTTTTTCTCTTTTTTTTTTCCTTGTCACTAATGTTGTTCTTTGGGTTTTCAGACTTCGTTGTATGTGAGTTAATACCGGCAAGCTTTTTGGATAAGAATTTTTTTTTGTTCGACCATCTTTTTTTTTTTTTATCTTTTCACTATTGTTGTTTTTCAGGCATGAATTAGCGCCGGCAAGTATTTTGGGTAAGAATTTTTTTCTTGTTGCTGTTGTTGTTGTTCGTCCGTCTTTTTTTTACTTTCTTTTCTTTTTTTTAGGCTTTGTGTAATGGAAATAAGCACCGGGAAACGTTTAAGCAGTGGATACTAATTTTGATCGATTTTTAATTTTTTCTTTTTTTTTTTAGGTTTTTATATTTCGTTGAAATGCGAGTTAGCATTAGAATTTTTTTCTTTTTGTATTGGGTTTTTTGATAGTGTCGCGAATATCAGATATACGGGTTTGAGCATATAATATAATAATGTAGTAATACAGTAATAGGGATGTAATTTATTAGAATTTTAATAAATTTAAATGTTATGTAATATTTGCACAATGATTTATATTTGTTCTTTGTCGAAAACTTTGAATTTTTTATTGTGAGCTCGATTTTAAGTTGGCAACAAAAATCGGTTGTACGTAATATGGTCCATTGGGTGAGATCAGATTTTGGGTTACATGAACGTGTTCGACCTATCGAGCCGATCACGTGATTGAGCGATCGTCAAAAATGGACATCACGTGACTTTCTCGTATTTTAATTGGCCGATAGGCCAGAGATATTTAAGTTATATATCTCTGGCCAAAGATGCCTAGAAAAACCCATAAATAAAATTCGAATTAATTCGAATTATAAAAAAAATGTGTTTTTCTAGGCATCTCTGGCCAGAGATATATAACTTAAATATCTTTGGTCTATCGGCCAATTAAAATGCAAGAAAGTTACGTGACGTCCATTTTTGATGATCGCACAATCACGTGATCGGCACGATAGGTCGAACTCGTTTGTGTAACCCAAAATCTGATCTCACTCAACGGACCATATTACGTACAACCGATTTTTATTGCCAACTTAAAATCGAGTTCACAATAAAAAATTCAAAGTTTTCGACAAAGAACAAATGTAAATCATTGTGCAAACATTACATAACATTTAAATTTATTAAAATTCTAATAAATTACATCCCTATTACTGTATTATGACATTATTATATCATATGCTCAAACCCGTATATCTAATATTCGCGACACTGTCAAAAAACCCAATACAAAAAGAAAAAAATTCTAATGCTAACTCGCATTTCAACGAAATATAAAAACCTAAAAAAAAAAAGAAAAAATTAAAAATCAATCAAAATTAGTATCCACTGCTTAAACGTTTCCCAGTGCTTATTTCTATTACGCAAAGCCCAAAAAAAAGAAAAGAAAGTAAAAAAAAGACGGACGAACAACAACAACAGCAACAAGAAAAAAATTCTTACCCAAAACACTTGCCGGCGCTAATTTACGCCTAAAAAACAACAATAGTGAAAGGATAAAAAAAAAAAGATGATCAAACAAAATAAATTCTTATCCAAAAAGCTTGCCGGTATTAACTCATATACAATGAAGTCTGAAAACCCAAAGAACAACGTTAGTGACAAGATAAAAAAAAATGAACTTTCACANATTAACTCATATACAATGAAGTCTGAAAACCCAAAGAACAACGTTAGTGACAAGATAAAAAAAAATGAACTTTCACAAAGAAAATTAAACAACTTACTCGAAAGTACATCTAACCAGTACTTATTACGAAGCCAAGACCTATAAACATCTATTTGAATCATTCTGGTGCCAAGTCGTCCATTATGAAGCCTAACCTACAAAAAAAAAAAATGCTATTTATTAGGCTTCTAGAAAAAAACCACAAAAGAAAATATGTAGCACTTATCTTGTTACTGGCACCAAGTCGCTTCTTATGAAACCAAGACTAGTAGAAAAAATAGTTATCTTCTAGAAGATGACAAGATAAAGAAAAAAAAAGAGAGAAAAGCTTGTACTTACCCAGACCAGTTCCAGAACGCCCAAGTCTCTGATCATTCCAATACCAAGCTTGTCCATCAATTATTCCAGTACCAATTCGTCCATTACGAAGTCTAACATACAAAAAAAATAAAGCTAGGTAGCTTTTCGAAAACAAAAGAAAGAAAAAAAAAAACTCAGAGAAAAAAAGTAGCACTTATCTTATTAGACCAAGCCCAGATCCCCTTTACTAGTACCAAGCCATTTCTCATGAAACTAAGGCCTTACCCTAGCATCAAACTTATGCCCAAGTCTCCACCAAGTTCATCTATTCCAATTATTCCAGTACAAAGTTATTCATCACAAAGCCTACTCTACAAAAAAAAAAAACTAGTTGGTTTCTCGAAAAAAATACCAAGTCTCCGAACATTCCAATTATTCCAGGTTCATCCAATTCGTTCATCATAAAGCCTGATCTACAAAAAAAGTAAAACTAGGTAGCTTCTTGAAAAAAAAAGAAAAAAAAAAAACACAAAGAAAAAGTAGCATCTATCTTATTAGACCAAGCCCAAATACCCTTTACTAGTACCAAGCTGCTTCTCATGAAACCAAGGCCTTGCGCAGACCAGTTCCAGCATTAAGTTCACGCCCAAGTCTCTACTTTGGCCATTTCAATATCAAGCTCGTCTATTCCAGCATTAAGTTCACGTCCAAGTCTCAGTCCAATATCAAGTTCGTCTATTCCAATTATTCCGGTACCAAGTCGTCTATCACGAAGCCTGAACTACAAAAAAAACTAGTTAGCTTCTCTAAAAAAAAACCCCCAAGAACTGTAGCAATTAAACATAGAGAATAATAAACTTGTACTTACTTAGACCGGTTCTAAGCAAGTTCCCATTCTGGTACCAAATTCGCATTTCATAAAACCAAGATCTGCAAAGAAAGAAATTGAAACTTGCGAAAAAAAAATGTTAAGCTTAGTATTTGAGCTAAAAGAAACAAAATTACAGGGAAAAAACCATACTTCCTGATGTTTTCTCAATTCCAAGTATGTAATCAAAAAGTCGAAACTGAAAAGCGCCAAAAAAAACAAGCCCGTGTCATTAGATCATCAGACTGTCAGATAATCTCATGCACAGAGTGCATGCTCGGGATAGTCTTAGGACGCTATTGATAGCATGTCAACGGTCGGATTAGCCAATCATGTGACTTTTTTGGTTTTTGATTGGCTAATTAAGCCAGAGATATTTAAGTTATATATCTCTGGCCAGAAATGCGTAAAAAAACCCTTTATTTATTTATTTATTTTTTTTTTTT
>QKWP01000731.1:0-30511 GCA_003550325.1 Gigaspora rosea | reverse complement strand
TTTAATTTTTTATTTATTTATTTTATTTATTTTTTTTTTTTACAAATTTATTTATATAATGTATTTATTTATTTATTTTTAATTTGCACTTAATATTCTTTTAAAATTTTTATTTTTTTCTGATCTTTTTTTTTTAATTAAATTTTTTTTTATTATTATTTATTTTGATTTTTTTTATCTTTTTTATTATGAAGTTTGCTATTTATCACCACTGGTAATTATCACCAGTATTTAATTTACCAATTAAACTTCAGGATCAGGTGTAACATGTAGATCAATTTTTGTGTAACAAAAACAAAAAAATTTTAAAAAATTCCTAAAATTGCTTCTAACCTAAAATTTTGCCTATGAAACTACTTTTTTTTATACAAAAAAAAATTCCTCATAAAATTTTGGTATAAACTATACTCCCTGCCCATCCCAGTTCTCACCCTTACCCTAATATTAAAGAGATTTAATTTTTATTTAGTTTGTTTTGTTTATTTTGTTTTATGCATTGTAGATCACCGGTGATGATCACTAGTAGTGATTTGTAGTAATTTTCTTTTATTATATTACTTTTTTATTATTTTTATTTAAATGTTTTTTTATAATTTTTTTTATTTTTAATTTAATATTTTTTATTTAATTAATTTTCTTTATCGTTAAATTATATGATCGGCCAATCACATTAAAGATTGATGATCATACTGTAAGTTATAAAAAAATATTTTTTATACTTGTAACTTAGGCTATATAAAATAAATTTTTTGGTTCTCATAACATAAAAAAAAAAATGACCTGACAGGCCGGACTTTTATTTAAAAATTTTTAAAATTTTTTAAATTATAAAATTTAAATTTTAATTTTAAAAAATATCGCTAACTCTCAATGCCGCTTTTCAACAAAGCAAAAATAAAAGAAATATTGAAAAGTATAAAGTTTTTGCTATGTCTTCGCTTAACCCGGTATTATAGTATTAAATACTAAAATAAATAAAGTAATGCCCCGCTCACCTGAACTTTATTTAAAAATTTTATATATAAAAAATTTTAAATTTTATAAAATTTTTTAAAAAAATTTTTTGAAATTCCACCCGTCTATTAAAACATATAAAAAAATTTTTTCAAAAAAATTTCAAAATATGACCCAGCCAGGTTATAAGAACCAAAAAATTAAGTTTATGTGGCCTTATATATATTTTTTTATTAATAAACGGTTTAAATTTTCTTTTTTTTATTGCTAGAGCCATCGCTAAAGCCATCGCTAGAGCCGTCTTTGAAACCATCGCTGAAGCCGTTACTGAGTCATGAAGTTGGCATTCGTGTCTTCCAGTAGGTCATTTCAGTTAGTTAATTCATTTTTTCCAGTACGTTTTCGTCATTTTTGGCGGGTTGTGATTATTATTATTTTTTTTTTTTATAATAATGTTCCTTTTTTCTTTAGAACGAACGTAGTAGTTAGTATGGAATAGCGCGACAGTTAGAATCTGTTAAGATAGAAACGTGAGTGGAAAAAATAGTGAGTGTTGGATATTGTTATCATCATGAAATTGGAATTAAAAAGGATGAACGTAAGGCTAGAATATTTTTTTCTTTTTTTTTTTTTTTTCTACAGTACTAACGTTTTTTTTTTCTTTAGAACGAACATAGTACGAAATGTAGCGCAATAGTTAGAAGTGGAAAAAATAGTATTATCGTCATAGAATTGGAGTTGAAAAGGATGAACATAAGGCTAGTATATGATAGTATTTTTTTTATATATATATTACAGTACTAACGTTTTTTTTCTTTAGAATGAAATGAACGTAGTACAGAACATAGCACAATAGATAGAACGGACAGAGCATGATAGTTAGTATCTGGTTTCAATAGTTTTCTTTATATATATATATATATATACAGTATTGACATTTCTTTTTTTCTTTAGAATGAACGTAGTACAATTGTTATTATGAAATGTAGCATGATAGTAGAACAAACATAGCATGATAGTAGAATGTATGTAGCATGAAAGACGTAGCATGATAGTTCAGAACGTAGCAAGATAGTTAGTATAGGATGTAGCATATATATCATAGTTAGTAGCATGATAGTTAGTATGGGCGTAACATAATAGTTGGTATGGGATTTAGTATAAAGTATTCTTTTAAGAGGGTTAGGGTAATAGTGCGGGATTAGAGTTAGAGCAGCACAGGGTTAGTATAAGATATTTATAATGTATAAGTGATATTATATATAAATGTAAAATAAAAATATATTATTAATTAAATAAATTTAAATAAATATATAAATAAAAATATAGTAAATAAATTAATATAATATAACTAGTGAATTCGCTCTAAATTTTGGCCTGAATTAAGCTTAATTCTTGATGAAATAAATATTATATGACTAAATGCCTAAATGCTTAATAAAATGAATATTATATGACTAAATGTCTAAATGTTTGGTGAAATATAGTGATACAAATCGATGAAAATTTTTCAATCGATTAGTTGATAAATCATTTTATCCAACTAATCGATTAATCGATTTTATTCAACTAATTGATTAGTTGGCCAATCGATTAATCGACTAATCGATTAATCGATTAGTTGACTAATTGATTGACCAACTAATCGATTAGCCAACTAATCAATTAGTTGAATAAATAATAAATGAAACTTGGTAAAATACACATAAGATAGCAATTGAAACAGCTGGGTTGATGTTTTTATATCGACTAATCGATTAATCGATTAGTTGACTAATTGATTGACCAACTAATCGATTAGCCAACTAATCAATTAGTTGAATAAATAATAAATGAAACTTGGTAAAATACACATAAGATAGCAATTGAAACAGCTGGGTTGATGTTTTTATATGATCAGTTGATTAAACAACCAATTGTTTAGTCAATTAATTAACCAATCAACTAGTTGATTAATCGATTAGTTGGTCAATCGACTAATCGATTAGTCAACTAATCAATTAATCAACTAAGTTGAGTCTGTAAAATCAAATCGATTAGTTGTCAACTTTGCAACTAATCGATTAATTCGATTTTTGACTCGTATCACTAGTGAAATAAATATTATATAACTAAATGTCTAAATGCTTGATCCCCCTGCCAGTAGTCACCGGATTTTTAATATTATGAAGATCTAACCTAATTTGTTAATGATCGTAGCTACATATAAAGCCAATTTTTTTTATATGCGAATTGGTCTTTGTGCAATAAGTAAAGTTGTTTGCCATAACGATTTGTACATAATTTGAGAATTTTAGAAAATTTTATTAAGTTTTTTGAAAATATTTTGATATTTTAGATGCCTGTAAACAAAAAATAAAAAATAATAATTAAAATTATTATATCTAGAATTTTTTTATGAAAATTTAATTCTATATGCTTTAGAACTTAGAGAACAACTTTTATTAAGTCGATAATTAGTGTTAGCCATACAGTTGTTTCAGAAATGAGGTGTTTATTTAAAATTTTAATTTTTAAAAACTCCTATTTTTTTGTGTCTTAATATTTTTATATAAAGAAACATTGTAAAATTATAAAAATATGATTCTAAAATACAATATACATATTATATTATATTATATAATATGTTATTTATTTTATTGGATTATTCCAATATAAATTTTACAATGTTCATTATATAAAAATGTTAAGATACAAAAAAATATGATTTTTTAAAAATTAAAGTTTTAAATAAACACCTCATTTCTGAAACAACTGTATTGCTAATACTAATTATCGACTTAATGAAAGTTGTTCTCTAAGTTCTAAAGCATATAGAATTAAATTTTCATAAAAAAATTCTAAAGGGTTCAAAAATGTATCAAGATATAATAATTTTAATTATTATTTTTTATTTTTTGTTTATAGGCATCTAAAATATCAAAGTATTTTCAAAAAAAACTTAATAAAATTTTCTAAAATTCTTAAATTATGTACAAATCGTCATGGCAAACAGCTTTACTTATTGCACAAAGACCGATTTGCATATAAAAAAAATCAGTTTTATATGTAGCTACGATCATCAACAAATCAGGTTAGATCTTTGTGATATTAAAATTCTGGTGGCTACTGGCAGGGGAGTGTACATTATAGCTAAATATCTAAATGTTTAACAATTTAAATAAATATCAATGCTTGACGAAATAAATATTACATATACGTATGACTAAATTAGTGAACCAAGTCGACCTTAAAAAATCAACTTGACTAAGTCGACTTAAGTTGATTATAAAATTCGGCTATTTAACCGAAAGTTGATTTCTTTATTTGCTCATATCACGTGATATGCAACGACCAATCACAGTTTGAGTTACACTTAGATTAACAGTTAATACTTGATTTTTGAGTTAACAAGTTACATTTAGATTAACACTTGATTTTTGAGTTAATATAGTTAATATCGATGTGTATAATTAAAAGATTTAATTTTATTCTACGAGTTATGATTATGATTTTAAAATAATACAATTTGCACAATATCAAAATTTTTTTCCATTTACGCGATATTAGATTGTTTTATTTAAACATGCTCTTCAATTTAGTATTAATATTTCTAGAGCATTGTATTAGTTTACTCAATTGCATATATGTAATTTAATATCGATTGAAATTTTTTTGGGTAATAATTTTACCTAATTGACTAAGTTGGCTTTGCAAAAATCAGTTTGGTTAAGCCGACTAGTCGACTTAAGTCGATTTTACATATAACGACTTGTATCACTAGACTAAATGTATAAATATAGATATAGATATTTTGATTATTTAGACATTTTGACTATTCAGACATTTTGACTATTCAGACATTTTGACTATTTAGACATTTTGATATTTCAACATTTCAATACTATTTAGACATTTAGATACTATTTAGACATTCCAACACTATTTAGACATTTCAACACTATTTAAGCATTTCGATATTAATTTAGTATTTTGAAATTAATTTAGAATTTCGACATTATTTAAACATTTCGAAACTATTTAGACCTATTAGGCATTTTGATATTAATTTAGTATTTTGACATTAATCTAGAATTTCGACATTAATTTAGAATTTTGACATCTAAATGTCAAAAGTCGAAATATTTCTACATAGCTCAAAACAATTTTGACTAACAATACTAATCTACCCAAAAAAAAAGTTTTTTTTTACTAAGTTAATGAATTATATCTACTAAGTGAAAATTGTAAAGCTCATCAAAACAAGTCTAAAGGCAATTAAATCATCAAAATTGGCCTAGTAGTTGCTGAGATATTTTTGAAAAACAATTGACTAACTATATATAAACAATAGGTTTGTTTATATAAAATTTTATATTGTTGACCAATCATTTTTTTGAAAGTATCTCTATAGCTATAAATTTGAGAAATTTGGGTATTGTCACAGAGTATGTGGTCTATCATGTATTGTTTTGTTTATTCTTATTGGTTCATATTGTAAATCATATTTATTTTTAGTTATATAAATATCGATTATATCTAACTTATTGACATACTCTTTTTGGGTGTGTTAATAGGTTAGGTATGATTAACAATTTGGTAACTAAAAATAAGATAATCTGCAATCTAAACCAATAAGAATAAACAAAACAATGCATGATAGACCACATACTCTAAAACAATATCTAAATTTCTCAAATCCACAAATATGCATTATTTACTGGTCCAATTTCGATATTCTAACTATGATTAGACTTGTCTCGATGAGCTCTATAATTTTTACTTAGTAAACATAACTTATTAACTTAGTAAGAAAAAAGGGTTTTTTGGGTGGGCAGCTTTATTTCTATATTATAGGATTTACATAGTAATTTGCATTACATTATACTATAATTACACTATTGATTTGTAGTGAATTATCAATTAATAAACTAAACAATTTGACCAATTTGACTAATATATTTTAATTGACTAGTAATTTGACCAACTTTGATTAAAATCAAATTTTTTTTTTTTACTATTAAAACAAAAAAATAAAATTTAAAAAAAATCTAAAAAAAAAAATTTATAACAAAAATATTAAACCAAAGCTTTAAAATTTTGCTACTCAAAGTTTGTTAATAATTTTAAAAAATTTTTAATAAAAATTTTATAAAAAAATAATTCTATATTATTAATAAAATTTTATTTATTTAAATTTGTAAATGTTTTTAAAAAATCCAATCAAATTTGTCTAGAATACAGTTTAAAAATACTGTAGATATAAATTATTTTTATATAAGGGCTATGACATAAGTTATCTAATATCCATTTACTATAAGACCAGACACACTTCCCATCTAAGACCAATCAAAATGCTTGATTTTGTTATACAAAAAAGTATATTATCTCATATTTTTTTATAATTATGATTAAATAATTCTTGATTTGATTGGCTAGTATTCTAGATTGTATAATCTAAGATTTTAGCTAACCCCACCCCCTAAAATATTAGGTAATATCTGTCATTGCCCTAACCAAACAAAAAATTTTTTAAAAATTAAAAATAGTTCAATATTTTGTTTATAGAACTATTATTTTTTGAATTTTAACAAATTTTATAAAATGTTTTTAATTTTAAGGTTAAGCTATTTTTTTTTTAAAAAAAAGATAAATAATTTATTCAGGTAATAAATTATTTTTTAATACAATTATTTCTTATAAATTTAAATATTTTTGATTAATTTAAAATTACTAATAATAAATATGACTAATAGCAATAATT
This sequence comes from Gigaspora rosea, assembly GCA_003550325.1. Lineage (NCBI taxonomy): Eukaryota > Fungi > Glomeromycota > Glomeromycetes > Diversisporales > Gigasporaceae > Gigaspora > Gigaspora rosea. The sequence continues at coordinate 23,814 of QKWP01000731.1, read as the reverse complement.
TTTATACTATATAGTATTTATGCTAGTTATTTTAAATCTTATTTTTTAATCTAATTTAAAATAATTCATAAATAAAGTTAATTTTTTAATAAATCAATTACTTATTAGTTATTTAAATTATATTATATTGATTATATTATAATATGGGATTGTATAAAAGTAGTGCTATTTAATTATCCCTCTATATAATTACACAAATTTGCTAGATAAATAGGAGGATGAATGTAATTATTATTGGGTATTTGAATTTAAAATTTGAGAATTATTGTTTACTTATTTTTAAGATGAAATGACTTTTATTTATAATAATACAAACATGATTAATTTAATTAATATGCTTTATGTCTTTTATTGGATTAATTAGAGAAAAAGAAATCAAAACTATGTAATCTTTCTAATAGATAAGTTTTTCTTTTTGTTTTAGTTCTATTAGATTAATTTAACAAATCTATTTAGAAATATAAACTAACTATTATTTAATAATTAATATAACAAAAAAAACAATTAAATTTCACACGGATTATACTAAACAAGAATTCAAAGTTCTAATCTGATAATTCATCATCGTTATCAGTAATGACCTTATTGTATTCAGGATTGCATGTGATATTAACTTTCCTAATATATGATACATACGTGTCAGGACTTTCATCCCAATTTATAGGGCCATTAGACCATTTGGCAGTTCCATTACAACCACTACCATCCCAAAGACTTAATTTAATATATGAAGGTTTATTTGGATATTTATATACACCATCTTCGAAATTTGAAGATCTTTCCAAGGTACGAACCGTAAAACCATCGATTGACCATATAGTCCTTTTTGGACCCCATTCTATTGTATATGTATGATAATCAGAATCAATAGTTCCGCCATCAGGGAATGCATGAATGATACCATCAACACCAGTTTTGTGAACACCTTTGTAGAAATAGTCGGTTTGAGCATGTTCTATATCTTTTCCTACTGTTTCCCAATCGAATTCATCACCTTCACGGGACATCAACTAAAAAGTGATAAATTACTATTAGTTGTTTATGATTAAAGAAATAAAAAACCTTGGTCATTCATTTAACCAATCTTGAAATAGTTAATTTCAATGTTGTATGATGCTAAATCATTAAATAGCAACAACCAGAAGTATGTGCTATTATTGTAAGTTATGATCATGATGATTTAATATCACACAATTTGAATAAAATAATAACATTAGTAATTGATGACAAAATTTTTACTCACACATAAAGCTGTAACAACACCACCAACACCATTTGCTTTCATTTCGACACTGACAGTACCATAATGCATCATATAAGTACTATTAAGGTCAAGACCTTTTCCTATATTTGTATTACAAGGACCATCTTCATCTTTCGTTCTACCTTGAAGTCCTTTAGGTTTGTGTAAAATTGCCTTCAGTTTTCCGGAATGTATTGAATAGGCACCTCTAGCTTGACTAACCTCAACCCAGTTAGCACATTTAGGATTTCCATCATAATCATTTAAATAAACAATTTTATTTTTTTGAAAATTATCTACGAACGAACGGCAAAGATTTTTCTTTAAAGTTTTTTTACTAGATATTTGTTCAGAATGAATTAAAATGATGCCTATTACCAAGATTAATCCTATTAAGATTTTTTTAACAGATCGAACCATTTTTTTTTTTTTTTTTTTTTTATGAAATTTACAAATTATTGAAGACAATTATTATAATTATTATTGTTGAATTAACGAAAGCAACTATTAATGTGTATTCTAAGAAACAAATGGGAAAAAGATTCTAATAGTTGCTTTTAATATTTTTCCAGAAATTAAAATTCTCCGTGTCAATACAAAAAAAAAAAAAAAAGGTTGAACGGTTGGTTTTTTTTTTTTTTGTTTGATATTTTTGACAAACACCATTTGAAAAATTAAGGAAAAAGATTTAACTAGAAAATTTGCATCGTTAGTGTTATTGTCTATTTCTATTCTTAAAAAATTAAAAGAATTTTATAAAAATTGCTAACAATTAACTTCCTAAAAATTAACCCTTAGCCACTGCATAAAACATTCTTTCGATTCATGTCAGAATCGAAATTTGTATATAAAGTATGTAAAAGACTCCAGGTTTTTCAATGCAATACTTAAATGTACAAACACTTAATTTATACGTATATCCATTGCGATGTAAGTGGGAGGCGGCTACGTCTCATTTCTCCGATGGCTACTGGCCATTCATGCGAGTGACAATTTACTTATAATATATATATATCTGCAATTAACCAAATGCTAACCAGGGCTAAAAATACTTATTCATTTCTTTCCCGAACATTCAAAAAATCGGTCTTGATTCAATTTATATAAAGTACATTATCCATAATGTATCAAAAAGACACTTGAAACAATGGGCTGCATGACTGGAAAAATGAATAGGATTTTCAGCCCCTAATCCTATGTGAATGGCTATGACTATTTCGAAGAAATGAGCGGCAATCGCGTGAGACCACATAGAAAAAAAAAGTGGAGATTCACTGTGGGACACCCTTCTATTATTAGGAATATATATCATAACTTTAACAAAATCTAAATATGTATTTACATTAATATCAACTTTGTGTAGGCATTGGCGTTAACTCTGACGTTATTTAATGCATCTATAAGGAGACAAAAATTTATTTTGATAGGTATGTATTATTAATTATTGCATTATACACGTATCATCAAAAAATTTTAATTGTGCCGCGCACCAAAATTATTGTAATATATTTTGAAATGTTAAGGTATGAAGAATAAGAAAATGGGTTGACATCCTCAAAAAGCAAGCTTTTAAAGCATACCTAAATTTTTCTCATGTATTGGTTTCTAAAATAAGCATATTCTTTGATCCAAAGGCATGTCTAAGAGGTTTACGTATCACATCACAGAAAATCACTTTATAGAAATCAATTCATAGACAAGTTTATTTTAAATGTAATTAATTTACAGACAGTTCATTTCATAGTTCAGTTCATTTTATGACAATCTAACGCTGATTCAGGAGTTATTTGCTGTTAATGATTATTTATAAAATAAACTGTCGATAAAATGAACTGTTTATGAAATGAACTGCCAGTAAATTAATTGTCTTTAAAATAACCTTGTCTATGAATTGATTGTCTATGAAATGAGATGTCTATAAAGTAATTTTCTGTAAAGTGATACGTAGCCATCCAAGAGCACTGTGTCCAAAATTTTATTTAATTACATTGTCAAAGCTTGCCATTTTTTTAAAATATTGTTATGAGAAAGAAGCTTATAAGAAAAGGAAAAAAAAGAGGTTATTTCAATATATAATTTTGATATTGTTGAAATTAAAATATAATTTCGATGTTACAATATTTTTACGAGATTAAAAAATATCGTACATAATATTGTAACTATATTGTATATATATATTATAACAATATAGTCAAAGAAACTTATGAGATATTTCAAAAAGTTTTTTTTTGAAGATTTTAAAGAGATTATTACAATATTATAACAATATTATAACAACTTGTAATAGTATATTAAAAAATGAAAAGTTTCTGCAATGTACAACTTTAATGATTGCAAGGAATTACGATTGCACGATAAATTCGATTAGAATATACTTATAAAGGTGTTGAGCATATTCAATAAAAATAATAAAAATACCATATGTTATTTCGAGAAACTTAATTTAGTAAAAGGTCACTTTAGTAAATCTTTAGTTAAATTATTATTAACTCTCTTTAATTATTCGAAATTACGCCTAGATTTTACAATTAGATAAATTGCAGACTTAGCTCTTGGCGATAACAATGCAGAATTAAGAAACGGTGTATCAGGATTCGGGGTATAAGTTTATGATATATGTTTATAGTGATATACAATATGATGACACGAATGGTAAACACCTTTAGGATAAGTTTAACATTACTACTAACTGCCGTACATTCATATCCAAATGACCTTCTAAATCTTATGGCCTGCACGTACGTACGGTACGTACCCAAGATTTACCTATTTGCATTTTTGCACCACAATGTCCACGATCTTTGAGCCTTTTCTTTTTGAATATATTTCACACTTCTTTTGGTAGTCGTCCAGTTGTATTTTTAGATGACATAAACTTGCAAATTTGTAATAAAATGATAAAAAAATTTATAAATCGAAATAAAATACAGAAATATACAGTATTCTTTTTTATTTTTATTACATCACCTACCACCACTACATCAGTAAATGATATATCAATTATATTTTATTACTTTTGGCGGCATGAATTTTAGATTTAGGCATTGCCGCATGCAAAAAATTCAGGTAGAAATTATGTCGCAATAATTTCTACGGCATGTATATCCTAAACCCTAACCTAACCGTTAAAAAGAATGCACCCCAAAAATTTTAGAAAATTCTATATTAAATAATTAAAATTTCCAGCTTAAGCCGCGACAATAAATTATATTGACATTAAAGACTTTGAGCCGAATATTGATTGCAAATTTGGTCAAACAATCGATCTTTTAAATATCCTAATTTAGATATATTCAATACGATGACTAAAAAAAAAAAAAAAATTCTTTTAATCATTCTAATAAATAAATAGATAAAAAAATAAGCAAATAAATAAATAAATAAAAACTTGGACTATTTCACTGAAAATCTTGATTTTGTAAGCTTAATAATGTTAATCAAAACTCAAACTCAAATTTTGCGGATATACTGTACATACATACGTATGTCGTACGTGCGTACGTACTTGATTTGGTGCGACACAGTCAATGAATTGTCAATGGAGCACCATCCATCCATTGAATCTTCATTGGCTCCATTGAGTGCCAACTTTGGTAGTACGTAGGTATGATCATTACATGTTGTTCAGGAAAAATTTTTACAGACATTTTAAGATGTTTGTATGGTTGTCCTTTTTCGTAAGTTTATACGCGAGTATATGTATAAATATTTTGAGGTACATGTTTGTACTACATCACCAATCAGCAAAGATTCAATGTTTCATATGATCGAGTTTGTATTTCTATAACTTACACTCGGCCTAAGAACGTTCTAGCTCATTTAAATTCGGAAAATTCACCCAATATATCCTTTTATTCCACAGAAATTTCCTTTATTCCACAGAAAACTCCTTTATTCCACAGAAATTCACGAAAATCCGATTCGTAACATCATTAAATTTGTTTATAGTACGTACGCATCTAGGTTTTATTCAAATCTTTTTCTAAAATTATTTAGTACTGGGTGTACTTTATAGAATAGAATACTGAATTCGGGTATAAATTATATGCAAAGTAAGGATTAATATAGTTATACCTTCCTGAGTACTATTCAAGAATTAATTTAGTAAATAATCACCAGATCAGTATATCAAGGTCATATGGATAATTATTACTAATACCTTGGTCTCAATCAATCACAAGAGTCCAGAATAAGATCGGAATATTGTATTATAGTACTGTAGTACCAATAATGTAAAATCATTGGACATAAAACATATCACATCTCTCATTAATCTTTGTCTATCTTCTCAACTAAGAATGCAAATGGTCGAACTGTTTGTATATTAATTATAACAAAAAATGACTAACAATAGAATCAATGAATCGCTTTGCATTTACAATAGAAAAATAAACGTGTCTATCCCTATTTCTGAATCCTATTTTTTTAAAACAATTACATACGTACGTACATACGTGTATACATACAGTCGTGTATACATACAGTACGTGTATACATACAGTACGTGTATACATACAGTACGTGTATACATACAGTACGTGTATACATACAGTACGTGTATACTGGGAAGGATATCTATTTTTTATAGATATTTACCATTAAGATAAATGGTTTACCTTATATAGTTTTAATATGGAAAACTATAGTAAAAGATCCGTTAAAAAAAAAACAACGTTTGAATTTTAAGAAATTAAAAACTTTAATTGATACTTATTTAGCAATTATTTATTTATTATAAGATTTGTATCAATAATTTATTATTAAACTTTAATAACTATAATCTATTATTTATTATAAAAGAAAATGTTATATTCGATTTTGCCAATTGCCATTTTTTTAATCGCGTAATTACAATAACTGATAAGATGAAAAGTATTTAAAAAAAAAAATAATAGTAGAAATCAAGCTACTATGAATTCTTTATATATGTAAAATCTTATGTTCATAATATTCATATTAAACATGTCATAAAGTAAGAAATTAAAGTTCATAATGCTCATATCATAATATTCATAATGCTTATATTAACTTGCAATAATATTCAGAAATTTAAGTTTATATACATAATGCTTATATCATAATATCGTAAGTACATTTCATAATGTTCATATTAACATATCATAATCTTAGGTGCAAGTATTCAAGTTCATAAAGTTCTTATTTGCATATAATAACGATAAAAAGATAAAGAATATTTTATGAAAGAAATGAATAATCGAAACCCATTTCATAAGAAGCAATAGAATTTAAATTATTTTGATATATAATGGAAAAGTTAAAGTTATCGATAGTTGTATCCGCAGAATTATTTTGGAAGTCAAGACCTTCGATAAGTGAATTATTCAAGGAGATATCATCAGAAATTTCAAAATCATGTGTAATACTAAGTAAAGGCATATTATTAACTAAAGAGTAAATCATTTGTGGTTGTTCTATTTGAATTTGCGTATCGAGAAAATCAGTAAACATCGGTTCTGAAGAAGTAATTCCAAAATCAAATTCATAATCATTATTTAATTCAGGCGAACTATTTCCAGAAAGATCTGGACTAGAAAAGAAATTTTGCGTATCATAGAAATTCATCCATTCTGTAAAAACATCCAAGTTCGGTGATAATTCTGGTGTCAAATTTGAAGGTAATGCAGGAATTAAATTTGCGTTTAATTCAGTAATTTGAATAGTATTATTAAAAGTATCATCAATTTCAAGTTCAGGTGATGATGACGGTAGTTCAATAGTTTGCTTATTCTCAGATTCATTCTCAGATTTATTCTCAGATTTATTCTCAAATTTATTCTCAGATCTTTGAGATTTAATAATTGGAATTTTACGAGAAGGTTTAGAAAATTTAATGATATTCCATTTTTCTCTTTTTCTTCTACGTTCTGATTTTGGAACAATTTCATTACGATAATCAAATGCATCTTTTGCAAGTTGCTTATATTCATTTTTGACGATTTCTGATTCTTGTTCCCAAGATTGAGATGCCATAGTGGAAATAACAGTCATTGGAAGTGAATAACCATCATTTCTAGCTGCATCGATAAATGCTTTTCTATAAACAAGAAATGCATTAGGAGCTTTGGAAGCTTTACCATTGGGAAGCAAAGTTATCAAATCACGTGGGTCGATTGTAGGTGGGAAAGAAGGCTTGATAAATGGTTTAAGATTGTTAATCATTTGATTTTTCATCGATGGATCATTGGAATTGATAAAGACGCAGGTTCGTGATTTTACTTGATTGTTGGTATTAACATTAACTGAGAAAGTAGTTTGGCTTTTTTCGTTCATTTTTATTAAATAAGGTTGTTATGCCTTTTTTTTTTTTTTTTTTTTTGTCACTAAACACTCTGAATACTCCAATTTACAACAAAGGTGACGAAAAGCAAATTTTCCGGAGTATATATACTTTTTTTTTCAATGGTAAATGTAAACGGTTTATTTAGATAGTTGAATCCTCCTTCGAGAAAGTTTTCTCAACCAAAAAGCTCACCAAATTTAACGTATGGCGTTGTGTCACGTCGCCACAGTTTCGCCACTGTAATGACACTATTTTTAATTTAATTTATGTTACGTTTGTACGTACAGTACGTGCTCCGACTCCGATTGTGCCAGTCACAAAATCTTAATACGTTTATGACTATCGCTATCATTATTATATTTCTCTTTATATCGCATAAGTCGATCGAATAAAGGCTTTCGTTTTACAATGAAAAAGAATAATTATTTGATTTTTTTTTTTTTAAAAAAAAAAAAAAAAAAAAAAAGATTTACAGAAAGGTACTGTACAATTCATTTCTTTATTTTAATTAAAAATATTAAATTATGACTTCGTTTTCTCAATATCTAATAAATTCGTTTTTACGATCTAATAGATGTTGTATACATATTAAAACTACAGTATAATATTATTAATTATCTGTTATCGAAAATCAAATCTAATACGTATCCCAAAAATGGTTATGAAAAATAGTTAACTGTATTTAGTGGACTTACACAAATGTTTCATCACGTTTTTTTTTCGGAATTATGAATGTTATTCTATTTAGAGTAATTTAAAATTAGATTATTACATTTGATTAAAATGGAATGCTATATGAATAACAATAATGTTTAAGCATATTTAGGACTTTAGAGTTTACAGACGCGGAAATTGTTGATCAAAAACATTCTTACAAGCCGAGCATTGGAAATAATTACTAATGATTGAATAGTATTAACAGTAATGTTAATTTTATAAGTTTGTACGACATTATCTGGCAGAAAAGCGAAACTAGGAACGCAGTTTTATATATTATTCAGCAATGGGTCTGTTCACAAAAAAGAAAAACTTCATGACATACATACTCTACATATTCCACATTTATAATAAGCAGTCTAGAAATTTAACAGAATCCACATTTAATTAAGAGAGATGCCACGTTTGCACCAGAATGATTTGCGAAGATAATAGAATTTAGACTATGTTATTGTTAAAGCTATTGTGCATGATTTTTTTTTTTATCATCGATAGAAGATACTTAATGAAAATTGTTTTTTTTTATTAAATGCTTATAGTTCTGAAGGTCAACCTTCATTAACAATTTTACCACATCATTAACGATAATTATAAAATATATGTTATTTTATTAAAGGTCCATTCTGTACATTTTTTACAGTTTTATCATTGTTTAGTGGTTTTTTTTTCTATAGATTACGTATAAATATTGATCACATGAATTATATAACTAAGTGATTATATTTAATCATTATCAACGGTTATATAAGACGCGTACTATTTTGTTTTTTTTTTATTTTCGTAGAAAAAGAAAAAAACGGATATGGAAGAACAATCCCAAAGTATTTAAATAATAATCAGAATTTAATTTCATATATATATATATATATATATATTATATATTCTTATAAATCGCTGTTTATTACATACTAAAGTTAACCAAGAATTTGAATTTCTCTTACGCGAGAATAAAACTTTAATCCATGAGTAAGCATTCTAAAATAATGAATAAGTACAAAATATATTTCGATTGGTTATGTTATAAATTCTTTATAAATTTATAGTTTGAATAATCACATATCAAATTTGAATGCGAATATTTATGAAACGGATGCTAAAATTAATGAAACATGGAACTCTTGTAAGAAGATAAGGTTAAATTTTATATTAAAATCATAATATTTTTGTTTACCATTTTCCTTTTTTTTCGAATATAATGAATATAATTGATTGCCTTCTCTTAATATAAATAATTATTAGAGAAACTTACGAGATGCAAATTGAAAGTTCACAACAAGATTTGTTAAAGTGGTTACAAAAAATTAATAAAACAATTCGTCAGGGAAATGAGAATATTATTCAAAAAGAGAATGATGACACGTTCTCTCAAGAAAAACGGGAAAGACTAAAATGTCTGGAAGAAAGAATGTGTGAATGTTTGTAAAAAAAATTTTTTTTTAAAAAGTTTTGTAAAAATTTTTTAGATTTTAAATCAGACGAATTTTTCGTTTCATAGTGCAAAATTTGATTGAAAGAAAACTTTTAAAATCGAATCTCGAAGGTTTATTTAATTATGAATGTAAGTGTTAAGCTTAAATCGATACATGACGCGAGACTTACTCATATACTGTTCAAATAAAAGTTTCTCAAATAAAAGAACTATCTCAAGATTCTGCCGACGAAACGACTAGGGATGATACATCTGAATTAGATTTAATGTATGAAGATGTGCCCTTGCAATTACGTCAAGATAATCAGTAAATAATTTAAATAATTTCACATTGTTTTATTTTGATTACCTTAGCGATAATTAATTATTCATGAATAATTACTTTCTTTTGTTTTACTCCTTAATAATAGAGACTTACGCGAGCAATTATTTAAAAAGATAAAACTTAATAAAATTAAAATTCATGAATTAGAGGAATCAGTCAAACGTATAAATAGGTAAATCGTATTTTTATACATTTATCGCCTGTTTTCTAATCTTATATTTTCTTTATGAAATAGACTCGCAGATGAATGTGAAGGAAATTCGTTGCATGTAACAACAGAAAATGTGGTAACCCATACAAAGGATGTAAAATGATGTACAAGGTATAAAGAAAAATTTATAATTTAACGTTTTAATCTTGAAATCTAAAAGTTTCTTTTTTTGTTTTATCATAATAATGTGTAATAAGTAATTTAGACGTTGCAAGCTTATAACCCAACATTTTCTATTAAATTTAATAATTAAAAGTTGAGAATGTGTTAATTATAAGCGTTAACCAATACGTGTAAAATTAAATTAATAAAATGTTTCATCTAACATATTCTTACCAACACATTAGCTTGGTTTTCACTAAGGCTATCTCCAATCTTACAAATGGTATAATCTTCCAACAAACAAAGAACATTATTTTCTACTACAACTGGTACTTCTAACTTTTTAAAAAAAATCTCCATAGTTCTTGGTACAGGTTGATAATCTCTTTCCGAACCAAATGAAACAATTCCTGCAGGAATTGTTATAGTCTCTGTTGCAATACTTTTCATTCTTGCATAATCTTTACAAGCTGTTTTTTCTACATATTCTCGAACTGTTTCAGCAGGCTCATTGGTAATAAGTATACCACATTCACCATATATTTCCTTTTTTAAATATATATATATATGCGTGTAAGTTTAAAAATGTAATTTCATGAACGAAGAATTTCGAATTTCTTATTCGAATAGGAAAAAATAGATGTGCTTTTTTTTTTAAAAAAAAAAATAAAAAAATTACTTTAGAAAATTCACACAAATTCTCTTCAATTTCATCCGATCTATCACTTCCAAATGCCATCGTTAAAATGGTATTTTTGTGAAAAAATATTCTTTTTATATATATATATAAAAAAAAAAAAAAAAAAAAAAAACACATAATCACATTAGCAATATTAAATTTAAAATACATCAATTGAACTCATTCTTCATTATTATTTTTGTTCTTACCTCCCCTTCGATTTCCAGTCAGCACGAACCCGTTGTAAGAAAGAATTACGCATGTCTTTAACTTTCAACAGAAAAATATAATCAAATTGTTTAACGCTATCTCTGATCTTTGTCGTCTCCTATAATCAATTCTCATAGTTTAATATATTTATACAAATAATAATAATAATAATAATAATAATGAAAGACATTTGAATTTACATTATCAAAATATTGTTTTCTCCCCGCGAGCTTTGAATTAATTTTCCCTGCGAGTATTTCTAATTAAAATAGAAGGGAACATTCGATATTAAAACAAAGAAAAAACAATTTAATTTGATATATTGTTTTATTTACTCTGTGCCTTTTCTCTTAGTTTTGACTTATTTCTTTTCGTTCTCGGCATGATATATCACGAGAGTATTCTCAAACGTTACTAGATTTTCACAAAAAAATTTATATCATGCGGATCTGGTTTTTGATCTGGTGTAATGTGAAAATCTATAAACCCCCTTATTGGACGTAAGAATTGATTGGATAAACTTAGCATTAGCATGTTAGGTCATTCCATTATTTATGATCATGAGTCATAATGCCGGCTAAATTAAACGGTTAACAATTAAATGAGTAAAAGAGTTTTAACATAAAGTCCAAAATTATTCATAAGTATAAAGAATTAGTTTATACTTTATATTTACTATATTTGCATCTGTCCCGTGGATACTAGAAAAAAAATAATAGCTACAGTCGGTACCACCTAAAGCCAACAACTTTTTATATATAGGCGCCAATTTTTTAGCTGCAGTATAACATAATTAACCAATAAAAATGCAAAAAAAATTGAATATAAAATTAAATTTTATTAATAAATTTTAAAATTTTATTAATAAATTTTAAAATTTTATTAATAAATTTAAATTTTGTTAGGTATATAATCGCCAAATTTTTGTTATATAACTTTAAATTGATATAAACTTCTTAAAATTTTATATGTAGATTTGATAGTTTAATCAAAAAGCTATTAAATTTATAAAAACTTTTTTTTAGTTTATTTTATTTTAAAAAAATTATAAAAGTTTAAAAATTTTATTTGTTAAAAGTTGATGATAGCAGCTGATAGTTTCATAAAAATTTTGATTTTATCGTTGAAAATTACACTCAAATTATACAAGTTTTGGTTTTTTTAATTTGTCGTTTTTTTCCAAATCCACATTGATTGGTTCAATAAATTATGTCTAAAGTTGATGACGCATCCTCACCCTTAATATCAATGTAGGTTCTTTTAGAAGGCGATTCAAGCTCCGTGGAAATTCATGTTAAGCCAAGCGATTTTACATCACAACGTCCTAATTTAAATGACTTTAAGCAAATTCTTAAGCAACAATTTGAGGCTCTTAAGGACGTAAGACCGGGGAATATTGACTTTATCTCTTATAAGGATCGAACACAAGCTCTTTTCGGTGATGTATTGCTAGCGAACTTTCATACAACTGCTTCATGCCCACTCGTTGTTCGATACCCATTGTCCACATCGAGTAGTAAGTATAATACGTTTTCATGTATTTATTTTTCATATAATGTCTAATACTCATTTATCTTCAATGTAGTTGTAGTAACTTATAAATCAGGGAACAGCAAAGTGAAATACGAACTGCCACACTCTAGCGGATCTTGGGATTTGCTACGAAAAGATATTATAATAAATTTCAGTAAATTATCAAAATTCGAGCATTGCAAAAGTGGATGACCTCTATTTTGAACTCTTTGAAGGTAATCACGAAGAAAATCTTGATATTAAGAACGAGTTTCAGTTTAACAAGCTCGTGAATCAGATCGAAGAAAAAAAGGAAACACGTGTTCTTCCCGACCTTAAAGTCCAAATTAAGGGTAAGTTTTTATATCTTGACCTGGTATGAAGAATAGTGTAAATATCCTAATTCAAACTCAATTAAAAGATAAGAAACCTTATAATGAATGGGACATCAGAGATGTATTCACAAATGTTTTGCATCAAGAATTTAATGGATCATTTGATCAAGCGTTTAATTTAGATGAACTCCCAAAACACACTTCGATTACCGAAAAGGAGATGGAATTCTTTATTGAAGATATCAAAAGAACGTTGAAAGCATTCAAAAACAATATCAGTGTTAATGAAGCAACTGTTCGGGAATATATCTATTTTCATGAAGGCTGCAATTAATTACATTCAAACGCTTACGAATAATTCAGCACAATTATACGTAGAAGCTAATCTTTATGGATCCAAAGGATATGGTCCTGTTGATTATTTAGTGAAACTCGACGATTTTGCGGTGCTAGTCAATAAGGCCAAATTGGAAGATATCCATAAAGGAATAGCTCAAAACATCATGCAATTGCACAGTGCATCAGAGGTAATTCCATCATTTGTTTGTATGCTTAGAGTAGCCCTAATTATCGGTGCATATTTTTAGAGTTTATTGGCAAGCGTAAATTAGAGCAGACGGAATTTGAATCATCACAACAACAATTGTTTGGAATTGTAACAACTGGGGTTTGTTGGTTTTTCATTCGCTGGACTGGTTCTCCGGAAAACCCAAAGTTGAAATCTCTCAACAATATAATTGTAATTTTGCAAGGGAGATGGAGAGTGAAAAAGAAGTATATTGTTCGTATACTAGAAAATCAAAACGATATGTTAAAAAATAACTCAAAACGTGCACGTAGATAAAGCAGGCAAAATAGTATATGATGGAATAGATTTATGTTACTCTTTCTTTTCGAATTTTTGAATAAGAAAGTTTTTTGTAACAATTATTAATAAAGATGGCTTCCCTTTGAGAAATTTTTACGTGGCTTTCGTACTATTTTTTCCGCGAATCAAAGGATTTGACACATCGTTTCACAATAATAAAACGAACGCTAGTACCTTTTTCACGTTATTCGTTTGCCCATTTCACGTGAACTCTCCGGACCCTATACCCACTGTCCCTGCTCTTACTTAAAATCTTGTTTTACCGACAATCACTTCAAAGAAGATGTGCAACAATTACTAAATTTGTTACGATATAAAGAAGTTTAATTTAGTATAAAATTATCACCATATTCCACAATGATCAACAACAATTACTAAAGTTGTTTATAAAGAGGTTATTAATTTAGTATAAAATTATATCAGAGTTGATACAGATCTTACTTAGTTAGGGTCAGTGATAGGTTAGTTACTATTTTAGGAGGTCGACTAAAGCGGAGTTAATTCAATATATGATCTACACACTGCATAAATTACATTATTGATACCTATATAACCTTCTAACAATAATTGCATCAAAAAGGTAACCCTAACCCTAACCAAATTTCACTCCGCTTTAGCCGACCTCTATTTTAGATAGTGATCTGCATCAATAACGTAACCACTTTCGCGAGTTTCCCTATTATATTTATCAAGATTTGTGGGTCCATTATTATTTCACCGGCAATCACTTGAAAGACACCACATTCCACAGCAACAATTACTAAAGCTGTTGTAACGATATAAAGATGGCATAAGATTACATTTATAGATTTGTGGGACCATATACAATCACTTCAAAGACACCACATTTCACAGACATTCATTTCACCCGACAAGCTTAATTTTACAGACAAAAATTTATAGACAAGTTCATTTTGTATTTCACCGACATACTTTTTTTATGGTTTTACAACAAAATCCAGATAATACCGATACATAAACCAAATAATACATAATCCAGACAATACATAATCCAGACAATACATAATTCTGACAATCTGACATACATAATCCTGACATACATAATCGCGACTAAGACAGGTTCCCGACAGTTTAAAATCCCGATATTCAAAAAATCCGAAAGTTAATATTCTGAATAAACCGTTTGGATTCTGTAATAGTCAAGATTAGATAAATAGTCAAGATTAGATATGGGCAAGGTAATCACTTATTACGTAAAAGGCCACATCATGACAAGTATATATGGCGGCATCCACAATTTATGTTGAACTAGTACTGTATTATATAAAAAAATAAGGATTTTGAAAATAATGCCATAGTATTATATTTGTATTATCTTTAAGATCCCTATAACAATACTTGGTTTAACGTAAATTGTGGATGCCGCCTATTATTAGAAAATCGTCGCATTGTGTGATGTAACTTTTTACGTAATAAGTAATTACCTTGCCCATCTCTAGTCGAGACTTGAGGGATTTTTGATAGTCAGGAACATGGGATCTGAATTTCCGGTATTCTATCTTAGGGTGTTTTCAAGTAGCACACTCGATAGTGCTCAACCATTATGACGTTATTAATTAAACCATTTTTAAGAACCAATAGAAGACTGATAGTATGGATGATAGTATGATGGAAATATATTCACGTATCTTCCTCAACGTGATTAATTTATGATCGTATTTGTGCTCAATTATTACGATTAATTAAAATCTTGATTGGCAATTGATTGCAATTGATGCTTGAGCAAACATCTTATTATTTAGCAATTATTGTTTTTACAAATCGAAATAATAATAACAAAAAAAAATGACATACAAATTTACGACACTTTACGACACTTCCAATTTCTGTTTCTTCCTTTTCAGGATTTACTACAAACTAAACAGAACATAAAAATGTTCCTTTTTTATTTGTGGTGAAGTTTTTTAGCATAAGAAATAAGGTAATAATTCGTCGACATTAGTAATGCATTGAAGATCTATAACAATAATGATAGGGAGAAGTACTTGAACAATTATTTTTTTCTAATCAATGAAAAATTTCGACCAATAAGCGCAATTATATGATAAAAAAAGGATGTTTTGACCTCTATCTCTTGTTGATTGGATTGATAAAATACCCTTGATCTGTTAAACGAACTTCCGTTAATAAATTTTTTTCTTTCTGACGTATTAAACTTTCATCACGTGTTTTATTCATTGATTCGTTAAATTATTTTTTTGCTAATAAAAATTTATCCTCAGACCCGTTCCACCAGATTGATTAAGGTGCTTGAGAACACCCTTAGTCATATCGGGATTTTGGATGTCGGAATTTTGTGGTAAAAATCAAAAAAGCTTGTCGACGAAATGATTGTCAATGAAATTTGGTGTGACTTTGAAGTGAATGTCGATGAGTTGATCGGAAAAACTTTGTTAGTATAAATATTAATGTATAAATGCTTATTCAAATAATGTAATTAAAGGCCTAAAGACTTTAATAAAGGTTAAAAGTTGTATGCTCTTTAGGGAGTGTGGCACAGCAGTCACGGGTATGCCACTATGGCATGCCAAGGGTGGCATGCTATAGGGCATGCCTTAAAAGAAAATAGTTATAGGGCATGCTATTTATATATAATCAATATATGCAAACATCTATTGTCGAAAAATTTCGGAAGTCAACGAACATAAAATATGAACAAGATTGTTGGATTTTGGATGAGTTGATATGATTGTGTACCATTGGCATGCCAGGGTGGCATCCTGGCATGAAAATTGTTAAGTGGCATGCCCTATGGCATGCCAAATTTTTTTGCCATGCCACAATCCCTAATGCTCTTTGAGCCCTTCTCAATTGTATTTTAATTTATTATCCTGACTATCCTGTCTGTCCTCTCCCTTTTGATAGTCGATGAGTGTTAAAAATCGGCAAACTAATTATATAATTAATTTTTGTATAGTTTGTCGTTACCTAATATAGAAATTAAATTAAAAAGATTTCTAATTTGAGTTGGATTTAATTAAAAAACAATTTTGCCGAAACTTAATTGAAAAAAAACCTTATTTTAAATTAATAATAATAAAGCTATTATTTATACCTCCCTAAATGCACGTCGTCGGGACCAGTTCTAGAGCGTGCAATAAATTATAATGTTACTATTATCATGTGATAAATATGGCTTTAGTAGTCTAGAAATGATGAATTTGATTGGCTAATAATCACGTGATTGCATTTATGGAAGGAGTTTTTATAAGTGGGTCAGACAATTAGCATTTATAAGTCCCACTATGGGGCTAATCATCTATAGTGCATTTAGAGAGGTGTTGCATTTAGGGGGGTTGCATTTAGGGAGGTCTGACTGTACTGTATATTAATAAAAATAAATTGTTTAAAAAGTTAAAAATAGTAAATTTTTTTTTTAACATACCTCTTATACCTCTTGATATTGAATTACCTTGAGTACAGGATAAGAACGCCCAAAAGTACAAAATGAAACATGCACCATATCTACAATTCTATTGGCTCAATCAAACACGGTGTAATCACATAACGTGACATTTACTGGAAATTTAAACCAATCAGATAAAATTTGTCTAACAAACATTTGCATCATATGAAAATATAATCGATCATATGGCAAATCCCCTAATGAATTCTGGAATTGATTAAATTTTATGTGAAACTGTAACCAAGCAATTAATTTTGTCATGTATATATACATTGCAATCAATTAAAGTTCATGGAATTAATTGAAGCTCAATGACGAAATATTTTTGCATTATACGTATATTCGTAGAGCGCTACATAAAGTACCCAGTGTAACCCAATTTATTAAACTCAAAAAATCACTGTAGTTAATTATCGTTATACACAAAAATCCTGATTGTAATATTAAAGAGAAAACTTTACTACTTGCAAATAACAAGAATAAAGATATTATAATAACTAATATGACGTAGTCAGAGTTTAAAAAAATTTGTAATGAATAAGATGCGTATGTGCAAGAGTTTGTTTTAATTTACAAATCTTTTATAAAAGAAAAGTGCACAATATATATATAAAGGTATATTTATGCAAGTGAAAAAAAAGGAAAAAAAAAATTCTCGCACCTGTGCGAGTTATTAATTTTTTACTTGCAATTGTGCAAGTAACGATTGTTCGGAATTTTAAACATTTGATAATAGAAATAATATATCAATAATAATATAATATAAAGATTAGATAGATTTATATATGTACAATTATTCTAACAAGGACTAAGAGGAACTGCTGCCGAAGCTAGTCTAATAGTTTCTAAAAAATTAGCTACATCTAAAAGAGTAATTTTGGATTCAGATTTTGATTCTGATTTTGATTCTGATTTTGATTCTGATTTTGATTCTGGTTTTTCTAAATTTGTATAATCATGTTTAGATTTCGTTAAAAATTTCCAGTATTTGGTAGATTTAGTCTTTTTTACAGTTTGTTTAAATTCTTTAACATGAAGATGTTTCCCAACTAAAGATTTGAATGTAGCTGTGTTTTTCGAATTTTCTTTGTTTCTTTTATTTTTTTGCGGTGAATCTATTTTATTTTAAAAATTAAAAAAAGTTCATAATCTTGATTTTCCATAGTAAAAAAAAAAAAAAGATTTCAAGAATTTTTCAATAATAACTACCTTCTATAGGTTTATATACAGGGTCAGGAAAATTACCACATATTGCTACAGAAGCATCGTCCGGCGATGCTATTTTATAATGCGACCTGTTGGTTTCATATTGTTCTGGTTCCAGATTATAAGCCGAGACAAGAACTCCAAATATTGATATAAATCCGGTCATTTTGTATTTGTGAAGAAGGAATTAAAAGTAATAATTGAAAGTAATTGAAAGTAATTGAAATTGAAATTGTTCTAATTAAAATGAGTGAGTGAAAAAAGATGACATCTAAAAGGGAATATTTATATTCATGTTCACGGAAACATGTATCATTGAAATGATTTAATGTTTATTATCATTTTGGTGAATAAAAATGCTGATTGTTAACCTTATCTACGCGTATGCTTGAAGTTACATGTTTTTTTTGTTATCTTATTTGCATTGGCCGCATATCTATTATTGGTAAACCATATTACGGAATACGGAGACGTAATGTTGCATAGTTGCATAACATAGAGTCTATCAATAGGTGCAATCTAGCCAGTAATGTGATTGTAGAGTATGCGTAGTGATATAAATGTTATTGCGTTTCCACTTATATTATCTTTAGTTACACAAATGGTTATCAACTCCTAAAACATTTAATGAATTGTTTCATTGTTTTTGGTGCGAATATACTTACGTATATTTCTTTAAAAAGCAAGTTATTATAAAAATTCCAATAAGTGCACTTCAATGAGTTTCTGTATCGAAAATCAAGTGTGCAGATTATCTCATTGAATGTAATGTTCAATCAACTTCCTTTTTTTACACAAACTAATAACACTCTACTAACCTTTTTAAGTGCATTGCATATATACATTTATATGTGAAATTTTAAATTCTTTTTTTTTTTTGGACGGCTACATTGACGGTTACATCGACGGTCATTTCCCTCTACAGGTCATTTGCCCGACATCACAAAGTTGACAATTTACTAACAATATATACCTGCAACTAATCAAATGCTACCCCTAACCCTATGTGATGTCGGGTAAGTTGTCTAAGTTGTCTGTTGGAAAAATGAGCGCCATAATTTGGGAATTGAACGAGTGCATACACTTGTTAAATCAAGTTTTTTTATTGTGGTTAGCACTGTTCTGTTTGCACAGTCGAGAACAAAATCTTAAGTAAATCCCTACCGTTAAGAAAATTCAATTTTAAAATTTTAAAATAGAATTTTGCATATATCAATATCGGTATGGATCAGAGTTTGCAATGATAATTCTGGTTAGTTTTTTTAGAAGTTTTTTTTAGAAGTACGTTTGTCTAGACTTTTATATTAGAAAAAAAAAATCAATTTCATTGTAATCTATTTCAAATTTACATTAAAATCATTAATATCATTAATATCATTAAACTCTCATTAAAGTAAATTATTATTTAGAGCAAAGATTACAGGAGTTCTCAAGCGCCCCAATCAATGGGTCAAAATATATTGTGATTACATTAAAATCATTAATATCATTAATTTCATTAAGATCATTAAAATCTCATTAAAATAAATTATTATTTAGAGCAAAGATTACAGGCGTTCTCAAGCGCCCCAATCAATGGGTCAAAATGTATCGGAAATTTAAATTTTAATTAATGGAAGAATCTGATTAGCTAGTTGATTAGACAGAACAGACCAATCAGATTCTCTATTGAACCCATTGATGGAAGGTTTGAGAATGTCCTAAATCATGGAACACTTTACATATTATTAATTAATAATAATGCAATTCATTTAATTTAGTTACATTAATTCAATTAATCCAATTCCTTAGATTGAATTGTGTCCTAACTAATCAAGATGAATTACAATCGCGTATAAAACCATCATATTACTGTCAAGAAAAGATTTTAAATATTAAAAAAAGTTCAGGGGAATCTATCATTCCCGGTCAACAAACTTTTTTGTAATCAACCATTTTTTTGTTTTGCAATGATTATTCAAATCTTTATTAAAGTAAATAGAGTTATTGTTCAAGCACTTTACAGTATACTCTTTTTATTCGTTATCTGCCACTAACGTATCGCTATTCTTATGGTTTTTTTATGTATTTGCAAAATTTTCGATACCATTTAATAAACCATTTAAAAGCTATTCAAACACTAATTGAGGTCTTTCTTAGTAAGGATAATGCTTGAACGAATCTCGATTATGTCGATCATTGCTGTAAATTAACTATCCCAAAAAAAAACCATCAAGAAACTGTCCTGAAGTTGTCTGGAGTTGACACCTGTTTGAAGTTGTAACTTCAGGTGCATCATCTTGAACGCGTTAGCTAGGCAATTTTAGGTAAGTGTAACTTCAAGTGCTTGAAATTGCAAGTGTAACTTTAGGTGCTTGAAATTGACAAGTGTTAACTTCAGGCAAAAAAAACTAAGGATTTTGAATGTCGCCAAGAGAAATCAAGTTCTAAAAATAGATTATAATGAAATCATAATAATTTATTTTTAGACCTGTGGTTTTCTCTTGGTAGCACTAATTTAATAAAGTTTTCAACGCGAAATTTTGCTTATATACATAATAAAAAATAAGTACAATCACCATATTCTAAAGTTTATGCTCTTTGAAGTTGTACTTGAAAACGCCAAGATTATTATCAACGTTGTATGTAAATCAATAAAGAATTTTCATATATTTAGGGAACAGGTATATTTATCAATACTAATTAAATTATATATATGGACTTTTTTTTTTTTTTTAATAATTTTATAACATTTTTACTATATACGTAGTCGCGAAATAATGTTGGCGTAATTTCAAATTTCTAAAATAAGTTTTTTTCGGATCATTAATTCTATAAAATTATATATATATGGATTTATTTTTTTATTTTAAAGGTAATATTTTTTTTACCGTATAGTCGCGAAATAAGCACAGGAGCATAATCTCAACTCCTAAATTAAGCTTAATTCGAGCCATTATTTTAAATAACGCTCATGAGCATTATTTACGGCAGGACCCGAACAATACTAATTGAGTTCATATTTGAAAAATAGTAAAAAATTTCGCAAAATTAGGCAATTTATTGGCTAAAAATTTTTTTATCCAATCAAATTGCAGAAAAAACTGCTATTAGCTCAAATATATTTGTTCGGGTCCTTTTACGACTATAACAGATAATGTAGATAATGTATGATAATACAAAACAAAATAATTTATACAATATCGTTCTTTTATTTATTAAAATTAAAATAGAAGAAATACAGTATTAAAACAGATATTGTATTATTACTTGTTAACATGTTTAAAATTGTAAAATGTTGATAAAAAGAAAAATATATTTAGAAAGTTGCTAATTTATTGTCCGGAGCGAATCGAATTCGTGATACAAATGTTACTTTCTTGATGCAACTTATATTAAAATATCAAAAACGTAACTTTGCATTTTCCATCTGTCCCACTCGCATGATTTTTAAACTATTTTTAATTGGTCATGTATACCAATTTATAATAACTTTTGACCCACTGGTCTGTTTTGAGACAATTCTAACTAGCTCAAATCATTAAAATATAATTACAGGATTCCAAGATCATTCAACTTTTGTAAACTTATTTAATATCGAATAAGTCTTGATCCACCAGCCTGTTTTGAATGATTTAACTACCAAAATGTTCGTCTCAATAAGACGATTCTAACAAGCCCAAAATTGTAAATACTAATTTTTTTTCTTTGACAGTCCTGCCAGTATTACTTTCTTAGTGAGTTATGATGACCATAGTTATCATATTTATTTCCACCGATTGTAACCTGACCTTCCCCAGCTTGCTTTTACACCACCCAGAAGCAATCTGTCGCACCAACCGCCGTAGTAGTCAGATACCTTTGCAGCCAATTTTCAGACTACAAGGTAAATTCTAATTACAGGATCTCAAAATTAATAAAGATTTGTATTGTTAGACAATTATTAGTTTAAAACCATTTTGATTAAATAATTGTCAAATTTTTATTAATCTTGGGATCCTGTAATTGGAATTTAACAATTTTGGGTTTATTAGAATTGTCTCACTGAGAAAAAACATTTTGGTAGTTAAATTATTCAAAACAGACTAGTGGATTAAAAGTTATTCAATGTTAAAAGAACTTTACTTAGTGATTTTAAAAATCACTATAGACCGGTGCAAAAAGATAGATATTTCAAATAAAGATTAATAGTAATTTTTTTTAGTAATATAATGTAATTTTTTTAATTTAAAAAATTAATTTGGTAGATAGGAAAGAGTTTAATATAATTTATTTAAGAATTAATTGATTTGTAACTGTAGGTTACAGAATAAATTTTATAACCGTAAATACTATGATCAGGTGTAAAATGACTATTAAACCAAATTTTCTATAAAAATAAAACCATGTGATTAAGGTTAGGGTTAGAGTGAGGCTTGGTATAAGGCTTTTGGATTAAAGAGAACTTTAGTTATATTAAAATTTAGCAAGGAATTTTTTTTGTTAGAAACCGAAAGGTAGTTTCATATATGAAATTTTGATTTAGAAGCAATTCTTGGCAAATCGAACGTTTGTTTTGACTTTTTCAAATGTGTAATGTTATACCTGATCTTAGAATTTAATTGGCTTGTTGGAATGGGTTACAGTAACTGCGGTTACAAATTAATTAATCCTTTATTTAATTATTTTATATAAAAAATAAAAAAATTTTAACAATAACTTTTTAGTATATTTAAAAATGATAAATTTGATTATGATATAGTAATAAAAATTTTTTGAATGTTGCTAACTTTTACCCTAGATGATATCACCTAGTTTAGAAATTGGGTCAGAAGCTAGCTCGGAAGCTAGGTGTTAATGATTACCACTATTATGTGATCAACAAATAATAAAATATTGATTAATATATTAATCATATTATTTACTAAATAATTTTTTTTTAATTATAACTAACTTGGGACATTTTATTTAAGGTGAAATGCACCAATCCATATGCAATTATCATCATATACACTATACAGTCGCACTCCCATATAGTCACCTCCCTCATAGTCACATTTTCAATTTAATCACTTAAAAGTTTGGTCCCGATTATATTTATATTAAATTTCTTTCTATAACGTCACAATTACTATATAAGCACTATCACCAAATTTTACAAACAAATATAAATAATTTATTTCTATAAAAGCACAATTTTCTATAAAATCACAATTTTAAATTTTAAAACTTTTTAAATAATAACAATTGTCTATAATATCACATTTTTAATAGTGAATTTACTAACAGTA
>QKWP01000730.1:220128-233051 GCA_003550325.1 Gigaspora rosea | reverse complement strand
ATAATCTAGATGAAAATCAAGCCTAAACAGTAATATAAGTATTCTAACATATCAACACAAATGTTATCAACCTGTCAAATCGCTTATACATCACTATGCCTTATCTCAAGATCTTTATCCCCCCTCTTCTAGGCCAATCAGAACGCCAGCTGAAAACTTTCCCTTATATATAGATTGCATGACCTCCGATAAAATTGACAAATGCGATTGCATTTGATTAGTCAGTTGTTTGCCTTAGCTATAATTGTTTATGAAACCGCATAAATAATTAATGATATTTAATTGGTCAATTGCTTTTCTTAGTGTAAATTGCTTATGTTGTTGTTAAGGTGAGGTCTTGCTCATATCTTTATTAAATAATTTATAAAAATAGTTCTCTTTATATAGAGATTGCTTATGATATTGATCATTAAGTCGTATAATATTTATAAATTATAAATCATTACGTATATCTCAATTTTTACACAAAATTCCCATCAAAAAAGAAAAGGATTTTTTTCGCCCGTATAGAATGCATTTTTTCCAACGTTATGTAAGCATTATTGTTAGGGACCACTACATCTGATGTTTTTCGCATGCTTATAACTGATAAATTTTAGGATAAATTTATTTATTATTCAAGAAATAGCTCAAGCCCTAGAGAAAAATTACAATAACTGACCTACTGTCAATTCAATACTTATCATTTCAGGGATCTGTTATATTGTTTCTATGTACCTAATAGTATTTAGTAATTTTGATTACAAATTCTATATCTATTCATGTTGTTTTTTCCACTTCTCTTTGGGATTAAAAATTTACAGTAATTTTAGATTTTTTTTGAAAAACTATAAAAAAGGTTAAAATCATCATTATTATTTGTTTGAAAAACATTCTATGAATTTACATTATAATAATCCCATGTACAGTAATAAAGTTTTTACGACGTCAGTTAGCAGATTTATTATTGAGTAATCTGGTAAGTAAACTTTCAAATGTATTAACTGAAAAAAAATAGTATATTGTCGAGATTCAATCATTTTTTATTGACTAGCAAAACGGCGGAGTTTCATAGGGCTAGAACTTTATTAATTAGTGTTTAACAAATGAAAAATGTATAATACAGTAATAAATAGATATAAATAATAAAATGTATACGTATTAATTTTAAGTAGCATATTTTTATGTTTATATTGATACACATGCATTTAAATAGACATCCGCCCAATTTATTAATTCATTTCCTATCATAAAAAAGGACTGAACTCTTGGAACGATTAAAGCATCAATCGTTGAAGAGTTTCAAGAAGTTAATTACATTCCGTCTTGAAGATTGTGAACAATATAGGAAGAATCTGTGCGATAAGCATTCAACTTGACTGTATTGAGAAAGTTCACCGGGAATTTCTCTCACAAATAAAACTTTAACTTTGCATTATTTTATACTGTACTACATGTGAGGAACGAACATGAGAATATTTTAAATACATGTTTTTTTATATATCAGGATCTATATAGTTTCTTTTGAAACACTTTTTGGTATAATCTTTCTTGATTATATCTACCACATAATCCCGTCTTATGTGCCAATATAATCGTAGGAAACTCTCTTTATAAATAGGGCAGAAATTAAATTTATAAAAGCAGAAATTGAATTGCGAAATTTTTTTAGTAGATCATGACAATGAGATTTTATTTTCTAAAACAAAGTTTAGTTAATATAAAATCATCACATGTTTTATAATTTGAAATATAAAATAAATATTAAGCTCTTCACTTGGATTTATTTCTTTTTCAACAATTTTATTTTGACGTTTGCAAAAATCTTACCTTTTTGTTGACTCATTATTTGGTGTTCTTCAGGCGTTGTAGAAGCCATCTTTTTCTTCTAGCAACTATTTCCTGCTGCCTTTTTTTTCAGGCATATAAATTTTTTTTTTTTTTGCCTCGATAAATAAATTACAGTATTATTTATCATAATAATGTTAATCGTATTTATTACATTAAAATCTATTTTTATATTTATCTTGAAGATTATCAAAATCAAGATCTACCTCATTACAGGGTGGGGATCGGCCAAATTTAGGAAAGGTTTTCCACTCCGCCCCAACCCAATTAGTTACTGGTCCTTAATTAATTGATGTATTTTAATGTATTCGAAATGTAATTATTTACTACATTTCAATATCTTAATTTTAAACGTATAACTTTATCAGCGTGCTAATAATCGAAGTATTCTTCATCTTAATTCTATTTTAAACTCTCTTTAACTTCAAGCGCCTAGATATATACTTAGTAATTATTATTCACCAACATGAATTAAAAATAATCGTCAATAAAACAACAGTTAGTTAAATGGTGTTAATTAAATGTGCCGTTAGTGAAATAGTTTCAAAAAAAATTTGTTTATAAAATCTACCAGAACTTAAATAAAGTGTTTACTTGCACTTTGAACTATTATATTTCTAGCATATTCGTTAGCAACCCTTGAAATTGATGAACTATTATATTTCTAGCATATTCGTTAGCAACCCTTGAAATTGAAGATTCTAAACAATTTTATTATGTATGAGACAAAATTTCAGCTAATATAAACATTCTGAAATGATTTTATTATGGAGATTTAATGATTTTGAAAACTTTAGTTTGGCTGACAAGTATGACAGCACAGTAGCAATTAAATGAAGAATCAATATATAGTTATCTACAACTACGATTATGATTTAAAAGTTCATTGTCCAAACTTAATTAGAATTAAGTTTCAGTTATTGGTTACATCGCATATCGCATGTTAAATTATAACACAAATTGAAAGAAGTAAATTGTACAACTTTGAATTTCCTGAATAATATTAGCTCTAGCCATAACTTTACTTTCTAATTGAAGATTGATACGTTAAAGATTCTCTACCAAAATTATGAATCTTGGGTTTATTTAGACAATTGCATATATATTTTTTTTTTTTAAAAAAAAAAAAAAATTATATTTAGAATACTAGAACATTAACCGTATAAACAGAGTATATAATATTTTTCAATAAAACTCTGCAAAGTAATCGAAATTAATATTGTTAGAGATAAAAATGTAACGAACATTTATTCTGTTTGTCAGGTTCTCTCGCTTTACTTATCTGTTATGTAACGTTTCTCATTTTTGTTTCACATGATTAGATTACGATTGATATCGATATCCATCTATGTATAAAACTCGTGTTGTCCACATGACGTATCAATGCATTGGGGTATTTTCATTTAAAGTTATATATTGGGGTTATTTACTTAAATAAGGATAGATCACAATCTTTGGAGTTACTCTTTCAGGAAAAAATGTAGCGTGAATCGTATCAGACAATTTATTGTACATATCAGTAATAATGCAAAAGCTTTCAATACCTCTTTTGGAATAATCACGTGAATCTTATCAACAACATAAAATGTATATAAGTTCAAGCGTTGAACACGATCTACGAGTTATATAAATCTCTTGATAAAATATATAATTTTGCTTTTCTTTGGTTTTTTTTTTCGAACAATTTGTAAATACAAAATAACAATGTCAAAATCGTCTAATAAGATTGTTTTGATAGGCATGAGGTGAACTATCACTATTATAAAATTTGAGAATGATCGCGCATTCTTTAAATTTATTTTCTCAATTTTATTTCTATTTTTATTAATAGTGGTGCATCCTGTTCTGGTAAAACTGTACGTATTAAAACTAATACTGTTAACAATACCAAGAAAATTTAATGATTTAAAAGTTTATAATCAAAATTCCATTATTTATTTATTTAGACCCTAGCTAGGCTCCTTACAAAAATCCTACCAAATAGTTGGATCTTTCATCAGGATGATTTTTTCAAAGTATTTAAATATTTATAAAAACATCAACTTTTCAGCATCTCTCATAAACTTGTTCCAAATTAATCTTGATATTATTTTTTCTATTGAAAAAAAAAAACAAAAGAGCGAATCTAAAATTCCAATCGACCCAACGACAAATCTCCCTAACTGGGATTGTCCTGACGCAATAGACTTTACAAAATTCATTAAAACATTGCGTCATGTACATCAAACAGGATCATTGCCCGATTCTTTTAAGTCGAAGGAAAGGTTAAATACTAGGAATGATACTCAAATTGAATCTCAACTAGAATCATTAATCAAACAGTTATCAAATCGAATTACTTCAAGCATAAATAATTTAACAGATTGGAAATTTATTTTAGTAGATGGTTTTCTTCTTTATTGGGATATGCAAGTTGTAAAGGAATTAGATATTAAATTGTTTGTTCAAGCTGATTACACAACGCTAAAGAAAAGGCGAGAAGAACGAGCTGGATATGTTACTGTTGATGGTAAGAATAAGATCTTTTTTTTTTTTTTTAATTGATGTGGTATACGATCCGCAGTATTTAATAACCTTTCCCTTCATTCAGGTTACTGGACAGACCCGCCGAACTATTTTGATACAATGGTATGGCCAAATTACATAAAATGCCACAGACATTTATTTCAAGGCAATTTAGTAACTATTGATAAATTGGTGGTGTTAAATTCGAATTGTGTAAGGGATATATACACAAATTTAGAAATGGCTGCTGAAAACGTTTTGGAATTTGTTAAGAGTAATGAAGCTTGTGGAATGCTTGAGGAGAATAAAGTATATTGAAGACATTTAAATATATTTATAGAAAAAATTTTAATGCATCGACAAAGCTGCAACATTGTCACATATAATTAAAAATGGTATTCACAAATAATAAAATATGGGATTATATATAAAGTACCTTTGTTTAGAAGGGTTAGACTTTGAAAAAAGGTCTGTTAAATAATTTTAGAGGGAATTTTTAACAGTTTTAGCATTTAATAAATTTTAGCTCAAGCTTTAATGCTTTTAAAACATTATCGCAAATTTATTTCACTTTACAATATCACAGTTATCATAGTGAATGCCGACTAGAGCTATAAATCTAAAAAAAGTTAAAGATATTGATATGATTCACATTATTATAATGTATTCGGAAAGGTATTGACGCAATAAATATGTGAAAGCGAACAAATTTCAGATTTACAATTTTAGTTGTTAACGAAAATTGCTTTTCATAAATTGTATCTTTTTTTCTTTCGTGCCTTCACTGTTAATTTTTCTGTTGTATTAAGGACTTTCACAAAACTTTACTGCTTAAAATTAGCGAGAACTGATTTATTAAGATGGAACTGATAATGTTAATTCATAAATTGATATCATATATTATGCAACTTCAATTGTACCATAAAGCTTTTTAATACTGTAACACAAGTAGAACTATTTTTGGGGGTAGAAAAGTTAATTCATTTTGATCAATCTTTTTTACATAGTCATCACTTGATTGTTTAAATTATATAAGATCTAGAATCTTGAATCCCAGCACCAACTTCCTTGTGTGTCTAAATAAAAGCGCATATTAAATAAATAGATAAATAGACATTACAATTTGATATTTTTTAAGTGATACTCTTTTAGAGATTCATCTTAGCAATAGCAATGGCAAAATGTAAATCTTCTATACATTCATCATATTCCTTTGCATATTGTTACTTCTTTTACATTGATGTATTGTTTTAATTCTTTGACATTTTGTTAACACGTTTTCATAACCCATAATTCGACAAATTTCTTTATCTGTTATTACATTTTATATTCTCGTAAACTCTGATAACTTTATTTAATTATAATATTTATCGTATCACCTATGGGACAATTATGCGAAAATTAGGGTTAAGGTTTTCTGCAGTAATTTCGATTACAGTCTCCATAGTTATTATAAATAAACACTAGAGGAGAAGATATAATTAAATATAGTATAAATAAGTTGTAACGATCACAGCATGCAGACTCACAATAAAAAAGGTTTGATCTACAACTTTGGAAATGAGCCTTTGTTTAATGGTCTTGTTTTACCAACAGCGTGGAATATTGATGATACATCGCATAGATTCAAGTGGGTTTAAAGTGAATTATACGGGTAAGATGTGTAATAAATTTTAATAAGAGAATTTCTCAAAATATAATATTGTTATAGTTAAAAAAAAAATTTTTTTTAAGATCCTAATGATTATAAAGCTGTTGTAATTCGTTCCAATAATCCAATTCCTTCACAATGCGGATTATTTTACTTTGAAATTGAAATTATAAATGAAGGAAAAAATGGGTAATATTAAATAATTATTTCATGTATTAAATCATTATTATAAATTTTCACAATCACTTTAATTCTATTTATTAATAGAATGATTGGGGTGGGATACTGTACAAAACAAAATAACATAAGCGATTTCATGCCTGGTAATAATGGTCTATTTTTTATTTAATTTTTATTATAACATATTAACGCTATTTTTTAGGAAGGAAATATGTGGAAGATCAAGAAAATAAGGAAAATAAATCATGGGGGTATGCTTACCATGGTGACGATGGATATTTTTTTTGTTCCGGAAGTGGCAAGCCATATGGACCGACATATACTGCTGGTGATACAATTGGATGTTATTTAAATTTTAGAAATGACGATAAGAAGATATTTTATACTAAAAATGGTATAAATCTAGGTAAATTCAATTAGTTTTGATATATATCGTTATTGTTAATTATTTTAAGTTAATTAATAGGTTTCTGATATTTAATTATATTTCAAGGAATTGTATGTTATCTACCTAATAATTTAGATGATTTAAAAAATAATTTGTATCCTTTCATTGGGTTAAGATCACAAGATGCGTCTGTCGAGGCGAATTTTGGACGTAAAAAGTTTAAATATTTAAGTAAATTTTATTCAACATTAAATTTTGGCGCATAATTAAAAATTTTTAATAACGACAATGTTCCTTTATGGATAGCAATGACTAACGATGATATTGGTAAGGAGTTATGGGAAGCATGCTGGATCAATTCTGAAACCATTGATCAATACGTAGACGAATTAAAGAACAAATCAAATGATATACTTGCACTAATCTCTCGAGGAAAAGCATACTTAATCATAGGCAAATACGAAGAAGCATATACAGCTTTAACTAGATTGCTAGAAATTGAATCAGAAAACATAATAGCACTAAAATATCGAGGGGAAATTAATTATATAATGGAAAGGTATAAAGAATCGATTGCAGACTTGGAAAACTTATTAAAAATTAAACCTTATGATGCATGGGCAGATGAAGCTTATAAATTAGTTAAAGAATTGTAAGTATAATGCAGTCATAAAAATTAGTATTTTAAAAACACATAAAAACTTATATAATTTATGATAAATACTCACACCAGTATTTAAGTAATTGGAATCTGACCCCCGAAAATTTTTAAATCAGAAATGTCGATTATATTCCAGCGCAAATAACATTACATTAACTAATCCACATGCAATACAATACTTCATATTACGATAGTTAGTAAGTAATACGGATTAAGAAAATTTTTAAATCAGAAATGTCAATTATATTCTAATACAAATAACATAACATTAACCAATCCACATACAATACAATACTCTATATTACGACAGTGAGTAAGTAAAATGGAATAAGAAATATTTAAATCAGAAATGTCGATTATATTCCGACACAAATAACAAACATTAACCAATCCACATACAACACAATACTCCATATTACGACAGAAAGTAAGTAATACTGATAAAGAAATTTTCTAAATTAGAAATGTCGATTAAATTCCAACACAAATAACATAACATTAGCCAATCTACATACAATACTATACTCTATATTACGACAGTGCGTAAGTAATACGTAATAAGAAAATTTTTAAATCAGAAATGTCGATTATATTCCAACACAAATAACAAACATTAACTAATCCACATACAATACAATACAATACTCTATATTACGACAGTTAGTAAGTAATACGAATAAGAAAATTTTTAAATCAGAAATGTCGATTATCTTCCAACACAAATAACATAACATTAACCAATCCACATACAATACAATACTCTATATTACAATAGTGAGTAAGTAAAATGGAATAAGAAATATTTAAATCAGAAATGTCGATTATATTCCAACACAAATAACATAACATTAACCAATCCACATACAATACAATACTCTATATTACGACAGTTAGTAAGTAATACGGAATAAGAAAATTTTAAATCAGAAATGTCGATTATATTCCAACACAAATAACATAACATTAACCAATCCACATACAATACAATACTCTATATTACGACAGTGAGTAAGTAATACGGAATAAGAAAATTTTTAAATGAGAAATGTCGATTATATTCCAACACAAATAACATAACATTAACCAATCCACATACAATACAATACTCTATATTACGACAGTGAGTAAGTAATACGGAATAAGAAAATTTTTAAATCAGAAATGTCGATTATATTCCAACACAAATAACATAACATTAACCAATCCACATACAATACAATACTCTATATTACGACAGTTGGTAAGTAATACGGAATAAGAAAATTTTTAAATCAGCAATGTCGATTATATTCCAACACAAATAACATAACATAATATTAACCAATTCACATATAATACAATACTCTATATTACACTGCAATAGCCTGTGAGTAATACGGAATAAAAAACTTTTTAAATCAGAAATGTCGATTATATTCCAACACAAATAACATTATATTAACTAATCCACATACAATACTCAATATTACGACAGAAAGTAAGTAATACGGATTAAGAATATTGTTAAATCAGAAATGTCGATTAACATTAATCAACCCACATACAATACAATACTCCATATTACGACAGTAAGTGAGTAATACGGAATAAGAAATTTTTAAATCAGAAATGTCGATTATATTCCGACACAAATAAAATAATATTAACCAATCCATATACAATACAATACTCTATATTACGACAGTCAGTAAGTAATACAAAATCAGAAAATCTTCTGCACTGTACTATAACTTTTAACATTACCGATATTAAAGTAATATATTATTTTTTTATGATATTTAAGGTTTGAAAAAGAGTTCGGGAAATGGACAAGTGGCAATTCAGATATTGACAGCTTTATTCAACAAATACAACTTAAAGCACAAGATGTTAAAGATGTTATCGAATGGATACCTTTTGATAAATTTACAAATATAAAGTATCTTGCTAAAGGAGGCTTTGGCACTGTTTTTAAAGCAATATGTACTGACGGATTTATTCTATATTGGAATTCTCAGAATTCTAAATGGGAAAGAGATATGCAAAGAAGTGTTTGCTTAAAAAGTCTAAATGGTTCTAAAGAAAATATAAAAAGGGAATTTTTGAATGAGGTAAATATTATAAATATAGCTCAAATATTTCATCAATATAAAGTTATTTATTATAATTAATATTTTAGGTTTAAATTTATTTTAATTTTGGGGGCGATTCATCAATTGCAATTTATGGAATAACTAGGAACCCAGATGATGGCAATTATATGATGGTTATGCAATATGCAAAACAAGGAAGTCTTCGAAAATTATTAGACAGCAAATATAATAATTTAAGTTGGAAACATAAAATAAGTAATTTATATTACATAGCTAAAGGGCTTGCTGCAATCCATAAGGCCAATTTAGTGCATAAAGATTTTCATTCCGGAAATATAGTTAATGACAACATGCAAATATCTTATATTACTGATTTTGGATTATGTAGACCAGTGTCTCAAGATTCAAGCTCTAAAGGGATTGTTGGTGTACTTCCTTATATTGCTCCAGAGGTGCTGTATGGAGAAAAATATACTATTAAATCGGATATTTATTCTTTTGGAATAATTATGACAGAAGTTTTTACTGGTTATCCTCCATATCATGATATTCCACATGATTTTAGCCTAGCAACACAAATTTGTCTAGGTCATAGACCCGAAATCAGGTGTAAGGTTCCGCAATCACTTTTGGATTTGATGAATAAATGCTTAGACGCTGAACCTCAAAGCAGACCAACTGCTAAAACATTATTTGATATGATAAAGCAATTTGATCGTGATTTAAATGACAATAAAACAGAACTATACAAACAACTTGAAGAAATTAAAAACTCAGACAAAAATTTTTCAATACACGATCAAGCAAATCAAACAAAATCGACTCGGTTTAGTTACCAAACACACAACAAGCTATTTATACAAGTCGGTTTTTGAATTTTCAAAAACTTCCTAAACCAGTAAATGCAGGTGAGCATATTATCCCTCAGTGCATTGGCCTTAAATTTATATTTTAATGTGTAGTGACTCTGTAGTTCAAGAATTAAATTGCTTAAGACTTTTTTAGTCTTTTGCATTGAATACTTTTGTTATTGTGAGTTATAAGAAGTTAGACAACTAATTCTTAAATTTATTTTTCTAGAAATAAGTCATCCTATTGAGCGCCCGATATTTAATTAGCTAAATTTTCCATAATGCATTGCTTTGGTATAAGACAAAAATGTCTTATAACATTTAAAAATCAATAAATCAAAATAAACAATCTACCAAGAGATAATTTTATAAATAAAATAAATCAAAATAAACAATCTACCAAGAGATAATTTTATAAAGAAGATTTGAATTCGGAAGTTTTTTGCTTCAAGATATTTATATCTTTGTATTTTCAATACATAATTTATACATGATGTCATGATATTCAATAAAAGTTACTCTGTCGCTAACTACTTGAACTATAGATACTATAGTGAACTGTAAAAACTATAGTCAACTATTAAACATATACGAATAAACTATTGAATCTACTCAAATTATTGAAATTACGTTATGCGAATTGATTCAATAGCAGGATTAAAGAATATATGGGTGATCTGGTCAGGTCTTGTATTGGGTGTAAAGTACCTAACCCTAATACAGTATATATAACACCGGAGCTGGATTTTAAAATGGGTATTTTACACCTCTATACGAAATTGATCTGATCACCTAATACCATACTGACATTCGTATTATCTCATAAATCCGTCCGTATGCATGTTACTCAAACAATAGTTAACTGTAGGTATTATTAAAACTATACGTACTTATATTTATTCCACGGGTCTTATGTAACAACCCGGGCTTTTTTCATTTGGTTATTGCACGGGATTGTACGTCAGACACCGTGAAATAATATAGTTATTGTATGGGTATATGAATAACCCGTGGCCTTCGGTCACGGTTATTCACTACATACCCATACAATAAGTATACAATATTGGGCAAAAATTGTAGAATAACGGTAATTTGGCAAATGATCACGTGCCGCTCTGCGGCACGTGTAGCCAATCATTTGCCAAATTACTGCATGTTATCCGGCAATTTATGATCATGATTGGTAGGGAGTTGCTCGCTGAGTTTTAATTTAAATAAACGTGTTTACATCATAACACATGAAAAAATAACAAGAAGAAATAATTTCATGATCATATGAGTTTGCCGGATAACAAGTATTTATTTGTACGTTTTGGGTCATGTAGAAATTTCATTTTCATCAAATATCATATAAATACTAATATCCTCTTATTTGTTCAGTCCGTGTAATTCTTTTTGATCTATTTATAAGTATTCCGTAACTATGAATCACGAACTATAGGTAAAACTATCCTTTCGACATTTCATTAAAGCCTGAATATAAGTTTCTTTTTCTTTCTTTCTTTCTTTTTTTTTTTTACCGGTTGAACACTTGCATACTTTACTATTCCACATTAGCTATTTGTATACGATAATATGTGCTTGATCTTATATAAAGGACACCGTTTAAGAGAGATAAGCAAGGTAATAAAATAAGTAACAATAAATTATTGTTATTTTTACCCACTTATTTGTTTTTGTGTATTATGTATTATTACTATATTGTTTATTGCGATTGATTATTACTAAGGTTCACAATTACCATTGAACAGACTCATTATGCAATGCCACAGCCTTCTAATTATTACATAAAAAATTTGGTGGAAATGCTATTAATAATAATAATATAAACATATATTAACAATCGGCAATCTCTAAACATTATTATATTATCACGTTTTTACATTACTGTTATCAGCAAACTTCACTACGGAAATTTAGAAATCAGGAATATAGTAAATACAAATCTTGGCTAAAAATTATTTATTGTGCTTGGATACGTTTACTTCAAGCTTCATAAAGAATTCTCAGTAATGACCTGGCCAATTGCAGTGTTTAAGATCATTTCGAAATTTAGTAATTTGTAAAATTTGGAGCTTAAGAACTTGAGAAAATTTAGGTGAAAAAATTAAAAATTTTAAGAATTGATTAAAAAAAAATAAATAAATAAAATCCTGACAAGTTAGCTCGCGGTAGGGCAATGTTAATTATAGATCTGGTCAACTTTTTCGAGGTTTTGTTTGTCGAAATATTGTTTATCAGGACTCTGTTGGAATTTTCATTATTTCATGACAATATGCTAACCACAATTAATTTTAACGCTATATGATATAGCAATTCAGTAATTTGCTGATGAATATGACGGTTTAAAAATAACTTATTACAGTAATTTACAACATTTTTTCTTGAAAAAACATTATAAACAGTTAATTTGCTAAAGGCCAAAAGGTTAACCGAAATTTTTTTTTTAAAAAAAAATTAGACACGAGTTTATAATAAAAGAAATGCGAAATGCCTATTGTAAGAACAAAAATTCATCTTAAGAATAGTTAAGCATAATAAATAAAGGGTTTAAGTTTTTCGTGCACCCGCACGGTCGTGCACCCCGTGATCTACCAATCAAAATCGTTCACGTGATAAAGGTGACGGACAATCGGTCCCAACTGTCATCCAATCGACCCGCCGACCTGTCAACCAATCAAATTACGAATTGCAATAATATAAAACTTTTTATTAACTGTTAAGATTTTTTTATTTAAATAACTTTATTTATTTAAAAAAGCCTATAATGATCCAAAAAAAAAAAAAA
>QKWP01000730.1:174225-219949 GCA_003550325.1 Gigaspora rosea | reverse complement strand
CCCCGTGATCTACCAATCAAAATCGTTCACGTGATAAAACTGAAGGACAAAAAGAACAAACAAAAAAAAACTGTTACGTACCAGTTCCGGTTCCCGAATCTTCATTTCCAGCGCCATTCCAATACTTCAGCGAAATACGAACCTACAAGAAAAAATTTTAGTAAAACAAAAAAAACCCCGAAGGACAAAAAAACATAACTGAAAAATAACCAAAAAAAAACAAAAGAACGAACAAAAAAGAACTGGTACTTATCTTCTGTACCAGTCCCGGTTCCCGAATCTCTATTCCAGTAGAGCGAAAAGTAACCGAAGAAACGAAAGAACGAACAAAAAGAACTGGTACTTATCTTCTGTACCAGTCCTGGTTCCCGAATCTCCATTCCCAGTGCCCAGTAAGACACAAACCTACAAGAAAGAAAAGGTTAGCAGAGCGAAAAAGTAAACGAAAAAAAATAAAAGAACGAACAAAAAAAAACTGGTACTTATCTTCTGTACCAGTCCCAGTTCCCGAATCTCTATTCCCAGTAGAGCAAAAAAGTAACCGAAGAAACGAAAATACGAACAAAAAAGAACTGGTACTTATCTTCTGTACCAGTCCCAGTTCCCGAATCTCCATTCCCGGTGCCCAGTAAGACACAAACCTACAAGAAAGAAAAGGTTAGTAGAGCAAAAAAGTAACTGAAAAAAAATGAAAGAATGAAAAAAATGAAAGAACGAGCAAAAAAGAACTGGTACTTATCTTCTGTACCAGTCCTGGTTCCCGAATCTCAATTTCCGGTGCCCAGTAAGACACAAACCTACAAGAAAGAAAAGGTTAGTAGAGCGAAAAAGTAAAAAAAAAACGAAAGAACGAAAAAAAACGAAAGAGCGAACAAAAAAGAACTGGTACTTATCTTCTGTACCAGTCCCGGTTCCCGAATCTCCATTCCCGGTGCCCAGTAAGACACAAACCTACAAGAAAGAAAAGGTTAGTAGAGCGAAAAAGTAACTGAAAAAAAACGAAAAAACGAAAAAAAAATGAAAGAACAAACAAAAAAGAACTGGTACTTATCTTCTGTACCAGTCCTGGTGCCCAGTAAGACACAAACCTACAAGAAAGAAAAGGTTAGTAAAGCGAAAAAGTAACCGAAGAAACAAAAGAATGAACAAAAAAGAACTGGTACTTATCTTCTGTACCAGTCCTGGTTCCCGAATCTCCATTGCTAACGAAAAAAAAAAAAGTATTCAGAATAGAAAAAAAAAAATACAATAAAAAAAAATACAATATGTAGCAAACACGCGTTGACATACCTGATTTGACTCCGAGGGTGGTAGGTTGCTGGGGTGCACAACAGGGACGATGATTTTCTGCGGTGATTAAAAAAAAATTTTGTGCATAAGAAAAAAAAATTCTGTGATGTGATTTGAGCAAATTTTAAGAATTATGTGCAATTATGCGGTGTAAAATGACTAATTATGTGCTAAAAGGTGCTAAATTCGTTAACAAACTATATGTTTCCGAAACTTTTCCGAAACTTTCCGACCAACATGCTCGTAATTCATGTCCACCTTTCCGAAAATTACCGATACTGGCCTAATTAAACTGACCACTTTCTAAAATTAGCATTTATTTGGATTTCTGTGGTTAAATTATGTGATCTTTCTATATAATTCACTTTTTTCTGTGATATTCTGCTGTGATATAAATATATTCTGTGATATAAGCCTATTTCTGTGAATTCTGTGGTATTATGTGAAACACAGAAAATCATCGTCCCTGGTGCACAACCATGCAGGTGCATAAATAAATAATAATAGTATATTTCAAAGGATTTGATTTTTTAGAGAATTATTTATGTTATTCGGGAACATTCAACTCATTTAACCCGCTATCTGTTAAAAATGATAATTAGTATTAATAATAAATAGTTTTTCTTTGTTTTATTATAAAAATAACTATTACCTTGACAAAATGAAGTAGTATATTCAATAAATTTGCCTTTATAAATGTCATCAGGATATGTTTGTATATGCGTGCTTTTAATATCTTTAAATAATTTATCTGATTTAGATAATTCTAATAAAAATGTTTTTATTGTTCTGCCATTTTGTAATGATTTCACATATTTTCATTGCTGATGGGCGATTTTTTGGTTCTTTATCCCAAAATTTTTTCATTAGACTTTGGTTGTAAATCATTATGGCACATTTATATTCTTGACTATAAGATAATGATTTTCTATATAAAATTTCCTACATAATTATGCCAAATGAGTAAATATCTGACGCTGTCGTATATTGACCTCTGTCTAAAGTTTCCGGAGCTATATATGGTAAAATTCTATAAATCCCACGACGTTCTGCCTTTAATGCTAAAGGTTTTTGATATTGAAAGACCCAAATTTGCAATATAGGCGCTAATGTAAATAATTTAGTAAATTATTATACCACTATGCAATTCTCGGTAAATATGTTCTTCCGAATGAATTATTTGAAAATTTGAAACAATACAATGCAATAAAGTTATTTATCTTTCCATTCAATTTGCGCTACAGAGTGAAGATTGCTACGCAAAGAACCCTTTTTCGTATAAACCAAAACGAGAACATAATCTCCAGAAGAATCATCTTTTGATATTCCATAGCATCTTAAATATGTTGCCAATGTCACAATATGCTCTTAGCTTTAATAACAAAAAGAAATGGTCAATATAATTTCTTAAATTTTAACTATATTCTACAAAAAAAAAAACCTCTTTTATAAATGCTTCATTATCTCTTTCGAATTATGAAATAATTTAAGTGCAACAGGCCTCTTAGCATTTTGGCCTTCATCTAACCATTTTGCATAATATACTGTTGCAAATTCACCTTTCCCTACAATTTTTAAATTTTTAAATTCCTTAGAAGCAATCCAAAATAATGGACATTTGCTTTCGGTTAATATTTTGTTAGATCATCTTCTTTATTTGAATTATCTTATATTCTCTGTTGGCTGCCAAAAATACGCTAAATCAATAATAATTGTGACAGATTAAAATGAAATCGGATTAAAATGAAATTTTTCTATTTTTTAAGCAAAATTTTAAAATTTTTTAGAGGACATTTTTGGGGTTTTTTTTAGCATTAGGGTTAGGGTTTAGGGTTAGGGTTATTAATAAACGAGTATATGTGGGCTTTATAAGCTTTAAAGGTGAGCAAGAGAGGTTCCCAGTTTCATTTTAATCTGATTTCATTTTAATCTGCCACAATAATTAGTCACCTAATATTTGTTATCGTTCTCTAATTTATTTTATTACAGCTATTAAAAAGAATATAAATTATAATAATAATATAAAAATAACAACTTATATTTGGTACCATTCATTAGCCTTTTTTAAATATCTTATTACCCCAATTCCATTTCAGTAAGAATATCCAACATTAAGCATTCCAAGAATGTGCCCTATCTCGGCAGGCTTTTGATAATAATGAATGCCTTATGTTCATCCTTTTCAACTCCAATTCCATGGTGACAGCAGTTGTCAACACTAAATATTCCATTAGCATCACCCATATCAACAGATTTTTGATAATAAATGCTGCCTTGTGTTCATCCTTTTCTACCCAAATTCTATTTCGATAACAATAACCAACGTTATATATTCCAGTAGCATGGCCCATATCAGCAGATTTTTGATAATAAATGTTGCCTTATGTTCATCCTTTTCAACTCCAGTTCCATGGCAATAACAAAAACCAACGTTATTTATTCCAGTAGCATGGCCCATATCAGCAGATTTTTGATAATAAATGAATGCCTTATGTTCATCCTTTTCAATTCCAATTCCATGGTGATAACAATAACCAACGTTTAAATCTTCCTTTAAGGTTACCCATATCAGCAAACTTTTGATAATACATGAATGCCTTGCGTTCATCCTTTTCAACTTCAATTTCATGGAGATAACAATAACCAACACTAAAATATTCCATTAATATTACCCATATCTGCTGATTTCTGACAATAAATACTTTATATTCATTCTTTTCAGCTCCTATTCCATGCTGATAATTGTATCCAAGGTCATAAAGGTCTAACTTAGTTGATTTTTTTTGTTCACGATCATGAGAAGAGTCCAAAATCCGAATTCAACATTTAAATTTTACGAGTGCTACATTGAGGTGTGCGGTAAATCAAACCTATATGTGGTTAAATTTATTAATGAAGATTTTAAATAGATGCACAGCTCAAACGGTTCGATAGTTTTGTATAAATTTTTGCACAGACCGTTATTACTTCTTTGCAAACAAAGTTATAGAGCCATTTCTTTAAAAAGAAATTAAATTAAGCTTTTTTTTTTAAGAAAAAAAAAAATATATATATATATAATTATTGCAAATTTTTAAATTGATGCGCAGCTCTAACGGCTTGATAATTTCAGATAAATTTGGCACAGACCAGCATTACGTCTCTACAAAGAAAGTTATAGAGCTATTTTTCATTTAATTATGAAAAAATTTTAACATTCTATATTTTTTTTTCTTAATTATCATCTACATATCTAAAAATCTTCATTAATAAATTTTATTATATAATCACACAGTTTTGATTTACATAGTATGCCGCACACCCCAGTGCTACATGGATTAAATATAGTATAGGTGACATCTACTTTAAATTAATTATATATTAATTGATTTTAATAGATTTATCTGCTACATATGCATAAAACTATATTGGCCAATTTTCTAATTAGAAATCTTTCAATTATAAGAAAGTCGATTTTAAATGATGTTGAGGCCTTGACATAATATTTTATGAGAAGATAGATTATTTATTTTGTTACATTATAACTATTATTATGAAAAACATCGTATTTTCAACAAAAAAGTCAAATGTTAAAAAAAATTTAACATCTTCATATCTGACATTCATCATCATCTTCATCATCATCATCGCTATAACAAACTTCATTAAAGTCAAAATAACCACAACTGTAATCATCACCATAATCATCACCATAATCATCGTTATCATCAGAAGCAAAATATTCGCTATCATCAGAAACAGTATAATCACAATTACTATCATTATCTTCAAATTTTTCATAAACTCTATTTTCATCATGTTCTCTCAATCTCACGCAATCAACCCACTTTTAAAGAAATAATTAGTCAAACAAATTAATATATAAAATAATCTACATGTAACATACAACAATAATATTGTAAACCTACCAAGTTATATCTTGGGGTTCTGTCACGATGTTTATAAATGCTAAGATGAACGTCATGATATACCAATTTACCATCTACTACTTTTTGCTCAGGTACAACAATTTTATAAGGTAGACAATACTCAACCCATTTGTTTTTGCAAGCGATATTATAATACGTTGAAGATTCAGGAATATGATTATATTTCTTTTTATTATGAATCATTGTCTCATTATCAAGTTCATCTTCTAACTGTTATAGATCAAATAATACTTAGTTAAATGTTATGTATATGCAATTATAAAAAAAAAAAAACAAAAAAAGAAAGACATTTGAGAATATCAATCAATATACTTGCTTTCTCAGCATCAATTTCTTCTTCTAACTGTTTATAGAACAAATAATATTTAGTTAAATGTTATGTATATGCAATTATAAAAAAGAAAAAAAAAAAGACATTTGAGAACATCAATACTTGCTTTCTCAATAACAGTTGTTCTGAAATTTATACTTTGAAAATCCCAAGAGTATTTTGTAATTCCTAATCGCCATACAACATCATACGTGCCAGGTAGAACTGATTTTAGAGTCAATGAGACCTTTAAGAAACAACATTTGGTTGTTTTTTTCTTTAGAAAGACATAATTATTTTGCCACAAGAAGAAATTATGCTCACATCAAACCACATAACAACTTCTAAAATAGCCACTTTTCCAAATTCGCTTTTTATAAGTAAAACATATAAGCAAATATACAATAAAGAATGTAAAGAATATCAAATAAAAAAATTTGCTTACCTTAATGAAGTTTCAAGGATTTTCCAAGGATATAGCCCATTATCCAACCCAACAGCATCCCGTTCATTGGCAAGAAAATTAATATATTTAGCTAAATATAACAATTGTTGGCAGGAATAGAAGTTATAAATTCAAATAAATTTAATGATAATGTGTATATACTTGTTATTGGATATATTACAATCAGCATTAACTTAAACAATTGGTATGCATTTATGCACCCAAATTGGAATATGTCTCAGATAAAGACTTTGCGCAAGATTAGACCACTTAAATTAACACTAAATTCTAATACTGGGTACAACATGTATAACAGAGATTGTAGAGTGTCGGCTAATTACTTACATAATCTCTTATAAAGTCTTTTCCATTCATTATGTCCACTAACGGTCACTTGCTGTTCATCGTTTTTACTTTCTACAAAATATAAAAATTATTTCAAATCATAAATTTAGAAAAAAAAATTTTTTTTTTTATCCAAGTTAGAAACAATAGTTTCAAAATATTTGATCCAGATCGATTGCCTGAATTGTTCGTTTCTTGAACTTTAGAAGTTGCCAAATCTTCAATCATGTATTTTTGTTCCTCGGAAATACGATTTGCAGGAAATCGACTAATACAAATTGATTTCCAAACGTAATCATCTTGAGTAAATGACAATAAGTTTTTGTTNAAAAAAAAAAAAAAAAAAGACATTTTGAGAACATCAATACTTGCTTTCTCAATAACAGTT
The DNA here is from genome assembly GCA_003550325.1 of Gigaspora rosea. Classification (NCBI taxonomy): domain Eukaryota; kingdom Fungi; phylum Glomeromycota; class Glomeromycetes; order Diversisporales; family Gigasporaceae; genus Gigaspora; species Gigaspora rosea. The sequence goes on along the minus strand of QKWP01000730.1, from coordinate 213,242 downwards.
GTTCTGAAATTTATACTTTGAAAATCCCAAGAGTCTTTTGTAACTCCTAATCGCCATACAACATCATACTGCCAGGTAGAACTGATTTTAGAGTCAATGAGACCTTTAAGAAACAATATTTGGTTTTTTTTTTTCTTTTAGAATGACCATAATTACTTTAAAGTATTTTGCCACAAGAAGAAATTATGCTCACATCAAACCACATAACAACTTCTAAAATAGCCACTTTTCCAAATTCGCTTTTTATAAGTAATACATATAAGCAAATATACAATAAAGAATGTAAAGAATATCAAATAAAAATTTGCTCACCTTAATGAAGTTTCAAGGATTTTCCAAGGATATTGTTCATCATCCAACCCAACAGCATCCCGTTCATTGGCAAGAAAATTAATATATTTGGCTAAATATAACAATTGTTGGCAGGAATAGAAGTTATAAATCCAAATAAATTTAATGATAATGATATACTTGTTATTGGAGATGTAAATTGCTCGACCAAACTTGTATAATATAAAATCAATTAATCATTACAAGCCAGTTGCATCTCTACTACCAATTTGGATTGCTTTGTCACTTTTTTAAGTAATAACATCCTTATAATCTTATAATAATATTATTATTATATAGATTTGCATACTAAAATTCTTATAAACTTTGACTTATATCATGCATTAACTTAAACAATTGGTATGCATTTATGTACCCAAATTGGAAAATGTCCCAGATAAGGATTTTGCCCAAGATTAGACTAGACCATTTAAATTAACATTAAATTCTGATTACGGTCAAAATTCTTATCTAGGAAGTCTAATACTGGGTACAACATGTATAACAGAGATTCTAGAGTGTCAAGATGAACAGTAAATAAGTATGGCTAATTACTTACATAATCTCTTATAAAGTCTTTTCCATTCACTATGTTCACTAACGGTCACTTGCTGTTCATCGTTTTTACTTTCTACAAAATATAAAAATTATTTCAAATCATAAATTTAGAAAAAAAAAATTTTTTTTTATCCAAGTTAGAAACAATAGTTTCAAAATATTTGATCAAGATCGATTGCCTGAATTGTTCGTTTCTTGAACTTTAGAAGTAGCCACATCTTCAATCATGTTTTTTTGTTCCTCGGAAATACGATTTGCAGGAAATCGACTAATACAAATTGATTTCCAAACGTAATCATCTTGAGTAAATGACAATAAGTTTTTGTTAACCTGTGATTAATAGGAAAACCAGTAGAAATGTAGAAATGTTAATCTATTATTGGTATCAATACTATTTATAATAATATTTTTAATATACCAAAGAAATGGAACAAAGATCTTTCGCAGGTAAAAAAATAAGAATCTTGACTACAATTTCGTAAGGAATTTCGGAAAAGATATTTTGACATTTTTTTAGAGTCACAAGGTTCATCTCGTCATTTACGTTGCAATGGTATCAAAAAATGAGGGGCAAAATCATATGATAACAAATCCAAATTTGTCAAGCTCACGCGGGGGGTACATACCTGATATCGCATATCATAATCTGGTTTAATATAAAAACAAGAAACGCGACGGCCAAATGCGAAATATAATTAATTTTTGTGTATCAAAAATATTACGATTGAACACGATTTGAATTTTTTTTCGAACATTAGTAAATACAAAATAAGTAAAGTCATCTAATAAGATTGTTTTGATAGGCATGAGGTGAACTATCACTATTATAAAATTTGAGAATGATCGTGCATTCTTTAAATTTATTTTCTCAAATTTATTTTTTTTATTAATAGTGGTGCATCCTGTTCTGGTAAAATTGTGCGTATTAAAATTATTACTGTTAATAATACCAAAAAAATTTAATGATTTAAAAGTTTATAATCAAAATTCCATTATTTAGACCCTAGCTAGGCTCCTTACAAAAGTCCTACCAAATAGTTGGATCCTTCATCAGGATGATTTTTTAAAGTATTTAAATATCTTCAACTTTTCAGCATCTCGTAAACTTGTCCAAATTAATCTTTGATATTATTTTTCTATTGAAAAAAAAAAACAAAAGAGCGAATCTAAAATTCAAATCAACCCAACGACAAATCTCCCTAACTGGGATTGTCCTGACGCAATAGACTTTACAAAATTATTAAAACATTGCGACATATACATCAAACAGCCGATTCTTTAAGTCGAAGGAAAGGTTAAATACTAAGAATGATACTAAAATTGAAGCTCAGCTAGAATCATTAATTAAACAGTTATCAAATCGAATTACTTCAAGCATAAATAATTTAATAGATTGGAAATTTATTTTAGTAGATGGGTTTCTTCTTTATTGGAATATGCAAGTTGTAAAGGAATTAGATATTAAATTGTTTGCTCAAGCTGATTACACAACGCTAAAGAAAAACGAGCTTGATATGTTACTGTTGATGGTAAGAATAAGATCTTTTTTTTTAATTGATGTGGTATACGATCCTGCAGTATTTAATAATCTTTTCCTTCTTTCAGGTTACTGGACAGACCCGCCGAACTATTTTGATACAATGGTATCGCCAAACTACATAAAATGCCACAGACATTTATTTCAAGCCCATTTAGTAAATATTGATAAATTGGTGGTGTTAAATTCGAATTGTGTAAGGGATATATACACGAATTTAAAACTCGACGTATTATTTTGATACAATTGTATCGCCAAACTACATAAAATGCCACAGACGTTTATTTCAAGGCCATTTAGTAACTATTGATAAATTGGTGGTGTTAAATTCGAAATGTGTAAGGGATATATACACGAATTTAAAAATGGCTGCTGAAAACGTTTTGGAGTTTGTTAAGAGTAATGAAGTTTGTGGAATGTTTGAGGAGAATAAAGTATAATGAGGACATTTAAATATAGTTATAGAAAAAAATTTAATGCATCGTCAAAATTGCAACATTGTCACAAATGGTATCCGGAAATAATAAAATATGTGTCATATATAAAATACCTTTGTTTAAAAGGGTTAGACTTTAAAATTCTTTGAAGAAAGGTCTGTTGAATAATTTTAGAGAGAATTTTTAACAGTTTAGCATCTAAATAAACTTTAGCTCAAACTTTAATGCTTTTAAAAAATTATCACAAATTTATTTCACTTTACAATTTTCACAATTGGCATAGGTCATAGGATGATGGCGACTAGAGTTATAAATCTAAAAAATTTAAAGTTAGCGATATGATTCACATCATTATAATGCATCCGGAAAGGTATTAACGCAATAAATATGTGAAAGCGAACAAATTTCAGATTTACAATTTTAGTTGTTAACGAAAACTGTTTTTCATAAATTGTATTTCTTTATCTACTTTTTCCTTTCGTGCCTTCACTGTTAATTTTTCTGTTGTATTAAGGACTTTCACAAAACTTTTACTGCTTAAAATTAACGAGAACTGATTTATTAAGATGGAATTGATAATGTTAATTTCATAAATTGATATCATATATTATGCAACTTCAATTGTACCATAAAGTTTTCAATCTTTTTTACATAGTCATCACTTGACTGTTTAAATTGTATAAGATCTAGAATCTTGAACCAACTTCCTTGTGCGTCTAAATAAAACCGTATATGAAATAAATAGAAATAAATAGACAATATAAATTGATATTTTTTAAATAACTCCTTATTATTTATACTTAGTTATACTCTTTTAGAGATTCATCGACTTTTTATTAGCAATAGCAATAGCAAAATGTAAATCTTTCATATATTCATCACATTCTTTTACTTCTTTTACATTGATGTATTGCTATAATTCTTTGACATTTTGTAACAAGTTTTCATAACGCATAAATACGACTCGATTTGCCATAATTCGACAAATTTCTTTATTACATTTTGTATTCTCGTAAACTCTGATAACTTTATTTAGTTATAATATTTATCGTATCGCCTATGGGACAATTATGGTTAAGGTTTCCTGCAGTTATTTCGATTACAGTATCCATAGTTATGATAAATAAACACTGAGGGAGAAGATATAATTAAATATAGTAATAGATGCGTGTAAATAAGTTGTAACGATATTGATCTACTATGGAAATGAGCCAATGCGCATTCATTCCGAAAAATGCCGTCTTTACTATACGTACGACGTACGTACTTGGGCTGATATTGCGTAACATGTATTGTTAAACCGAAAAAATTCTTTTGTCTAGGTAAAAGGTCTGAATGGAAATTTAATGTAATGGGAGAGACTACTTTGTTTAATGGTCTTGTTTTACCAACCGCGTGGAGTATTGATGATACATCACAGTTTGTTAGCATAGATTCAAGTGGGCTTAAAGTGAATTATACGGGTAAGATGTGTAATAAATTTTAATAAGAGAAATTTCTCAGAAATGTATTATATTGTTATATAGTTAAAAAAAATTTTTTTTTAAAGATCCTAATGATTATAAAGCTGTTGTGATTCGTGCCAATAATCCAATTCCTTCACAATGCGGATTATTTTATTTTGAAATTGAAATTATAAATGAAGGAAAAAATGGGTAATATTAAATAATTATTTCATGTATTAAATCATCATTATTATAAATTTTCCACAATCACTTTAATTCTTTTTATTATTAATAGAATGATTGGGGTAGGATACTGTACAAAACAAAATAGCATAAGCGATTTCATGCCTGGTAATAACGGTCTATTTTTTATTTAATTTTTATTATTACATATTAATGCTATGTCATAATATCTTTTAGGAAGGAGATATGTGGAAGGTCAAGAAAATAAGAAAAATAAATCATGGGGGTGTGCTTACCATGGTGACGATGGTCATTTTTTTTGTTCCGGAAGTGGCAAGCCATATGGACCGAGATATACTGCTGGTGATACAATTGGATGCTATTTAAATTTGAGAAATGACGATAATATAATATTTTATACTAAAAATGGTATAAATCTAGGTGAATTCAATTAGTTTTGATATATATCGTTATTGTTAATTATTTTAAGTTAATTAATAGGGTTCTGATATTTAATCATATTTCAAGGAATTGCATGTTATTTACCTAATAATTTAAATGACTTAAAAAATAATTTGTATCCTTTCATTGGGCTAAGATCACAAGACGCGTCTGTCGAGGCGAATTTTGGACATAGAAAGTTTAAATATTTAAGTAAATTTTATTTAACATTAAATTTTGGAGCATAATTAATTAAATTTTTTTAATAACGACAATGTTTCTTTACGGATAGTAATGACTAATGATGATATTGGTAAGGAGTTATGGGAAGCATGCTGGATCAATTCTGAAACCTTTAATCAATATGTAGACGAATTAAAGAATAAATCAAATGATACACTTGCACTAATCTCTCGAGGAAAAGTATACTTAATCATAGGCAAATACGAAGAAGCATATGCAGTTTTAACTAGATTGCTAGAAATTGAATCAGAAAACATAATAGCACTAAAATATCGTGTGGAAATTAATTATATAATGAAAAAGTATAAAGAATTGATTGCCGACTTGAAAAACTTATTAAAAATTAAACCAGATGATGCATGGACAATAGAAGCTTATAATTTAGTTGATAGATTGTAAGTATAATGCAATCATAAAAATTAATATCTTAAAAATAGAACTTATATAATTTAAATACTCACACCAGTATGTAAGTAATTGAAATCTGAACACCGAAAATTTTAAATCAGAAATGTCGATTATATTCCAACACAAATAAATAACATTTAACCAATCCACATACAATACAATACTCTATATTACGACAGTTAGTAAGTAATACGAAATAAGAAAATTTTTAAATCAGAAATGTCGATTATATTCCAACATAAATAACATAACTGACATAATATAAACCACATACAATACAATACTCTATATTACACTGCAATAGCCCGTGAGTAATACAGAATAAGAAAATTTTTAAATCAGAAAGTCGATTATATTCCAACACAAATAACATAACATTAACCAATCCACATACAATACAATACTCTATATTACACTACAATAGCCGGTGAGTAATACAGAATAAGAAAATTTTTAAATCAGAAATGTCGATTATATTCCAACACAAATAACATAACATTAACCAATCCACATACAATACAATATTCTATATTACGACAGTGAGTAAGTAATACGGAATAAGAAAATTTTTAAATCAGAAATGTCGATTATATTCCAACACAAATAACATAACATTAACCAATCCACATACAATACAATACTCTATATTACGACAGTGAGTAAGTAATACGGAATAAGAAAATTTTTAAATCAGAAATGTCGATTATATTCCAACACAAATAACATAACATTAACCAATCCACATACAATACAATACTCTATATTACGACAGTGAGTAAGTAATACGGAATAAGAAAATTTTTAAATCAGAAATGTCGATTATATTCCAACACAAATAACATAACATTAACCAATCCACATACAATACAATACTCTATATTACGACAGTGAGTAAGTAATACGGAATAAGAAAATTTTTAAATCAGAAATGTCGATTATATTCCAACACAAATAACATAACATTAACCAATCCACATACAATACAATACTCTATATTACGACAGTGAGTAAGTAATACGGAATAAGAAAATTTTTAAATCAGAAATGTCGATTATATTCCAACACAAATAACATAACATTAACCAATCCACATACAATACAATACTCTATATTACGACAGTGAGTAAGTAATACGGAATAAGAAAATTTTTAAATCAGAAATGTCGATTATATTCCAACACAAATAACATAACATTAACCAATCCACATACAATACAATACTCTATATTACGACAGTGAGTAAGTAATACGGAATAAGAAAATTTTTAAATCAGAAATGTCGATTATATTCCAACACAAATAACATAACATTAACCAATCCACATACAATACAATACTCTATATTACGACAGTGAGTAAGTAATACGGAATAAGAAAATTTTTAAATCAGAAATGTCGATTATATTCCAACACAAATAACATAACATTAACCAATCCACATACAATACAATACTCTATATTACGACAGTGAGTAAGTAATACGGAATAAGAAAATTTTTAAATCAGAAATGTCGATTATATTCCAACACAAATAACATAACATTAATCGATACAAATAACATAACATTAACCATTACATTTACAATACACTAATCTATATTACGACAGTGGGTAAGTAATACGGAATAAGAAAATTTTTAAAAGTTATATTTCAACACAAATAATATAACATTAATCAATCCACATACAATACAATACTCTATATTACGCTACATTAGCCGGTGAGTAATACGAATAAAAAATTTTTAAATTAGAAATGTTGATTATATTCCAACATAAATAACATTACATTAATCAATACTCTATATTACAACAGTCGGTAAGTAATACAGAATCAGAAAATCTTCTAACATTATCGATATTGGAGTAATATATTATTTTTTTACGATATTTAAGTTTTGAAAAAGAATTCGGGAAATGGACAAGTGGCAATTCAGAAATTGACAGCTTTATTCAACAAATACAACTTAAAGCACTGCATGCTAAAGATGTTATCGAATGGATACCTTTTTATAAATTTACAAATATAAAGTATCTTGCTAAAGGAGGCTTTGGCACTGTTTTCAAAGCAATATGGACTGATGGATATATTCATTATTGGGATTTTCTGAATTCTAAATGGAAGAGAAATCCGCAAAGAAGTGTTTGCTTAAAAAGTCTAAATGGTTCTAAAGAAGATATGAAAAGGGAATTTTTAAATGAGGTAAATGTTATAAATATATATCTCAAATATTTAATTCATATAAAGTTGTTTATTATAATTAATATTTTAGGTCGAAAATCAACATAAACATGGAGGTAGTTCAGCAATTGCAATTTATGGAATAACTAGGAACCCAGATGATGGTAATTATATGATGATTATGCAATATGCAGAACAAGGAAGTCTTCGAAAATTATTAGATAATAAATATAATGATTTAACTTGGAAACATAAAATAGATAATTTATATTACATAGCTGAAGGGCTTGCTGCAATCCATGAGGCCAATTTAGTGCATAAAGATTTTCATTCCGGAAATATAGTTAATGGAGCAATTTACAGCTCTTATATTACTGACTTCGGATTATGTAGGCCAGTGTCTCAAGATTCAAGCTCTAAAGAGATTGTTGGTGCACTTCCTTATATTGCTCCAGAGGTGCTGTATGGAGAAAAATATACTATGAAATCGGATATTTATTCTTTTGGAATAATTATGTCAGAAGTTTTTACTGGATATCCTCCATATCATGATGTTCCACATGATTTTAGCCTAGCAAAACAAATTTGTCTAGGTCATAGACCCGAAATCAGGTGTAAGGTTCCGCAATCACTTTTGGATTTGATGAATAAATGCTTAGACGCTGAACCTCAAAGCAGACCAAATGCTGAATCATTATTTGATATGATAAAGCAATTTGATCGTGATTTAGATGACAATAAAACAGAACTATACAAACAAGTTGAAGAAATTAAAAACTCAGGCAAAAAATTTTCAATACACGATCAAGCAAATCAAACAAATTCAACTCGATTTAGTTACTAAACACACAAACAAGCTATTTATACAAGTCGGTTTTTGAATTTTCAAAAACTTCCTAAACCAGTAAATGCAGGTGAGCATATTATCCCTCAGAACATTGGCCTTAATGAATAGTTCAAGAATTAAATTGTTTAAGACTTTTTTTAGTCTTTTACATTGAATGCTTTTTTTATTGCGAGTTATAAGAAGGAAGACATCTAATTCATAAATTTATTTTTCTAGCAATAAGTCATCGTATTGAGCTTGATGAAGTGCCCGATATATAATTGGCTAAATTTTCTATATTGCCTTGCGTTGGTCGAGGCTAAAATGTCATAACATTTAAAAATAAAATAAACAATCTGCCAAAAGATAATTTTATAATAGTAGATTTGAATTCTGAATTTTTTGTTTCAAGATATTTATATCTTTGTATTTCAATACAAAATTTATACAATCATTAAAAGTATTATTTAAAAATAAAATAATTCAATGGTTTTAGTATAAAAGAAAAATATAGACCATTTAAAATTATGAAGTAATAAATTTTTAGTATAATAAAGAATATTACCGTAGTTGCATTTTAGATAAGATTGCCAAATTTATTTTTATTTTAATTTTATAAATCCATAAAGTCAAAATAAAAAATTTTAATTGATTTTGGATTAGTGAATTGACCCATCTAAAAAATCTTCACCCAGGTCACCTGACAGGTGGACAATGTGCCACCCAGGTGGAAACGGGTCAGTCCAAAAAAAGGCACCACCTGGGTCACCTGGGTCAATTAAAAAAAATCTTAGATAGTTAATATGATTAGTAATTTGACCCAGGTGGGTTAACCTATAGTTGGTGGTAGAATTAATTTTACAAATTAATACGGTTATGGCATTGCCGTAATTGCTATGAGCCGTAAAGCCGTAAAGCTGTAAAGTCGTAATGCCGTAAAGTCGTAATGCCGTAAAGTCGTAATGCTATAAAGCTGTAAAACCATAAAGCCGTAATCCCGTAATGCAGTAATGCTGTAATGCAGAATACTATCTGCTATAATACTGTTTATTAAAATTCTGTACTGCATTATGGTTTCCTTTAAATAATTTACTATTAAATATTTTTCGAATTTGATTCTGTCGACTTCACAAATTTGCATAATTTGTATCAGGTCTCTGCCTGTGGGTGGGTGACCCGTGGATCGACCCACGGGTCACCCGCGGGTTGACCCACCCGTTCTCACCCAGGCTGTTACAACTTGACCGGGGTCACCCACCCACCCGGGTCAAAACACTATTAGTGAATTGACCCGTCTAAAAAATCTTCACCCGGGTCACCCGACGGGTGGACAATGTGCCACCCGGGTGGAAATGGTTCAGTCCAAAAAAAGGCACCACCCGGGTCACCTGGGTCAATTAAAAAAAATCCCAGATAGTTAATATGATTAGTGATTTGACCCAGGTGGGTTAACCTATAGTTGGTGGTAGAATTAATTTTACAAATTAATACGGTTACGGCATTGCCGTAATTGCTATGAGCCGTAAAGCCGTAAAGCTGTAAAGTCGTAATGCCATAAAGTCATAATGCTATAAAGCTGTAAAACCATAAAGCCATAATGCCGTAATGCCGTAATGCTGTAATGCAGAATACTATCTACTATAATACTGTTTATTAAAATTCTGTACTGCATTATGGTTTTCTTTAAATAATTTACTATTAAATATTTTTCGAATTTGATTCTGTCGACTTCACAAATTTGCATAATTTGTATCGGATCTCTGCCCGTGGGTGGGTGACCCGTGGGTTGACCCACCCATTCTCACCCAGGCTGTTACAACTTGACCCGGGTCACCCACCCACCGCGGGTGACCCAGGTGACACCCACCCGGGTCAAAACACTATTTTGGATAGATAGCTTAAAGTTTTAAGAATATTTAGATTATTAAAAAGATTGTAGCAAAGGTTTTTTCCAAAATTTGAGCAATATTCTCAATATCATTAATCTAAGATTAATAAACTTTTTTATTTTAATTCTAGAAATCCATAAAATTAAAATAAAAAACTTAACTGAAATATTATTACTCAAAGTTTGAAAAATTTTTGTTATAGTCTGTTCTTAACTTTGAATATAAATATTTAGATAGCTACTTATCCAAAATTAATCTTTTAATTTTATAAATTTATAGAATTAAAATAAAAAATTTGGAATAATTTTGGATATCTAGTTATTGAGATATTCTCATTTAAAGTTTTAAAAAAAAATTAAATAATCATCAAAACAAAGATCATAGCTAAGTTTTTTCAAATTTTAAGTGATAATATTCTAATAGAATTAAATTAAAAAGTAATTTATCAAATTTAAATTAGTAGTTATCAAGAAATTTTACTTAACAATCAAGAGACATGTTCATATATAATAGTTTAGAATGTACAGTAGTTACTTATAAATCAAATGAGGTGATCACCCAATTTTATATGTAAATTTATACAAAAAATTATTTAAATTGAATTATTTAAAAGTATACATATAAAAGTCTCTTTAAATTTTATATATATATTCTTTGTATTTAATAATTTTTTGTTTTAAATTTTAGGTTTTAATTTTAAGCAGAGAGGCTAAAAAATCTTCTATTAAAGTTGATCAATTTTTTACTATGTTTTTTAAGTCAAATAAGTAACTCGCCATATATAATAATATGATTGGTTAAAATAATCTTTTAAAAATATAAGGATGCTATTAAGTAAGAGCTTCTTGTGTTCTAATTGAAAAATTAAAGAGGAGGTTCTTCTAATTCTAATAATAATTAAATTATTAAAATTGTCTTGGTGAATCTCAAGTTACTTGAAATCAAAAAAGAGAACATAATGATCTGCAATACAAAGTATTGTAATTTACAATACTTTGTATAATAGTGAATTTGCAAATCCTTATATTCTCTTTTTTGACCCCAAGTATCTTGGGTTCCATTAAGCCAATTTTGATAATTTAATTACTATCGGGATTAGAACACAAAAAGCCTTTACTTAATAGCATCTTTAATATTTATAAAAAATTATTTTAACCAATTATATAATGAATTTAATAATTTTGTGCATGTTCACTGTAGCACACCTCATATAATTTGGTATAATGTGAAATTAAAACAACCAAAACAACCCATTTTTTTTGTTAATTAGGGTTAGGGTGAGGTTAGAATAGTGTATAAATGAGAAAAGAGTTTTATAGTAAAATTTTGTAAGAAATTTTTTTGTTAGAGCACAAAGAGTAGTTTCATAAGCAAAATTATAAACCACAAGCGATTTTTAAAAGATTGCTATTTTTTTCAATTTTACATTACACATGATTCTACAATCTAATTGGTTTATCAGATGGGTATATTACAACGCATATGCACTAAATTACATAAACCTTATATTATTATAATATGAGTTACTTATTTAACTTAAGTATAGTAAAAAATTGATCAACTTTAGTGAAATATTTTTAGCTCTAGTTTAAAATTAAAAACTACGGTAAATTTTGAACAAAAAAGTATTAAATGCAAAAGAATATATATTTAAAATTTAAAGAGACTTTTATATACAGTTATTTTCTCTATAATTACAATTCAGAATACAAAAGGTTGTGATTATAAAGAGGTATGACTAAGATAAAAGTACCTCTATATAATTACAATTATATTACAAAATATGAAAAGTGACTATATAGAGGTTCTTGTTTAAAATAAAATTTTAAGAAATTCTTATTACCATATTTTTGCTACATATTACCCTGTGTACTGTATTTTGAATACCAAATCTTGGTTTATATCTGGGTATATAAGTGTGAGAATAGCATATTTATATAAGAGGAGTGACAAAACTCAGGTGATTTTTTAGAGGGGGAGGTGGTAAAAAAAGTTAAAATTATATAAGAACCTGACTATATATATAATAAGAAAAAGGAAGAGGAGCAGACCTCTGATGAAAAATAATCAAATAATTAATGACACGGCCCTAACCAGACAAATAAAGAAGCTTTCCAAAAATTAGATAATTTTTGTTTACTATAAGCCTACCCCACTCACCCATACCTGATACCCACTTAGCCAATCAGATTTTTATAATTATTAAAAGTTAAATATAATATTTAATAGTAAATAACTTTTGAACTACTGGACCAAATTTGATAATTTAACTACCAAAATAATTCTTTCAATAAGAAGATTCTAGCAAGTCCAAAACTATAAAAATCTAATTACAGGATTCTGTGATTAGAATAGATTTGTATTACTATTTATGAATTAATTATAAACTATTTATAGTAACACAAATCTATTCTGATCACAGGATCCTGTAATCAGAATAGATTTATATTACTATAAAAGTTCTATAATTTATTAAATAATTATAATCTATTTATAGTAATACAAATTTATTCTAATCTTAGGATTCTGTGATTGGATTTTAACAATTTTTGGCTTCTAGAATCCTCTTATTGAGAGGATTATTTGGTAGTTAATCAAAGTTATTAATAATTAAAAATTAATTTTAATTATTAATAACTTTGTTCTACTAGGCCAATTTTAGTAATTTAACTACCAAAATAATCCTCTCAATAAGAGGATTTTAGCAAGCCCAAAATTAGTAAAATCCAATTACAGGATCCTAAGATCAGAATAAATTTGTATTACTATAAATAGATTATAATTATTTAATAAATTATAGAACTTTTATAGTAACACAAATTTATTCTGATTACAGGATCCTGTAATTAAATTTTGGAGTTATCTATATATCGCACAGTACGATACTCTTATTTATCGCCCAACCAATCAAATTTCAGAATCAGGTGTTAACATAAAAAATACAAAGAACTTAAATCAAAATTTTGCATAAGAAACAACTCTTCATGTTCAAACAAAAAAATTTCTTGCAAAATTTTGATATAAACTATGCATCACTTTAACCCAAGATCACACTTACCCAGTACTTACCCTAACCCTAATTACAATCAAGTAAGGTTTGTTTTTTTATTGTTTTGATCTCATATTACACCTGTACTTATAGAGTGCGATATATACTTGTGTCGCATTGTGCGATACATACATTTTTTCTTAAATTTTATTATTTTGGGCTTGCTAGAATTTTTTTATTAAAAGGATTATTTTGGTAGTTAAATCATCAAATTTGATCCAGTAGATCAAAAGTTACTAAGTATTAAATATGGTCTAGTACAAAAATGTAGATACATAATATATTTATAATAAAAAAAAATTTAAAATTTAAGATAAGCATTTAAATACATTTATTTATTACTCAGGTTTATGAATTTATTTTAATATAAACTTTATTAAAATATTTATTATTTACAAAAAATTGTATTAATCATCAATTTTTTTGATTTCAAAATTATTGCAATCACTTTCAACTAATATTGTTATCTTAATTCTTGTATTTGGTGGCCTTATTAAGTGACCTTTTCCAAAATCTAACAATAACATTGGCCGTAACTTTTTCTCAAAAGGCATGCAACAATCTATCTCTAATAGCTAGAAGATTTGGGTGGGCCAGTTCTAGCAACTTTACTTTTTATGACAGACCAAATTCTTTCAATCGGTTAAAGCTCATAGTGGTAAAGTAGAGTATAATACAAATTATGATCATATTTTTTGCTATTTGAATACTTGCAAAAGGAACTTTAGTTTTGTATAGTTTTACTAGTTTATACAATTTCATTTTACTAGAATTTTCTGACCATATAACGATAACTATACAATTAGTGCACTTTTTTTGAATTTGATAATAGTACTTCTTCAGTCTGGCATTAATGATATCAAGAACCATCTATATGAATTTCTACTGATCTATAATATTCTTTAATATTAGCACAAAGTTTATCAAAAAGATCTTCAAAGATATTAGGCATAAAATTTCTATTATAGTCAATGTGATCTGCTACAATATTAGAATTTTGGACAACTTTATGGGTATTATCCCAAGCTTTGGCATTTGTTCTTTTTTTTCCTCTTGATGAAGGTGCATTAATTGCTAAATTCTATATTAAAAGAGAATTAGTAACAACTTTACCAAGCAACTTATTTGTATTACAATTATATATTATGATAATCACTCTAAAAATAACAATTAAAGGAGTACACCCCAAAGAGTATACAATACTATGATTTGGTACCTATGCAAAATTTGTAGTATAGTATTAATAGCAGTACGATTTATCCAAAAAAATTTCTGGTTTTATTGGAATTTAGTTTTTTCTTTGTAAATTTTCAAAATGATGTCACAAATAATAGTTACAAAAGGCAACATTTACTAACAATTTATGCAATATGTTTCTATATTTTCCACAACTGTAATAGCAGTGTTGTCACTCGAATGTGTCCATACTATGTTTTTTGTCCAATATTCAAGATTGTCCAAAATCGTCCAAGCCTATGTCCTATGTTTAACTAATCAATAAAGTAATTTAAAAAAATATATAATTATATATTTTTTTAGGTGCTGGACTCATTGGTGAAAAAATTAAAATAGATTATCTTAATAAAATTTTGAGAAATTTTAATTTGAAAAAATGTCCAAAATGTCCAAAAAACATCCAAGTGACAACACTGCTGTAATAGTATTTTAACTCATAGAGTATATAAAGTAGCTGCCATTTTGAGTGTGTATAACTATTTTTTAGAGTTGTTGTTGTAATATAGGTATTGAAAAGAGGGTTTCTAAAAAGTTTGCAGCAAGAATAATACTGTACAGAAACTTAGCAAAATTATAATCAAGTTGATTTTTTGGTCTATCTAGAATTTTTTTTAATAATTCTTCAATTTTTTTTTTGCTCAGAAACTATATGAGCAACCATGGCCTCTCTAATACCAAGAGCTGTAGCAATCTAGTTGCATAGTGATATGTGCTGTCATAGCTTTTGGTCTTGTTTAATATCTAAAATATATTAATGAATACAGTGAATTATTTTTTTCATTTGAAGTTAATGAACTTCAATTCCTTTGCAAGTCATTTATTGAAAAAAAATAGATATTTTGCACAAAATTTAAAGTTTTGGACCCTTTTTTACCTTTATATTATTTGTATATTCATATGACTTGATTATTGAATTTTTTATCAGAGAAAAAATTAGATAATAATCTTTGTATATTTATATTTTTGCACTAGACTATATTATTAATAAATCTATACTATATATTTCCAAAAAATAAGCTACCTTTTTTGGGCCAAAAATTATACAAAAAATATGGAATAGCTTATTTTCAAATTGTTAAATTTTTTGAAAAATTAAAAATGTACTAATAAAAAGTTGTCCAAACATTACCAAATTTTTACTATAAGTGTATTTGATGTCCTGAACAAGTTTACTTAATAGCACTTTTGAGATTGGACTTTTATATATAGCAACTACTAACAGATTATTTAAGATTTTTAAAAAAAAATTATAAAGGTAGCTTATTTTCAAAGTAGCTTATTTTAGAAATATATAGTTAAAAATAATTTTGAACTTTGGCTGGAATTATGAAATTTTGACCAGAATTACACCTGATACTTCAGCTCACCCATCTACCTACCCAGAAATTAGCTAATTTCTAGAAGTTTCCTAATAGTAAAACATATTATTTACTTTTAGATAAAATAAATTTTTGGGCAATCACCAATAGTTTTTATAGTAAAGTCTTAAATTATTGCTTAAGTAAACTAGGACCCCGGACATCTCTGATATATGTCATATTTTTTTTTAGCAAATTGATTCAAATTTGATCTAAGGTCCAAATTTAAATTTTAGCAAATTGAAGTTAATTTTAAAAAGGGTCATAATTGAATATTTGGTGAATTACTAAGATTTTAAACATATTATATTTTATTTTTAGCAATTTACCCACATTTTGCAAGAATTATTATAACAAGATAAGTTATACTATGATGATCGATCCAGATATAACAAGTTATTAATGGCTATACGGAGCAAAATTATAATCAATTATAATTGAAAATAAGTAAAGTAGTTGTAGCATGTAATCAGGCTTTAGTATCAATAGCAACTTGATATGTATTACGATCATTGATCGTGATTGTATATCGATAAACAAATAATTATATAATACAATTGTGCGGAGTTATTATTAAGCAAATTAGTTAGTAATTAATATAATAATTGTAGTGATTGTTATGTAGTTAGTATCTTCTCTGAAATTTTCAAAAAATATAAAATTAAATATACTAGCATAATGTATTTTAATATACTAAATAAGTTTTCTAAAGTACAAAGTTAGAATCAATTTGTAAAATTTTAAAAATCATAATATTTTTAAAAATTTTTTTATTTGAATGCTATGGATTTGTAAAATTAAAATAAAAAATTTTTATCAAATTTGGTCAAGAACTCATGGAGATATTTTCAATGAAAGTCCTGTAAACAATTTCAATGCAGTTTCTTTGTAATATGTTTTTTTGTTTTTTCAAAATAACCCACTGTTCAGTGATGATTTACAAAAAATTTTACTATACTAACTAAAAAAAATTTATAATAAGACTTGTAGTGCATAACATTAACTAATAGAATCTCAAATTTCATGAAAAATATTGAAAACTCGTGAAAATATTAATGTTTTTGTAAATTTGAACACATATGTTTTCGCAAGTTTTTCCCTAAACTTCAAATGATTCCAGAAGCACTTTCTCAAAATGAAACCTCCAAAACGTAACTTAGTAAGTTGATAGAATAGGACTCATAAGTCTTCAATTAAAATTTCATCAACAACAGATTAATATTGACGAAGTTATGATAATTTTTCAATTTGCTTCCAGATTCAGGATTTTCTAAAATTTTTCAATTTTGATAAAAACAGAAAAATCATCATCACGGGCTAGATTTTTACAAGTTCAAATGAAACAAGTACTGCACACTAATATAATCAATAGAGAATAGGCTAAATTTGCTTTCTAAAATTTTAAGTTATTTGATTAAATATTTATTCCATAATAGCTTTTTTTCATTTGGCACAGCTTCTTTATAATATATTTTATAGAAATAGAAGAATCTTTCATCAAAGATATCTCTACAAATTCTTGACCAAATTTGATGAAAATTTTTTTATTTGAATTTTATGGATCCATAGAATTCAAATAAAAAATTTTCATCGAATTTGATCAAGTGGTTGCAAAAATATCTTTGATCAAAGTTTTAGAGAATTTCAAAATATGTATCACATAATAGATACGTTTAAATTTGTTGACAAAACTTTGATCAAGGATATCTCTGCAACCAACTGATCAAATTTGATAAAAATTTTTATCTATTCTTCGGATCCATAAAATTTAAATAAAAAAATTTTCATCAAATTTGATCAAGTTGTTGCAGAGATATTCTTGATTAAAGTTTTGTCAAAAATTTAAACGTATCTGTCATGTAATATACATTTGAAATTCTCTAAACCTTTGATCAAATATATCTTTGCAACTACTTGATCAAATTTGATGAAAATTTTTTTATTTGAATTGTATAGATCCATAGAATTCAAATAAAAAAAAATTTTATCGAATTTGATTAGGTAGTTGCAGAGATATCTTTGATCAAAGTTTTAGAGAATTTCAAAATGTGTATCATAGGACTGATACGTTTAAATTTGTTAACAAAACTTTGATCAAGGATATCTCTGCAACCACCTGATCAAATTTGATAAAAATTTTTTTACTTATTCAACGGATCCATAAAATTTAAATAAAAAAATTTTCATCAAATTTGATCAAGTTGTTGCAGAGATATTCTTGATTAAAGTTTTGTCAAAAATTTAAACGTATCTGTCATGTAATATACATTTGAAATTCTCTAAACCTTTGATCAAATATATCTTTGCAACTACTTGATCAAATTTGATGAAAATTTTTTTATTTGAATTGTATAGATCCATAGAATTCAAATAAAAAAAAATTTTATCGAATTTGATTAGGTAGTTGCAGAGATATCTTTGATCAAAGTTTTAGAGAATTTCAAAATGTGTATCATAGGACTGATACGTTTAAATTTGTTAACAAAACTTTGATCAAGGATATCTCTGCAACCACCTGATCAAATTTGATAAAAATTTTTTTACTTATTCAACGGATCCATAAAATTTAAATAAAAAAATTTTCATCAAATTTGGTTAAGTGGTTGCAGAGATATCCTTGATCAAAGTTTTGTCAAAAATTTAAATGTATCTGTTACATGATATATGGTTTGAAATTCTCTAAAACTTTGATCAAAGATATCTCTGTAACCACCAGATCAAATTTGATATAATTTTTTTATTTGAATTCTATGGATCCATACAATTCAAATAAAAAAATTTTCATCGAATTTGATCAGGTGGTTGCAGAGATATCTTTGATTAAAGTTTTAGAAAATTTCAAAACACGTATTACATGACAGATATGTTTAAATTTTTGACAAAACTTTGATCAAGGATATCTTTGCAACCACTTGATCAAATTTGATGAAATTTTTTTTTATTTAAATTTTATGGATCCGTAGAATAAGTAAAAAAATTTTTATCAAATTTGATTAGGTGGTTGCAGAGATATCCTTGATCAAAGTTTTGTCAACAAATTTAAATGTATTTGTCATGTAATATGCATTTTGAAATTCTCTAAAACTTTGATCAAAGATATCTCTGCAACTACTTAATCAAAATTGATGAAAATTTTTTTATTTGAATTCTATGAATCTATAAAATTCAAATAAGGGTTTTAACAGCTATTACAGTTTTAAAAAATATGCTCTATATTTATTTACCCTGATACTAAATATTATAATTAGGATTAATTAATTTGTAACCGTGGTTACTGTAAGGGGAGTGCCAGAAATCACCTGATTAGGGTTTCACTAAGTAGCTGACCCCCTACCCCCACCTGATAATTTTTCTAAGCATTTGATTGGTTAAAATGTAATAATATATATATATTAAAAATTGGATAACTTTTGATCTACTGGTCTGTTTTGGATGATTCAACTATCATAATGTTCGTCTCAGTAAGACGATTATAACAAGCCCAAAATCATCAAAATCCAATCACAGGATCCCAAGATAGTTCAACTTTTGTGTAATTTTAATAGTAATTTTAAAATTAATAAGTAAATTTAAACTTTTTAGTCAAGTCTGAGTCTGGTCTGGGTCTGGTCCGAAGTCTGCAGAGTGGTTTGAGTCTGAATATATTTATATGTATTTTTTGGTGCTGAACAAGTTTACTTAGTGCATTTTGTTAGAATAAATTAGTAAAATTTTATGAATCATAAGTTTTTATAAAATTTTATTAATAAAATTCTATAAAATCTTATAATTCGCAAATTTTTATTAATTAATTCTAACAAAATGCACTAAATAAACTTGTTCAGCACCTAAAAATGTATTAAAACGGCTGGTTTGTTTTTATTTTACTTGAAATTTGGAGATTTAACACACAATTTTGAATTTTTGATCAAAAAAGACAAATTTTAACATTTTATCTCCAAATTTCAAGTAAAATAAAAACAACCCTGCTGATTTAATGTATTTTTAGGTGTTGAACAAGTTTACTTAGTGCATTAATTTAGAAATAATTAGTAAAATTTTGTGAATCATGAGATTTTATAGAAATTTATTAGTAAAATTCTATAAAATCTTAAAATTCACAAATATTTATTAATTAATTCTAACAAAACGCACTAACAAAATGCACTAAGTAAACTTGTTTAGCATCTAAAAATATATTAAATCAGAGTGGTTGTTTTTATTTTACTTGAAATTTGGAGAAAAGATGCTTAAATTTGACTTTTTTGATCAAAAATCCAAAATTATGCATCTTTTCTCCAAATTTCAAGTAAAATAAAAACAACCCAGCTGATTTAATGTATTTTTAGGTGTTGAACAAGTTTACTTAGTGCATTAATTTAGAAATAATTAGTAAAATTTTGTGAATCATAAGATTTTATAGAATTTTATTAATAAAATTCTATAAAATCTTATGATTCATAAAATTTTACTAATTAATTCTAACAAAATGCACTAAGTAAACTTGTTCAGCACCTAAAAATGCATTAAATCGGCAGGGTTGTTTTTATTTTACTTGAAATTTGGAGAAAAGATGCTTAAATTTGACTTTTTTGATCAAAAATCCAAAATTATGCATCTTTTCTCCAAATTTCAAGTAAAATAAAAACAACCCTGCCGATTTAATGTATTTTTAGGTGCTGAACAAGTTTACTTAGTGCATTTTGTTAGAATTAATTAATAAAAATTTGTGAATTATAAGATTTTATAGAATTTTATTAATAAAATTCTATAAAATCTTATGATTCATAAAATTTTACTAATTAATTCTAACAAAATGCACTAAGTAAACTTGTTCAGCACCTAAAAATACATTAAATCGGCAGGGTTGTTTTTATTTTACTTGAAATTTGGAGAAAAGATGCTTAAATTTGACTTTTTTGATCAAAAATCCAAAATTATGCATCTTTTCTCCAAATTTCAAGTAAAATAAAAACAACCCTGCCGATTTAATGTATTTTTAGGTGCTGAACAAGTTTACTTAGTGCATTTTGTTAGAATTAATTAATAAAAATTTGTGAATTATAAGATTTTATAGAATTTTATTAATAAAATTCTATAAAATCTTATGATTCATAAAATTTTACTAATTTATTCTAACAAAATGTACTAAGTAAACTTGTTTAGTGCCAAAAAATACATATAATTATATTCAAACTTAGACCAGTCTGCAGATTTGGACCAGACCCAAACAGGACTCATAGTTGAGTCTGGTCTGAAGTCTGAAATTAGTAAAATTTAGAGTCTAAGTCTGGTCTGATCCCAGACCAGACCCGGACTGGACCTAGAAGCACTAGTCTCAATGAGATGAATTGAATGGTACCAAAATAATCTGACTCTGATCGATATGGCATGTGGTATTCATCATAGAACTTAGGTACACCGAATTAGACATATCTAATTATTAATTGTTTATAGAATACAAATCTTTGTCGATCTTAGGATTCTGTGATTAGAATTTAGTGATTTTAGGCTTGTTAGAATCGTCTCACTGAGGTGAACATTTTGGTAGTTAAATCATCAAAAATGGACTGGTGGATCAAAAGTTATTCAATATTAAAAATTATAAATATATAATAATATATATAAATATATATTTATATCAGATATATATTATATACAGTATATTATATTATATATAGAACCTGATAATTGCTCTACCCCCCTACCTACCTAAAAAATCAGGTGATAAATAGCGCTCCCCTAACCCATCCCAACAAGCCAATCAAATTCTAAGATTAGGTATAACGTTACACATTTGAAAAGTCAAAGCAAACGTTCATTTTGCCAAAAATTGCTTTTAAATCAAAATTTCACATATGAAACTACCTTTCGGTTTCTAACAAAAAAAATTTCTTACTAAATTTTATGTAACTAAAGTATCTCTCTAACCCAAAAGCCTTACACCAAGCCTCACTCTAACCCTAACCTTAATCACACAGTTTTATTTTTATAGAAAATTTGGTTTGATAGGCACGTTACACCTGATCTTAGTATTTACAGTTATAAAAGTTATTCTGTAACCTATGGTTACAAATCAATTAATTTTTATAATTAAGTTTTTAGCAAATTACTATAAAATTTATATGTAATAATCCAAATTTTAGCAAATTTACTCGATAGTAGCTCACCCACAAAAAATTTTCCAGTCATGTGACTTTTTTGTGCCACAAACCAATCAAAATTTGAGATCAGATGTAATGTGAAAATCAAAACAATCAAAACAATTGAATAAAGTGAAAGAATTAAAGTAATAAATTGAGTGGTTAGGGTTAGGATTAAACGCTTGGTTAGAATACTACTAATACCAAAATTTTGCAAGGAATTTTTTTTGTTAATGCGCAGTAGACGATTTCATAGAAACTTCGGAGTTATTAGTGATTTTTTATGAAAAATCATAAAAAGTGCAATTTTTACGTTATACCTGATCCTAAAATTCAATTGGTTTGCACCTAGTTTGCACCACAAAAAGTCATATTACCAGAAATTTTTTGTGGGTGAGCTATATAGGTTTAGCAAAAATGTCTAAATTCATGCAGATCATTTATGACCTATATGAGAGATGTTTGGGGTCCTAGTAAACTTGTTTGAAAGATCAAAATATATATATTCTAAAATTTTAATTAAAATTAAAAAATTTTTATTATTTAACTTTTAATTTTATATTCATTAAATATATTTTTAAAATTTTAATTTTTTTATCAAACATAAAAATTAAAAGTTAAATAATAAAATTTTTTCTGATCTTGCTAAAAATTTTAGTATATATATATAGTTGACTCTTTCTAATTTGGCCCTCTATATATCAAACTCTTGATAATCTGAACTAAAACTTTTAAAGCAAATATTATATATATATTTTCTTTGAATATATCAAATTAATATAATAAATTTGCTAATTTGGATCTGAACACAAATTAATCAGTACATATTTAATCTTTTATTTTAATGAATTTATTTTGTATTATGAATAAAATTTATTCTATATAATTAATTAAAACTAGTGTTCTGACCTGGGTTAAATAATAGTGATCTAATGGGTCAGATATTTAACCCAGATCAGATAATTGTGACCTGATATTTAACCTGGACAATAACTCAAATCAGTTAGGGAAGTGCCGTTTATTACGTAATTTCAAAAGGGGGGAGGGGGTTAGTAGTCTATCACGTCTATATATTATATATAAAAATTATTATTGATTGCTAATTAGATCACAGGGGGGAGGGGGTATGGCCTTCTAATAAAAATAAATTACATAATAAATGGCACTTCCCTTAATAGTGGCCTAATGGATTAGATATTTAATCTAAATCAGATAATAGTAACCTGATATTTAACCTGGATCATGACAGTATCATGACCCAGATCAGATTAGTATTCTGCAAAAGATCTGGGTTTGGTACATTAATAAACTGAGTTTGAACCCATGATTTATCAAACTCGATATGGTTTTGGACCCACACAAAGATCTGCTCAAGTTATACCCGATTCAAATAATACCAAATGCTGATTAGCTAATTTTAGTTTTTTTTAAACTAAGCTTTATTGAAGAGAACAATCAGAGCAAAAATGGATGTGCTTTTGTATTTTGGTTAAATAACTTTCTAAAAATTCGATTCAAAGAAAAAATAAGAAAAGAAAAAACCTGCATTTTTAAATTTTTTTTTAAAAAGCATGTAAAAAAGCATAAAAAAAAGCCCAAGAAAGAGCTTGAGTGTAAATAAAAAAGCCTACAAAAAAAAGAAAAAATGTGAAAAACTTGTGTGTTTTTTTTAGAAAAGCATATAATAAAGCATGAAAAAAGCCTAAGAAAATCTTGAGCATGATAAAAAAGCCCACAAAAAAAATTCAAATAAATACTTGCATTTAGAGAAAAAACTCACAGCTTTATTTTATTTTATTTTTTAACCTATTTCTTTTGTTACTCTTGTTATAGTTTTTTTTTCATATTGAATACACAATTGGCTACTTTTACTTTATTATATTAAAAAAATCTTACACATTAAACTCTCAATGTTAACTGAACTACATTCTCAAGATGATTTTGAAGAATATGAACCACCATTCCTGTCTTATGGTAAATTTTACTTTGAACCTTATCAAGATGAATTGTGTGCCAAGCTGATCTAGATGATTCATATCAAAATAAATTCCACTAAGATGAACCACATCAAGACAAATCTTGCCCAAATGAATTATCATCCCAAGCGGAACCTTCTGAAGCTTCTACAAATAAAAGGTAATATATACTAAACTTTAATATATATATATATATTTACAGGTCAAAACAATGCACATTGGTATATATTCAGGTACCCGATATGTATACTATAGATATATGATATGTGACCGATATGTGTAGGATATATTTATACACATACCCGATATGTGTAGAGTTCATGCAGGGTATCAGACACATATTAGACACATATAGTACACATATAGTATACATGCCGTATACATGCCATATATATATCACATATATAAATTCTGTAATACATTATGTACCCGATATATATTATAGGGTACCTGATATGTGTAGAGTCATGTAGGATATTGGACACATATCGGACACATATAGTATATATGCCGTATATATATCAGATATATATCGCATATATAATATTATAATGGTAATATTACAAGAGTTTTAAAAAAATGGTCCTTATCCAGTA
The DNA here is from genome assembly GCA_003550325.1 of Gigaspora rosea. Taxonomy (NCBI): domain Eukaryota; kingdom Fungi; phylum Glomeromycota; class Glomeromycetes; order Diversisporales; family Gigasporaceae; genus Gigaspora; species Gigaspora rosea. The sequence continues at coordinate 188,426 of QKWP01000730.1, read as the reverse complement.
GTACATATTATTATTACAATTTTAATTAATTGATTTTTTAATTTATTAAAAAAATATACATACAAATATAGTCATTGAAAAATTTTTTATTTATACAGATATCACATAAAACAAATATTTTAAGCAATACAATTCTATTCCAACCTAACAGACTAACCTTAAACACATAATTTATACTAAAAAACCCCTCTAACTAAATATTATACCTGAATCTAACCCTAACTCTAACTAACCATTGACCAATGAATTCACAAAATCTACCATTAACCACTTACTTACGAAGCTATAACAGCAAATTCACTCAAACAACGTACCTACAGTGCACCCACAATGAAACAATAACGATGACGATATTGGAAGTAACAAACCAATGAAAAGCGATACCAACATCGAAAGCAATATCTAAAAAACACCTTTAAAAGCATCTACAAGCTATGAAACCCACCAACAAAAACTTGAATAACGACAATACTGAGGTAGTGAAATTATACCATAAAGGCGACGATGATACCAAAGAGATTATCTATTATTCTAGCAAAGAAAAGAAATAACTTAAGCCCAAAAAGATAAAAAAATAAACAATAAAAGAAACTGCTTATCTTAAACAAAAACTTCCAAGATGACAACGCCAAATGACAGAATCACATCAGAAAGTCCCAAAAGCTAAATCCACAAAAGAAAAAAACATTAGTTCAAACTAAGAAAAAAAAAAAGAAAAAAAAGCCACTATACCTATCTCCAAAATCCCATTTCACGAAGCGAGCTAAAGACATTCTAAAATTGCTACAAAGTTAGGAAAACGTTAGTTAAAAGAAAAAAAAAAACAGAGAAATGTTTAGTTGAAGAAAAAAAAAGTCACAAATAAATACCGATAATATTTACTTATCAAGAAGAATGTCGAAAACATTCCAAGAATAAAAATCTAAAATTACTAAAAACGAAATCTCCACAAACAATGAAAACCTGAAGCAACACCGAAATGACAAAGCACAAACAACAATGCCGAATGCCAATTCTCTATACTCTATAAACGACAAACCCACTATAGCGGCTCCACTAAATCCACTACTTAGTTTTCTAGCAAAACAATCTTACAAGAAAGAAACTGTTAGTTCAAAAGAAAGAAAGTCACCAAAGATGAAATCTCCACAAACTATATCTCCAAAATGGAAAAAAGCTGAAATCACCAATGACAATACCGAAACGACAAGGCCTAAAATCTTCACGAACAATAGTACCAAAATAATGAAAGCCCAAATCTTTATACTCCTTAAACGACAACACCTATTATAGCGACTCCACTAACTCTACCACTTGGTTTTCTATCAAAACAAACCTACAAAGAAAGAAAGTATTAGTTCAAGAAAGAATAAACAAACAATAATGAAAAAAACTACATATCTCAGGAACCTGGTTCTATTCTCTAAAAAAAGGAAAAAAGCAACTGATTTTTTAGTGAAGCAAAAAAGAAAAATAAAATAAAAATAAAAAAAAACGCGAAAAGCAGATCTAGATAAAAAAAATAATGGTAGAAATACAGAAATAAAAAAAAAAGCCTGATCATATTTATGATGATCAGGTTACACAATATAAATAATTAATTAAATAAAAACGATTATTAAAAAATTTAAATAAAAAAAATTTTTTAAAAATAAAAAAAATTAAATTAAATAAAAATAAAAAAAAGCGAAAAAAAATTATTAAAAAATAAAAAAAAGCAAAAAAATAATAATTTAAAAAAAAAATTAAAAAAAAATTTAAAATAAAAAATAAAAATTAAAATAAAAANTTAAACAAAAACTTCCAAGATGACAACGCCAAATGACAGAATCACATCAGAAAGTCCCAAAAGCTAAATCCACAAAAGAAAAAAACATTAGTTCAAACTAAGAAAAAAAAAAAGAAAAAAAAGCCACTATACCTATCTCCAAAATCCCATTTCACGAAGCGAGCTAAAGACATTCTAAAATTGCTACAAAGTTAGGAAAACGTTAGTTAAAAGAAAAAAAAAAACAGAGAAATGTTTAGTTGAAGAAAAAAAAAGTCACAAATAAATACCGATAATATTTACTTATCAAGAAGAATGTCGAAAACATTCCAAGAATAAAAATCTAAAATTACTAAAAACGAAATCTCCACAAACAATGAAAACCTGAAGCAACACCGAAATGACAAAGCACAAACAACAATGCCGAATGCCAATTCTCTATACTCTATAAACGACAAACCCACTATAGCGGCTCCACTAAATCCACTACTTAGTTTTCTAGCAAAACAATCTTACAAGAAAGAAACTGTTAGTTCAAAAGAAAGAAAGTCACCAAAGATGAAATCTCCACAAACTATATCTCCAAAATGGAAAAAAGCTGAAATCACCAATGACAATACCGAAACGACAAGGCCTAAAATCTTCACGAACAATAGTACCAAAATAATGAAAGCCCAAATCTTTATACTCCTTAAACGACAACACCTATTATAGCGACTCCACTAACTCTACCACTTGGTTTTCTATCAAAACAAACCTACAAAGAAAGAAAGTATTAGTTCAAGAAAGAATAAACAAACAATAATGAAAAAAACTACATATCTCAGGAACCTGGTTCTATTCTCTAAAAAAAGGAAAAAAGCAACTGATTTTTTAGTGAAGCAAAAAAGAAAAATAAAATAAAAATAAAAAAAAGCAAAAAAATAATAATTTAAAAAAAAAATTAAAAAAAAATTTAAAATAAAAAATAAAAATTAAAATAAAAAAAACGATAAAAAAAAAAGATAAAAAAATAAATTGATACCAAATACCCACCCAGGTGACCCGGTATTACTACAGAATTATATAGATAACATAAAATACATTTTATATAATTCTGTTACAGCGTTATCATATTTATACTATATATTATAATTGAAAAAAAAATGCGATAATGATTTTTTTTTAGTCTAGATTTCTAAATATTGTTAATCATTTCTAAAATTATCTTAGAACAATATGCAAAAAAAACAGTATTTTGAATATCAGTATGGTATCATAATTTATATTTAAAAGTCATACCATACTAATCTGCTATTATAAACAGTATGCCATAAAGCCGATCTAAGAAATAATGTTTTAAGCCAGCTAATGCAGCCGTGGCTGAGTTGGCTTAGCTGGCTAAGCTAGCTGATACAATATATGTTCGGCTGGCTAATGTTTTTTTTGCATGTTTTCTCACTTTCCAAGTCTTGTCCTAGGAATCGATAGTAAAGAAGAGAGGTGATTTTTAAAGAGATTGAGGAGATTTTGGGAATCAAGAAAATTTTCAGATGTCCCAGAACTTGGCTTTTTTTTTATTACTGCTATTTTCATAATTTCTGGAACATCTGATAAAAATTGACCGAATGATGTTTCGGCCAAATTCGATAAGTTATTAATTTGGTATAATAAAAATAATTAATAAAAGCTATTTTTTGTATCATAATGATCATTTTATGATTATCATACAGTCAGACCTCTCTAAATGTATATCATTGGAACTAGCTCTGAGGTATGCATTTAAGGAGGTTTGCATTTAAAGAAAACTTATGTTTATAAGTCATATGATAAAATTATCTCAAGCAAGTCATATGATATACAAAATCTTAACATATAGTCCTGATTTGATTGGCCCATGGTCACATGATATGCATTTATAGAGGAATTTATATAGACAGGCCAAGAAAATAGTATGCATATGCAGAATAAAGAATATGCACTTATTTATTAAGCCCGTCAATGGGCCAGACAATTAATATGCATTTAAAGAGATTATGCATTTAGAGGGGATGCATTTATAGAGGTCTGACTGTACAATAAAGTCAACGATCATAGAAAAGAACCCAAGCAAGATTTTCAAAATATTTTTTGAATGCTTGTTCAACATAATTGGTGTGCTTATTTTGTATGGAAATTTATGAAAAAAACTATTCATGTCAACCAATAAACCTTAACAAGAAATGTAAAAAAGGAATAGAAGATAAATTAGACTTTTATTACTCGAACAGGTGCCACTGTTAAAAAAGTTAAATAAGATCATGAATTGAGATATCCTAAATTCTTTAAAAATAAATTTTTCGTCTTCGACAAGAACAAAAATAATAATTAGGAATAAATAAATGCCTTCGTTTGAACGAAAATAGACATCGAAAAATAATTAGAAATAAATAAAGGCTTCATTTGAGCCCAAAGAATAGGCATTGAATTTTACAACTTACGATATTTAGTCTTATTGTAATATCTGATCTTATTAAATTATGTATCTGATTCTTATTCCCGAAATCATAAACTTAATCGAATCGGCCAAAACATCATTCGGTTAATTTTTATTAGGTGTTTCAGGAATTATGAAAATAGCTGTAAAAAAAACATTAATCAGCCGTTAGAGCCATAATTTTGATCAGCTGGCTTAGCCTAGTGCTCGTACTCGGATAACTCTTTATCTGAAAGGTTGTAACCTTTAACATAATCTAATAACCAGTTTTATATCCTATTCAAATAAAAGGATAACGGTAATGCATCAATCAAATAAAGTACCTCTATATTGATCAATATAAAAAATGATTTATGCATGAAGTTTGTACTTTGTACATTCTATTCTAACTTAAGTATTCGTCAGGTGTTATTAGTGGTTAGACAAAGAGATCCAGGCGTATTTCGAAAATAAATAAGAGTTTAAAAAATCTTATTTTTGTATCAAAATTTTGAAATCGAGAAATGAAATAGGAGTGCTTAGAGACTCCCATTTGACAAGTAAAAATTTTTTATTATGCAGATCAACAAACTATTTAATAATAATAAAACGATATTAGAAGCAGTATTGATTAACAATAAAATAATTTATAATAATGAAGGTCATATAAAAGTGTATTCGAATTTTAATTAAAAAATAAATTTGATTTGTACATTATTTGATAATAGATACGTCTCAAAATAAGATTTACGAATTTTAATCTGAAACCCTAATTATTATAATGTTCCACATCATTCTGAATTTATGTTGATTCTCAATTGGCATGTGTTATTCGTGAATCGTGAAATGTTATTTGTTATTTTAGAACCGCTATCTATTTACCAATTAATAATAAAAAAAAGCAAAAAATAATAATAATAATCATGTAAAAAAATAAAAAAATAAATAAATAAATGAACGCGAATAAAAATAAATCACTAAATATTAATTCTAACTTTTCATATATTAAATGAATATATTCGAATATGTATCTTTTAACAATGTAATTAAATTTTTTCGTTCCCCGCTTTGCATTTGTTTTTTGGCAATAGCAGGAATCTGGTCAGGTGTCTTGTCTAACCCGAATCTAATAAGTAATTATTCTGTGGCTCATAATCTGCATTACGAATTAACGATCGAGAAAATTGAGAAAGAACACGTTTCAATTCAGAATTGAAGTAAATTCAGAAATGACTTGGAACAATAATAGTATAGAACAATCCTTTTATCACGCAGCATTCAACTTGCGCTTTTCTTATTGTATTAAGTACTGTGTAAAGTATGTAATAGAAAAATAAAATATGTGCTTACTATACAAGTATGTATTCATATATATAATATAATAATTGTTATTATAATACTTACAAAAAAACTAAAGTTTAAAGTATAACTGATTTATATCGACCTATTAAATAAATATGATAAACGAAATATTAAAATTGTATTATTTAAAATACATTAAATTTATAATGTAAACAAGCTTTATACCGGGTGATGCTAGTATATAAATAATACGCAAATTAAAATATTTATTATAATTGTATTTTACCCTATATTATCCTATCATATCTTAAGTTAACCGGATACCTCAATAATTTATCTTTTTATCAAGTTTATAATTCGGATATCCAGATAGCCTAATGGTTAACCGGTTATTGTATCCTAGGGTACGACCACTAGCTCAGCCAGCCGATCAAAGCCATGTGGCTTAAATCACTACTGCGAAATATCTCAAAATAGTATGGTACATAAATTTAAAAATCGTACCATACTGATCTGCAAATCTATATATTAGCAGAACAGTATGGTACGATTTGATAAAATCCACACCATACGGATCTGGTAGCTATACAATTTTTACGAACATTTTTTTATCATTATATATTTGTTTCCTTAAATAATTAACAAGTGGACTAGATACTTTAATATAAGTATAAGCTTTCACGCATGATATATTTTTCAATGTTTTTATCGTACTAATTTTTAATTTTTTTTATTGTAGACATTAATGTTCAATTTCGATCATATATCAAAAATAAATGAACCAATACTTGAGCAATTTTTATTGATTCAATTTATTCTAATGAAATCTTGCAGACCGAATAGCTCGCCCATGCTATGCTGATTTTAAAAAAACCCACTGAATCAAATGTTAGAAAGATTTTATAATATTTGGGTTTTAACTAATTTTGTAATGAGCGTATTAGTATAAAATTGCTTAAGACCATATGCATGCACACATTCATGCATTCATGTGCAATAAAGAATCTGAACAGTTGTAAAAGAAGAAAGCAAAAACTAGAAATTAATCATCTAAATCTTTGGTGGAATGTAATTTTTCTTAATATTTGCTAAGGCCATATAAAGTTAATTTTTTGGTTCTCATAACATATAATAAAAAAAATGACCCGGGAGGCCGGACTTTTATTTAAAAATTTTTAAAATTTTTTAAATTTTAAAATTTAAATTTTAATTTTAAAAAGTCATAACCCGGGTCTAATACTAATAGATTACTATTAGTTAAAAATCGATAGTTAATTGATTTAGCAAATGGGCCTAATATTAATGGATAACTATTAATGTTCTAAGTTGAAAATCGATTGATCGATTTAATACCAATGATTAATTGACTGGTCGATCAATAGATGAGTCGATTTTTGGTCAACTAATCCAATTGCATCATTGATCCCAATTTGTAACATTAATTACTATCGCCATTCGGGTGGATTTTTATATAGCCAAGAAAAAGCTAGTTTTCTTTTGATATATATATATCAGTGTGTTAAATCTAAAAACCCGATTTCTCACTATATATAAATGTAAAATAGCGATTTTCAGAACCAATGGGCCCCAAATACGTTGATTCAATCTTTTAAATTTGGTTTTAAACCTGTTTTATACAATTTCTATTAAACAAAACTTCTAAGATTTCTCGTATTTCAAATTAAAAATTTTATTCTTATTTGAATTACAATATTACAAATTACAAAATCACATGTACATAATGCGCAAAAGTAATGCATATAAAATAATATAAAACCTGATAGAGTCACTTTTGTAATACCTCGTAATTAATAATTTCGAACTTGCTCTTTTTTTTTGACATAACTAGCCATATACTACTTTTTGTCGCTATTATTTTAAAATTGCTTCCTGCTTGAGTAATTTTTGTTTGGGCTTGCTAGGAGAAAGTAGCGGCTTGAATTTCCGGTCCCTAATGTACAGGTAATTTTTCCTGTGTGAAGTCCCACTGGCTATTTTCTCATCCGCCTCTAATTGGACTAAATTAATTAGTTGATAAGAAATTCGGTCAGGTCTAAATCCACCGCCCCTTAATTACTAAAACTAAAGATAAAAAACTTTACTTAAATAAATAAAGCCCTAAAAATAATATGCTAATATGAAGTATCGGTTCACATTTATTATTAGCTCACTCTATTGAATACGGTATATAATACCGTTTAAAGGTACTAAATGCATAAGATAAAACTAGTACAAACGCGCATAAATGATAAGTTGCCAATATATGCCTTGTTTATACCAAATTCGTATCTTAATCAAATTCACATAATTTGATGTATCATTGATACCTCATGATCTAGTGATCAAATCTTGATGATTTTTGTACTATTTGAATCGTTCAAGATTTGATTACTTACTAGAACATGAGATATCAATAATAGATCAAATCATGCGAATTTGATTGAGACGCAAATTTGGTAGAAAAAAGAAATATTTCTCATTATCATTAATTTACTTCTAAATTTCTGTTGTAATCGACTGTATTCATTTCCTATAAAAAGCCATATTATTAATATAAAAAAAAATAAATAATTTGAACTTATGCGTTCTAGCATATTATTGCTGCAGTTGCTTTCTAAATCACAACGCATTTATAGTTATAACCTTATCAAAAATCTTCTTATCGTGTGTATTTATTATTTGGGAATAAATGGAATTAATAAAAATCCTGTTATTCATCTTAAAGATAATGATAAAGATTAAATTCCATAAAAAAAAAACTTACCGAATACATAAAATCATTAACTATAGGCTTTTTCCTAGCATCATAAAGTAAAGGCGTAAATGATTAAAATGATAAGATTTGTGGCATTCAATTCAGCTGATTTTACCTGTATAGAGATTCACTCAATACTAAATAAATTTAAGCTGCAACAAAAATTTTATCGAACAGTTCTAAAAAAATGCCTTTCGCAAATGTCCGTATCTCAAAGGGAAATAAAACATTACATGGATGGTACATACATCCAATTTCATATGAAATGTCACTTAAAGAATTCTTCGACACGATCATCGATAAAATATCACCTAGTATATCAATTGAAGTTGGTGATTTTGAACAGATAAAGAGTATCGAAATAAGCCAGTCAATAACCCAACCGATAAATGCATCACAAGCAAGTCCCGACTGCAACATCATTGAACTTACAAACGAGCTTGGAAAAATATCCATTATCGTCTTAGTGCTAATGAACTACAATCTAGTAACTCGTATAATGATAGAAATGCATTTGAAATTATTATGAAATCTTCAACAAACAAACAGCTATATGTTCCTATTTTTAACTATTCAAACCCCAACCGAAAACAACAATTATGCTTAGACATGGCCGAATGGATTCAGAGTCACAAGAGTGGTTGGTCAACACAAACACTCGCAGATAATGATGGAAATAATTTCATAGTTACATTGTCAGAAACACTTTGGTATATAGATATGCGCGATTGTACAAAATTACTTGATCGAAATTTCTATATACCTCAATTATTTCTTGGATTTTTTGATCGTGCAGACCCTGAGTCATATAAAAAAGCCCGACCCCTGTTTTGTGCAAATGAGCTTAATATTCACTGTCAATCGCTCATTCCTTATCTCACATCTTCATGGATACGATCTCCCAATTTTAACTGGTTATATGATGCATTTGATAACCTTATAATTGTAATTTCTAATTATGTAAAATATTTGCATAATAAACAAGAAATAACAGCATCGAATCATGAAAATGAAGTTCCTGTAAGAAGCATTGATCAAGCTACATCAGTAAATATTTATGATGGCAATGCATGGATCGATTCATGTAATAAAGCAAAGTATAGAAACCTCGAAGATCTTTTACAAAACTACCCTCCATGGAAACCGATCAATCTTGAAGAACATCTACCAAAGGATCTGATGCAAGTATATAATTTAATACACTAACCACTGTATATAGCACTCGGAAGAATCTATTTTTAAATTGAACAATATCTTTGAGTACAGTATAATGTGCGAAACAAGATACTGATTATGTTTTGAGAATATAAATCAGCCATATGGTATTAAAAAAAATAAGACCGTATTTTCAGAATAATGTGCAGGGGCGTTATTTAGAATTTTGATCTGAACTAAAGGTTTAATTCGAGCCAAAATTCGAAATTACACTCCTGCACATTATTCTGCGAAAATACAGGTAAATACAATATACTCACGCATGCTATTCAAGAATTATATAAAAAATAGTGCTGAATAATAGTTGTGCATTAATCAATGGGGATTATTTTAATGCTGTTGTACTATATACAGTGGTAAAAGTATATACAACCCAAAGTAAATCTTACTTGTTTTTAGGCAGCAGTCACAGTTTATTCAGGGTCTTTCGAGTGCGTTTACATTTAAAATTGGTGAATACCGGTACAATTCGGGAAATAATGCATACAACGTTACATTTATTTAGAAAATTGAAAGAAATGCTGCTGAATCAACAATAGTAAAAGAAGCAACCCGGATTACAAAAGAGTTGCAAAATGATGCCCCTAAATATCATTCGCATAAAATGCGGGCTAATTACATATGTACCTGTGATTTACTATTACCCAAAGTTAAGCCAGCGCCATTGAGAACTATTTACCGTATGTTAACTGGGGATATGTCAGCCGCAAAATCTATCAATGAAAAGAAAGTAGATGATTGTGTAAAACTCTCCCTAGAACTTGGTGATCCCGATATAACAGTTGATCTTTGCGAACATAATAAAGAAAGACTGGAGAAATATGACAAATTTTGGGAAGCGGCAGCTCATTTTCTTGCTGGTAAAGCCACTAACCTAGTAACCGCTGTTGATGAACGACGCCACGACCCAATTACACATCTTGCAGTTGCAATTTCGATTGATGATCTTCTTCAGCAAATTAAGAGTGAATGTTCACCTGATACACCGATTCCTAGTGCTCAATGGCTTAGATTGCAGTTCTGGCCAAAAAACCCAACATATAAAAGCAGCATACAATACACAGGCCACTTACATCTAAAATTTATGGTTCAATCTTGACAACTACGAGCTGATCATCTGGATGCTCATTATGCATCTACTATATTTCGATATGAAAAAGAATTTGCCATTAAATTTCGTAACATCACAACACTTGCTTTTTTAGATGACAAACACCGATGCAAGATCGGTGAACCCGGATATCTCGTAGCGGCTGTTGAAAGGGGAAAGCAAGTAATAGTCAACAAAAATATAACATTTGCAGTAAGCGATCTTGACTTTACCAAGACAGGGATGGTGCCCAGTGTAACAATACTCTGCAGTATTTCTGAAACAATAGACGGCGACTTTTATGCTGGACAAGTAAATATCGGATTAAAAGACCTGATTTTTCAACCTTCCTCTCCACTGCGCCATATGACAGAGCTATACGATATTCTACTAACACAAAGAATAATTAACCTCATCTTGTGTCTTTATACAGATGGTGGTCCCGACCACCGATATACATATATGCGAGTTCAACTGTCTTATATTTGTCTGTTTTTAGCACTTAACCTTGATTACCTCGTAGCAGTAAGAACTCCACCCCAACATTCCTGGAAGAACCCCGTTGAACGTGTAATGTCAACGCTCAATCTTGGTTTACAATGTATTGGCTAATGCATACTAAAATGAATGAAAAATATGAAAAACTTATTAAAAAAACTAATTCAATGAAAGAAATTCGAGAAGTCGCAAAATCCAATCCTACCTTAAAAGAAAAACTCATAAAGAGTATTCAAGATCCAATTAGTCTTGTTCGTGAAGTGTTTGAACGGCAATCTTTAAAAGGTGTGCCGTTTAAAACGTTTGATGCTGCAACAGATGAAGATATTGAACAATTCTGTGAAAATATCTACATACTTGATAATACTGTGACATATAATAATTATGAAATGAAATATCTCAATCAACAGGTAAGGGCATACTAAAATGCATATTAAACAAAAATATAAATAAATAATACTGTCCTTTATCGAAGCCACGCTTGTAAGAATTTTTTGACCACTGCTGTACTGTGAAACATTATTTTTTTACAATAAAAAAATGTGGCGAAGACGCTTGTTTGATTTGCCAACCTCTCCGATGTCCGCGCGAGATCTTTACCCAACTTCATCATCTTCCTAATCTGATACCTGGTGAAGACTTCCATTATAAGCCTTTTGAAGCGCTTTATAGTACAACTACAACAGAAAAATACAGACCTTCACGTCGAGAACAAACACCCATTGTTAAGTCCAATCAAAAAAGAGGAAGAAAAAAAGGAGAAGTAAAACATTCAATGCCTTTTTGCCCCTCTTCAATACGTGCGAGAAATGTTGGAGTTACCATTACTTGCAGTGAATGTGATAAACCACGACTTCTATTTAGTGCAAAAAAATTAAATGAGAAAGATCGTCAAATGCTTGTTCAATTTCTAGATACTATCCTGTACACATGTGGAACTACATTCAACAAAACTTGCGAATTATCAACTACTACACCAACTAGGCAACACTATGAAGTAAGTGAATCTTTTGGTGAAGAATGTAGCGATAGTGATGAGGAGAGTTCGCTTGCTGGTCCTAGCCAATCTTATCAAGAACATGAGGGTGATGAAAATAATGACAACACACAAAGTGAACAAAACGAACAAATGAACAAAGCGAACAAAGTGAGCAAAGCGATCAGGATAATTATGAAATTAATAAAGCGGATGATTTTTACTCCAAAGAACATGAACAGAACAAGGAAGATTAGATCAATGATCCTATCCAAGAAATCTTTAACCGCGTCTTCGTTAATAACTCCTGGACCTGCGATTCCCCCATTGAAAAACCATATTACTCCGCAAAGATCTACCAGCTGTTTGTTACCTTTGTGGAAGTCTTGAAGTCAAACCATCTACAACAAACACAAGACCAGTATGTGATAACTGTGCTGGTACAAACAGCCCAACCAAGCATCGTGGAAAGCAATCATCCAATAAACCCAAAAAAATACGTACCTAGACCTCTTCTGTTGTAGAGTCGTTATGTTTAAATTCGGCATTTGAAAGTATACATACTTCGGAAATAAAGAAAGTTTTATTGTTAGTAGTTGAAAAAACAAGATTTAAAAAATCTACTTTATTTGTTATTGTACGTACCTGATCTTTGCATAAAGGTTTGGGACCGGTTTCAATATAAAACTGGGTTCACCATGATGTTTTCACGTGATTTAAATGCATATTATTGGTTAATAGTCACATGACATATGCATATAATTTACATTTCGAATTCGATCCTTCTTGGCCTGCCCGGGTTATATTATATTTTATAAAAATTTAAATTTCTTAACTTAGCTTTCATAACCCGGCCAGGTTATGAGAACCAAAAATTAACTTTGCCTGGCCTAATATATTTGCTATTTTATTAATCTTATGTTTTTCTTTTTATCTATATAAATATGCTATCGTAGTAATAGATGGGGGTGAAATTACTCTTTATAATAAGATGTTTTTGTTGAAATTGTTGAAATTACTTGATGGTGAAATTGGTGAAATTAGTTTTTCAATATTAAAAATTAATTTAAATTATGTCAAAAATTAATTAAAACTAAACTAAATCAAATACAATAATTGTTTTAGGTTTAATTTATAAACATATTAAAAATGTTGAAATTATTGTTGAAATTATTGTTGAAATTAAAAAAATTGAAAATGAATTTCACCCCCAACTATAATCGGAGTAAATTAAATTTATGTGCAGATTACGATATTGCAGATATGGATGACCCATGGGTCAACCAACGGGTGACAAGTGGGTGAGCCGTGGGATGACCACCCAGGTAGCTATAATTGTCCACTAATAAAGGTTGCTGCACTGCCCCTATAGCCTTGGGACCCAAAAATTGCTAATGATGGTCCTTGCACTATCATGCAACCATGAAACTCAAAAAAAAAAGACCCTGACTACGATATTTACTGTAGCTGTGACTAATACTACTAATACTTGCAAGCCACTTAAAATAGGGTGGGTGGGTGGGAGATAGAGCCAGCTTTTACTAAGGTGAGCGATAACAAAACCAAAGATAACTTCTTCAATTCTGAACAACAAACCTTTATAAACTTCATTCCTTAACTCTGCTTGCTCATAGCCACCAATTCGTATACTTAGCCCTATCCTATTTACCAATATTGTAGAATTCTATATTTGCTAAAATCATATGATATTACAACACAAACAACAAACAAAACCCTGCCAGGACCCCGAAGAATATATATAATACTGAGATCTGGCTTTGTATAGACTTATATATAATTTTTCCATATGTCGTATGTTTAAATTTGTATAACCAACTGGTAATTTTTTGAAAAGTTAGATGTTTATTTGTATAACAAAGATGATCTTTATAACAAGTACGATCTTTTTTTGTATAACGATACTATATACATCGGGAAAATTTTTAAGTAGATATAAATCGATATATACCGTATGTTGCAGCTACCTTTTTTTGCCGATTTTTAACAAAAACAAACCGTGGGTAGCTTATTTACTATTTTAAGTAATTTAAAGCACAATAAAGGGGTAGCTTATTTTTGAATACAAAACTTTAATAAGTAAAATAAATAAATAAATATGCTGTAGACAATAAATAAATATGCTGTAGACGATAAATAAATATG
>QKWP01000730.1:154555-170209 GCA_003550325.1 Gigaspora rosea | reverse complement strand
TTTTTTTTTTTACGATCAAAACACTCAATTATCGAAATGTTTCGAAAATATTAGCTAAACATTAATTCATTTCGAAATAATTCGAAAATTAGTGTAAAATGTGTTTTTTATTTTTTTTATGCACTGTAAGAAAATCGTAAATTTATGTAAAAATTTTATGTAAGTTTACAATTTTCTTATATACTATAAAAAAATTGTAAATTTATATAAAAATTTTACATAAATTTACAATTTTCTTACACACCATAAGAAAATTGTAACCTTACAGAAAATTTTTACATAAATTTACAATTTTCTTACACATCATAAGACTTACACAATTTTATACTAAATATTACATAAGTTTATGATTTTCTTACATACTGTAAAAACTTGCGCAAGTTTATGCATATATATTTTTGCTGATACTGGTCTATAGCAATAAGATGATATCAAATCTTTTAATACATCTCAGAAAACATAAAGGCAAAGTATGTAAACTAAATGAATCAAATGTAAAAGGTGGTGTTAATGTTTTGGAAATGTTAAACAATCAAGCTTGCAAGCATGAGCCCTTCAGTTATTAAAAATTTATCGGCATAATAAAAAGGTGAATCATAAAGCATAATTGATTATTTCAAATCATTAAAAATGACAAACTTAGGTCTATATTTACTTACTTAGAGCCTAGTACAGTTGGTAAAATATCGTTAAATCATATATTTAATATATTAATGTTATAGTAGAATATAATATAAATATAAATAAATATAATACTTAATTACTAATCCGGATAAGATCGGTACTATAGCTATATTATTACTATATATAAAATTGGGGATAAACAAATATATAAACAATATATTAGTAAATCTGATTATGACCCTTATGAAAAGTTTTTTTGTACTAAGTAAATATAATTTTTGATATAAGTAAAGTTGTAGAGCAGGTTCTTGTGCATCTACTAGTAAAATTTCATTAAAATTGGACATGTAGATAAGAAGATATAAGTAAAAACAACTTTAAAATTCTTTAAATTATATAAAAATTTTATATATACAGGCCTTTTAGATATTGTACTACATTGTTTATATATTTGTTTTGCCCCAATTCTAAATATAAAAATATTGCCGATCTTATTCGGATTGGCAATTAAGAATTTTTTTTTACTCCTTTAGCTGACCTTATAAAACAACATATTATAAACAATTTTGAAGGAGATCATGAGCAACTTTAAAAAAAATTGCAAAATGTTCCCGGACATAGCTATAACAACTGATATTTGGACAACTTCTAATTATGAAAAATCATTTATAGCTATCACGATACATTATCTAAATCAATTGTGAAAAATGAAACATATTTTGCTCGATTTTATTTTTATGGAAGATTTGCATACAGGTGCTACAATTGCGAATACTATAGAAGACTATCTCTAAAAAAATGAGATCCTTTCAAAATTAATATCAATAACATGTAATAATGCCTCTGCCAATATGAAGTTTGTGCATAATTTTTCTAATTCTATTTGAATGACTGGTTTTAAGTTTGATAGTACATAGCAATTAATATAATGCTTTAGTTATGTCTTAAATCTTGCTATTTAATATATTTTAAAGATTGCAGAAAATGAAGTAGAAAAGGTTATTATTAATATTTTTAAACATTTTCTGTATTTCATGTTACATGATTTATTATATTATGTTATTTTGTAGTTTAACGATAGATCAAATACCTAATTTTATTACATTAGAATATATTAATTCTAAGATCTTTCTAAGACCTTGCCTAATATTTATTATTACTTTAGTTGTGTGAATTAATAAAAAGTATTAGAGAATCACGAATGTGTTGTAAAAGGTTAAAGCTATCTAGTGGGTTAAAGCTAGTTCTCAACATAACGACATGGTGGAACTCCACCTTTTATATGTGTGAAAAAGCATTAAAGCTACATACTGTGTTGAATGCTATGTTCTTTGCTGATACAGAATTACATCAGTATGTTTTGGATAATAATTAGAGGAAAAAAGTAGAACTTCTTGTTGAAGTTTTATTATCCTTTAAGGATGGTTAGTATATTTTTCGCATGGAATATAATTAATGTATAAATAACCATTATAGGACCAAAATAATCCTGTTTTTATTTAATTTAGTGTCCAAGTTTATGTTGTTGTCAGAGTATCCAATACTATCAATGGTCGTCCCTCTTTTCATTCGTTGCTTGAATCACTTAAAAAAGCTATACAAAAAGTTAATATACCAGTATGGCTTAAGCAAGAGTATGAATCTGCATCAAATAAGCTTCTAGATTATTGCCAAAAAACAAATGCTTTGTATTTATCATCAGTTGTGCTAGATCTATAGTTTAAAATCCAATATTTTGAAAAACTTGGATAGCCATCTCAACTTGTCAATCAAGTTAAAGATATGTAAGTTTTTAATTTACAATACATAAAAAACATAATTAGTAGCTTGAGCAGTATAATCATCTAATGATTGCGTAACTAGCTATGACATAAGCCTTAGCTAGTTATGGCAATCATTAGAATGTTTCTACTGCATGATCTCTAATAAATATATTAATTTATATAATAATATTAAAGATAAATACAAAGATCAATATGCGCCTTTTTCATATCAGAAAACAGCAAGTACAACTACAGAACTACCTCAAAATATAATATCATGAATTTATAAGCAAACATGTATAAAATAGCAAATGAGTTTGACATATATTTAATGATACCACTTGTAGATCAGCATACATTAGAATAGTGGTGGGTGAATGAAAGTAGTTACCCTAATCTTGCAAAATTTGCTAGGGATTGCCTTCCAATATTTGCTACAAGTGTACTAAGTGAGTATGCATTTGGTATTAGTAGCAATATATTAACTAATAAACAAAATCAATTGGATAAAAAAACTATATATGCAGCAATGTGCCTAAGATCATGGTGAAGAGAACTAAAAAGTTAAAATATATATTATCTGGATCAAAATTTCTAATTTTAAGCTTTTATTTTTAACTGAATGAATTAAATTATTAAACTTTTTTTTTTAACTTAAATCTTAGATGACTGATATTGTAACCGTGACAATAGGGTAAGTTTCTATTATTTTGCAATTGTTTTATTCCAAAATACTTATTAATTCTTAATTATTATTTTGATTTTGCTTATATGTAATTTTCACATTATTATTATCATCACTTGATAATTTATGTACTGTTATTTAAATCACAATTTGCAATGCTATAATGCTGTAATTGATTTACTTTTTAAAAATTTCACATAAAACTACTAAATGTTAAGTTATTTTTTCTCATTTTTGCCCTTCTATAAATGCTTTATTAATATTATTATTTTTAGGATTTATTCAAATTCTATTTTATATATTATGTATACCTGCTACTGGTTTTTACAAAGTTATATTAAATAGCAAAAAAAAAAGTTTTAAATAAATCAGTTTTTATTTTTGTATAGTCAAATCTAATTTATTAAACTGTATATTAAATAGTAATGCTTAAATAAAGGGAGCAAATTAAGCTACAGGTTGTGTATTATTAGACATAACTATAGTATAATAGCATATACAAAATACTATTTTCTGTATTTTAAAATGGCAAATTATAACTAGTCATAATTATGGTACTTCTAATGCTTCAAATTAAAGAAAATACACTTTATGCTTGAACTGAGAGCATTCGATTATGCAACCACAATTCTTGGATCCAGTCAAATCCGAACTGAATTCGGATCTACACGATACGATTTCAGACCCTAACTTTAGATCTGAATCAGTTTTTGAACTGGGCCCAGATTTTTAAAAATATCCAAATCATATGGAACACTAGGCCAGATAATAGTAACCCAATTTTTAACTCTGGCCATGACCTGGATTAAATAATAGTGATCTGATATTTAATTCAGGTTATAACCTGGGTTAGATAATAGTAACCTGAAGAGTTAGTTATTTAACTCAAGTCATAACCTAAGTAATAAATGCCAAATTGAAAAAAATAGTATAAATAGTTTTTTTAAATTTTTTTTATTTTATACAATATATGCATCAAACGGGCTTATTTAATTTTTTTTATTAGTTACTCTTTATATACTGAAATTTCTATTAGTATTTAGTTTAAAAAGAAAAATTTTATATTTGAGATTTTTTCTATACTGAACAAAATCTCAGATTAGAAAGAGGTAACAATATTTTGATTTCCTAAATAAGTTTACTTAAACAATAATAATTGATTTATATAGTAAAATTAACATATCGGCGGATCGACGTAACATGTCAGCTCGACCAATCATGATCGAGGATTATCAAAAAAATTTTACGCGAAAATTTATTACAAAGCGAATTTTCACAAAAACGGCCTTTTTAACCAGCTTTGTATTTATAATTAAGTACGTAGAAAATTACGAAATTCATGTATTTAATTATAAGCCAAAAGTATATTAAAAAGGCCATTTTTTTGAAAATTAGCTTCCGAATTTACCCTAGATAGTTACCAACCCATTTCTCAATGCCCAACCCTAAAACACCCGAATATTTCAACAAACGATAAAAGTACTTCTTTCTACAGCTTAGCGTAGCTCTTTTATTAAGTTTTATTGGTTTTTTAACTTGTCTAGGCGTCAAAAAGGCTCTTTTGTTAGTTGTAACAAGTACTTCATTTGTTAGTTTTTCAACGTTTACTTAGGAGCAAATTTTTATGTAACAGTTTATCGAAAAAGACCCAATTACGCCGATCCGCTGATATGAAACTTACTATATAGTAACTATTGTTGATTCTAGGTAGCTTATTTTTAGATTAAAGATTTTTTGACCAAAAAAGAGTAGCTTATTTTAGATAGTAGTTTATTTTTGGATACATATAGTATAGTGTGATTTTATAGAGGATGATTTTATATAGAAGTTATATGATTGGTTAACAAAAAATGTAATAGTAACTATAAAGTGATTGTACCTATATAGAGATATAAATAATATAAAAAAGGTTAGTAAAAACAAAAAAGTGATTATATTGATTTTGTGCTATAGAGGAGGTAACTATTGAAGGGAAGACTTATATACTTTTAAATAAATTCAATTTAAATGATTTTTGTATAAATTTACATATCATTTGATCTATAAGTAATTGCACTTAGTTGAACATGTTCCTTGACTATTAAATTTAAAAAAAAAACATTTTTTTAATTATCTAGATGTTTTTAAAACTTTGAACAAAATATTTTGGTAACTAATTATCTAAAATTAATCAAAATTTTTTATTTTAATTTTACAAATTTATAGAATTAAATAAAAATTTTAACCAATTTTAATAAATAGATATTAAGATATTCTTATTTAAATTTTGAAAATTTAGACAACTAAGTGTTTTTTCAAATTTTGAGCAGCAATATTTCAATAATTACCAATTTAAAATAAATATAATATAGAGCTTAAAGTTTATTAATCTATAGTATCAACTAATTTTTATAATAAAAAAAAACAAAAATATATTACAAAAACTTTAAGTAATTACTAAAAATATAATTAAATCTCTTTACAAAATTATCAAAAGTATTAATTTAGCAATCAACTAAATTTAAATAAATTTACAAACAAAATATTTTATAAGTTATTAGTATATACAATAATAAACCAAGTTGCTATATACTAAACTTATTAAATTTACTTTTAAGAAGATTAATACAAACTTTGTAATTCTTGATTAAATATATAACTTAATAATAAAACTTGCTAATTATTTTTTTATATTTATAGACTTTTTAAATTACTATAATTATTAATTTTTATGCAATACAAGAAATCAGAAATCTAAAAAAATACCAATCTGTAATTGGTTAAAAATAGCCAATTATATATTGTGTTTTTATAAATTTCTAAACTCTGTATAATATACAGAATTTGCTAATTACAGTAAATTTAAAAAGTACAATAAAGCTGCTTTATTGTAAAAAAATATTAAAAAGCATTTAATAAAAAACAAAAAATTTAAGTCAAGAAAACAAAAAGTAAAAAATATAAATAATAAAAAGAAAGATTATAACTAATTTTCACTTTAGGTAATATTATCTATATCGAGTGAGAGGTGAGATTATAATTATTACTAGTTACACAATATCAAATTTATATATAAATATTTTTTTTTGCACTTATTAATCATTTTAGTTTAGTTGTTTTAGTTTTGGCCAGTCTAATTTCGTTTTTCTTTTTTTTTATTACATATCCGCGGATTTTTGGAATTCATACAGATCATTGACGCACCTCAAACATTTTAGTTACACAAATAGGGTGCGTCAGTTAGTTGATATCCAATCACATTGCAGCATTGAGCGATTTGTTTTACTGTACTGCTGTATACAAAACCCGAGTTTATTAAATTTCACCTTATATTAGATCCCAGGTACACACTTTGTATTTATGACATGCGGTCTAGACATTTGAAAAGAACTACATTTCATTTAAGATCTTAAAATCGTTGCCGTAAGTAGCCGTATACAAGACCCCATGATAGTAGACCTACTACGTAGTATACCCGGATGCGAATCACAGTATATTAATCAAACATGGGTTTTTCAAATATTTGGACCGCCTATTATAAATGCAAAACGTGCATACTCTCCAAAGTTTTCCTCTTAGTAACGTGAACTCTCGGCTGTATACTAGACCCGGGTCTATTATAGATTTTAAAATTGGTGGAATGTAGAAGACCCGGGTCTTGTATACGGCGATTTATGGTGGGTATATATAATTTTAATTTGTTTGAAAGTTTCAAACAGCTCAAAACACAGTAACTAATGAGTATATATTAGTTTTTTGATTTAAATAGTAGCAATGAAACGTCTGAATTGCAACTGATATACCATCACCAGCTTGATTCGAACATATAATTCTTGAAAAATAGACAAGTGTAATAGTGGCGTTTTATAGGCTAAAGCTTTGAATTTTTAATAATATCAAATGGGCTTTTTTTCAAATAAAAAAATAAAATTTTTAACATAATTATTTGTTTTATTTTATTTTTTTTTTGTTTTGTTACGATTAAAATATGAATTTTATTAAATTCAGTAGTTACAAATCTGAAAGGCATAACTTAGCTAATTAATAAACATCTGAATATGGTTGCCTTCCTGATAACCCAGTACTATATTTTTTTTTAAAAAAAAAAATACAGACAGACTTTTTTAAGTGAACACCCTCGCACACTCAAATTCTGGCCCATATATATACTTGACCTTCATTAGTTCTAGTCAAACTAGTTAAACTATACCCGGACATTTCTGAAATTCAGTAGAGTAAGGCTAAAAGGCTTTTACTTCGTTACCTTAACCAGTTGAACCAGATATTCCTTGACTTCACTCTCCTTAGTTCCAGTAAACAA
This sequence comes from Gigaspora rosea, assembly GCA_003550325.1. Classification (NCBI taxonomy): domain Eukaryota; kingdom Fungi; phylum Glomeromycota; class Glomeromycetes; order Diversisporales; family Gigasporaceae; genus Gigaspora; species Gigaspora rosea. The sequence goes on along the minus strand of QKWP01000730.1, from coordinate 162,837 downwards.
ACTTCAATGAAATTTTCTAGCGATCGAAGTCAATGATACAAATAATGTTATTGAGCTGTGCTCAAGTATCGCACTTATGTAGTGCTATGACAGATCTAAATAAAAAATCTCTATTAGTGTTTGTTGATTCTAAGTGGTTTGTTAGATGCCACCGAAAATTTCCAAATGCAAAAAATAATAAGCAGTTGTTTCTATCACTGATTTACATATAACAAAGATCTATAACAAAACCGTATAAACTATAATACTTCCCTTAATTAAAAGCCCTTATTTTCAATACATTTTAATCATGATCAAAGCACCGAAAACTCTTTCAATAACTAGGCACGTAAATCAACAAATCACAGTTTACTATTGCGAAGAAGTAAAACGTTCATAGCTTTTAAATATATTTACTTACTAAAGTAAAGTAAAGATTGCTATGATTGGTTTTGGTGATTGGTTTTGAGAACAGGCGATTGGTTTGACGTGCTTTAATATATATAAAATTTTGTTTTTTAATAACTAATTATTAGACAATTTGGGGTGATAAATAATCAGATGATTGCTATTTTAGGGTATAAAATGATCAGCTGATATAAAATTTGGAACCCTAAAAAAGGGTAATTCCAAAAATCTGCGGATATGAGTACAGGACATCTAAAGGTAGAAATTATGAAATTTGGCATATTTTCAAAATTTTCATATTGAAATTTGGTGTCTTTGTGAATTCTTGTATTTTGATTAGTTAATAATTAATTTTTAAAAAATATTTTATAATTAATTTTAAAAATTAGCCAATAGCAGAAGGCTAAAACATGTAACTTGTCTCATCTTTGGCTAAATTTTACATATCATATAAAATACTATACTCAACCTATTAATTGAAAAAATATACAATGCTTTTTGAAAAGTTAAGGCTACTAAATTATAGTAAATTAGCTAAATTACAAAATAGGTGACTATTTTTTGTGATATTGGTTTAATATTGAATATTATTAGCTTTTAAAGTTTGTAAAGCCTTTAGATGTCCTATACTGTAGTTCTTTAGATAACTATATTACTTTTTACTATTGGTATATGTTTTGGTTTTGTTAGTTGGTACTTCAATCATTTTAGTATGTTTGCTTCATCGGCAACTTTTAGATTTTTTTTTCTTTTATTTTGTTTGCTCTTGGTACTAAGTTTCATATTTTCTTTTTTAAATTCTTCAATTAATGGTTTTAGTCTTTTTGTTATTGGTATATGTCACTAATATCGCTAGTTGGTACAGTTGGTACTTTGCCTATTTCAGTGCATTTTTCATCACCAGTATTTTTAAAAACTTTTTTTCTATTTTATTTGCTCTTGGTAGCATTTTTCTTTTTTAAGTTCTAATAGTTTTAGTACTTTTTATTATTGGTGTATATTATTGGTATATATCATTGGTGGCACAAGTTAGTACTTCACCCATTTTAGTGCATTATCACTAGCAACTTTCAGATTTTTTTTTATTGCTTTTGGTACTCATTAGCAAATTTTATACATAGATATTGATCAATATATAGCACTTAATCGTTTTATATCGATTATAAAATATCGTTATATATCGATTAATTGGATAAAAATCGATATATATTTATTATTGATATATATCATTTTTTATATTAAATCGTTATATATCTATAAATTGATTATAATTGTAATTATTTGAAACGATATATGACGATTACAGATCTTTAACGATTACTTAGGGTTTTGACCATGTCATAAAAATTTCAACCCAAATTACCAGATAAAAAAAAAAAAAACAAAGTTCAAACTTTCTTAAGCCCATTTGATCTGTAAGCTTATACAAATATATTCCACAAAATGTGCCAAAAAACTTAAAAAAAAAAAAAAAGGCCGTTTTGAACGATTTTTACCACCTCTCTCTTTTACTCCTCTCTCCCTTTTACTCCTCTTTTTTTTCCTTTTTTTTTCTCTTTCTTTTTTCTTTTTAATATTTCAAATACATTCAAAATATTTTAGGACGATCTGTAACCTAGATCATATCAAGAACACGTTTAACTAATATTTTTGAAATGTTTCGATGATTTTTGATAATTGTACCACAAGATCAGATTAGACCTTTGTTTTTTTTTTATAATTTAGATCTTCTTTTAATTTTACATTGTTTTTTTTGTTTTCCTTTTGTTTTTTTTTGGTTTTATTTAGTTTTGTTTAATTTCGTTTAGTTTTGTTTTGTTTTGTTTAGTTTTGTTTTGTTTTTTTTTATTTTTTAATTTTTTTATTTTATTTCTACACTTTACCACTAGCACTTTGCAAGAAATCCAGTGACTTTTCAGTACTTAGCGCAAGCTAACTTAGCTTTTCAACACTTTGCAAGAACACACAACTACTTTTTCTAACAATTTCGAAAGTTCAAGAATGCAAGTTTTTGCAAGTTTTTGCAAGGTTTTGTTTTATTTATTTTTTCGTTTCATGTTTTTTGTTTTTGTTTTTTTTTTTATTTTTATTAATTTATTTTATTCTGGCACTTTGTGAAAACCTTTGACGATTTCTAAATTGCAAAAATATGAACTTGAAATGGAGATTTGGGGCTTTGTTTATTTTTTTATTTAGTTTGCTTACATTTTTGTTTTTTGTTTGTTTTTTTTTTACTTATTTTTTTAATTTTATTTTATTTATTTATCCTTTACTTTTTTCGAAACTTTGCAAAAAAACGACTTGACCTTTCCGGCACTTTACAAGAACACCAATTCTAACATCTCTAGTACTTTGCAAGAAGTCACGAATATGAACGAATATAATCGAATATAAGTGAATATGAGCGAAATATAATAGTTTATTTTTTTTGTTTTTGTTTTTTTTTGTTATTTTTTTGGTTTTGGTTTTTGTTTTTTTACTTATTTTATTTTATTTTATTTTATTTTATTTATTCCTTACTTCTTTCAGAACTTTGCAAGAAAACAACCTAACTTTCTGGCACTCTGCAAGAAGTAGCGAATATAAGCGAATATGAGCGAATATGAGCGAATATAAGCGAATATGAGCGAATATAAAAAATATAATAGTTTATTTTTTTTGTTTTCATTTTTTTAATTTTTTTTGGGTTCGTTTTTTTTGGATTTATTTTTTTATGTCATTTTTTTTATAATAATATATAATATATGTAATATTTAAAATATAATATATTAATAAAAAATAAAATTTTATATTAAATAGCGATATTGTATATTTAATAAGGGAAAATAAAGTAGATAAAATAGTTTAAGTTTCGGTACTTGGTAGTTGTAGTAATCCAATACAATATTCATAGATGTTGTAATAATAACTATGCTTAATAAAGATCTTAGGCATAATCTCACCTTAACAATAAAAAAAAAAATAAAGGAAAATAAATTTGTTGCACCTGCGACATGTCGCACCCTGATTCAACCAATCAAATCACACGATTTTATAGGCAAAAACTTTTATTTTTTAAAAATTTAAAATTTTACTTAATAAAATGTAAAATATATATAAAATAGCATGTCATATAATGTAAAATTTTATTCTGAACAACTTTTTCTAAGTCGTAAAGATAGGTTGTCTTAGTAAAAAAACGGTTTATAAGAAAAATCAAAATTTTCCAAAGTTAGTACATATAAAACTTTTTTTTACTAAACCAATCTACTTTTACATGTAATACTTGAACGTAAATATACCGTAAAATCTTGAAATAACGCACAGGGGTGAAATTACAAATTTCAGCCCGAACTAACTTAATTCGGGCCAAGATTCAAAATAACACCCATGCCCACTATTTTGAGATTTTACGGTAGGTTAAATTAGTAAAAAAAAAAGTTTTATATGTGCTAAGAATTAAAATTTTGATGATTTTTCTTATAAAACGGTATTTTTTACTAAGACAATTTATTTTTATGACTTAAAAAAAGTTGTTCAGAATAAAATTTTACATTATATACTTTGATATCGCTTATTTATTTTTACATTTTACTAGTAAAATTTTTAATTTTTAAAACTTAAAATTTTTTGTCTACAAAATCGTGCGATTTGATTGGTCAGAATCAGGGGATGTGACAAATTTCTATTCCCATTTAATAATTTAAAATATTATATAATAATAATAAATAAAAAAAATTTATAATTAAATTGCGAAAACTTGCGAAAACTTGCAAAAACCTGTAAAATGTTCAAAAGCATGATTATGTGAATATAATAATTATTAATTGATATCATATCAGATATATATCGATTATTATCTATATCAGATATATATTGATTACTATCACTATCGATAGAAATCAGCAGGGGTGATTAGTATCGATATATATCTTACCAGTTAGTAATCGATATATATCTATATATAAAATTTGCCGATGCTAACTTTCGCATTTTCTTTTGTTAAGTTCTTCAATTAATGGTTTTAGTAATTCTTATTGTTGGTGTATATTGCTAGTGCTGATAGTCAGTATTTTACCTATTTTAGTATGTCTTTCATCACTAGAACTTTTAGATCTTTTTTTTCTTTTTGCTCCTGGTACTAATTTTTGTGTTTTTTCTTTTATAAATTTTTCAATAAGGGCACTAATATTTATTAGGTAATATTTTAGAGGGTGGGGTCAAGAAAAATCTTACCTTGATTAAATTTGATTAGCTAAAATTCTATTTATAGATCTTACCTGGGGGTGGGGGTAAGCCCCTATAGTAAATGGATATTAGGTAATAAATATCAGCGCTCTAACAGTTTTGGTGCTTTTATTGCTGGTATCATTAGTTAGTATTTATTTATTTTTTGTTGTTGGCATTTTTAGTTAAGTATTTTTTTGTACTAATTTTTCATATTTGACTAATGTTATCATTTTAATGTACTAATGTTTTCAGTATGAATGGTACTAATATCTTTGCTATGCTGTTTTGGCATTTGTTCATTATTTTGGTGTTCTTGTATATTTTACTATACTATACCAGATACTGTATAGGGAGTAACAAAAATCAGGTGATTTTTTAGGGGGGAGGGGGGTAAAAAAAGTTAAAATTATATATAAGAACCTGACTATTTATATATTAAGGAAGAGGGAGGGGGGTAGGCCTCTGATAAAAAATAATCAGGTGATTAATGACACTGCCCTATCTGTTTTTGATAAGTATTCTCGAAGTTGTAGTTAGGTTTTAGCTAGTGTTAGGATTAGAGTTAGGGTCAATAATAGAATGCATTAAGCATTAGAAATTAGAAGTAAAGCAGAGGTGACAGCCATAGTAAACAACTATAGGGTTCACTTCACTTATTCTATAAGTATTGCTAAGCATAATTGAAGTGGCACAAACTATATCAAGTATAGAAATATATTGTATACAATATATAATTGCATGAATATTGGTGCATTTCACTTTAAATAAAATGTTCGAGTTAGTCATATTTAAATAAATTATTTAGTAAAATAATAATATAAAATATGTTGATCAATATATTGATTATTCATCAATTACATGATAGTGGTGATCATTACTACCAGGCTTCTGAATCAGCTTCTGACCTGATTTTGATTTGATTTTTAAAGTAGGTGATATTACTTAGGGTAAAGTTAGCAACATTTAAAAAGAAATTAGGAAAAAAAAATAAAATTTTTATAACTTAAAAACAAAAGAAATTTCTAGATTTAAATTAAAAATAAATCAAATTAGATTCTAGATTTAAATTAAAAATAAATCAAATCCCTTAGTTTGTACTACTTCGCAGGCAAATTTGCCTGTATAATTACTATAAATATACCTCTGATCTATTTTTTTAATCATTAAAATATTTAAATAAAATTTGGTATTATAATATTTAATAACAAAGATTATATTTTTGAATTATTTAAATTTATATTATAAGACAAAAAGTTTATGTTGCTTATAAGCTGAAAATATTAAATTTTAAAGAAATTTTTTAACCAAAAAAATATTTTACAATATCTTGGTGAATTCTTTAAATATTGGTTTTAAAAATATAGTTTCTAATACAATATTGTAGTTTATATAAAGGATGACAACTTTCATTATTTGACTTTATATGATTTACTTGTAAAAATTAAGACTTGTATTAGAAGTGAAAATTTTTTTTATAGACGGGAACATATAAAATTTAAGAAAACCTAAAGAAAAAATTCTATAGTAAAAGTTCCAAAACAAAAACTTTAAACTTTTATTACACCAAAGTTTTTTAATAATTTTAAAAAAATTTTATAATAAAGTTGATAAAACAGAACTAATATTATATTTTTTACTTAGAAAGTATATAGCTAAAATTAATATTTAAGGTTTTATTTAAAAAATTTAAAATTTTAAAATTTTCGCAGGCAAATATGCCTGCACAACAAATTAAGGGATAAGATGATTCACTTTAATTTATATATAAAATTTGATAAAAAAATATATTTCTTAAATTTATTCAAAAAAGTAACTATAAAAGATAATTTTAAATATGAGTAAATCTAGATCTCACACCCCATTGGTACTCTAATATCTCGCAAGTCATGTGCAGCAATTTTATTGGACGATATACATTATTTAATTTAAAAAATAAAACCTAAGTTTTTATTTAAAAAAAAATAAAAAAATAAACAAAATGAAAAAAATCTAACAAGAAAAAATATTTATCAATCAACTCTAACTAACGATCACTTGTTCCAGATTTTCACACATACGAAAACAAAAATTTGCTGGAGTTGTATGAAGAAGCGATACAAAATAATGGTTTTTATACAGGTTAACCAAGGGTTTCTGGTCTATCGCCTTTGGGGACTTCTATATATATTTGGCATGCAAATCAAAAGCGTTAGTATACAAGATAACTGGCAGGGGGTGGCGCCCTTGTATACAAAATTTTGGAAAAAGAAGACTTTCGTCAACAAAGTTATTTGTATAAGACTTAATAGAGAACAGCAAATGAGTTTTTCACCACACTCCTTGAAAAATCTAAAGGACATGAACCGAACTCCACTACCATATTCTCGCTTTTCTCGGGTTTTTTTAGGGAATATTTTTGCTGATGTAAAAGTGGGAAATCCAGCTTACCCCCTCCAAAAGATCGGCATTGTTTACAATTCCGAATTAGGAATGAAGTCACGAGAAATCACATTCTGCCACGTATAGGCCGAGGACTGACTTCGGTTTCAGTTTTGGAGGTTTTTCTAGAAAATTCTTGCAGGGCTAACTCTACCCGAAGATAATGATAAATATAATACGAACTAAATTTAGAGTAGAGCTAGATTTAAGAGTATTATGTGATTTTTAAACAATAGTTTATCTCTTTTCAATTTTACTTTCTTTTTTTTGTCTTCTTTATTTTTTCCCTTTTTTCTGTTTTGTTTGTTTTGGTTCACGTTTAGATGTTGTAGGCTTTTTCCCCTTTCTTTTATCTCCTTTCATTTTTTCGCATACTTTGTTTTTTCTTTGTGATATGGATGTAAATACTCCTTATCCTAGAGGCTAGATAGGGTAGATTAGAAAAAAGTTAGTAATCTTGATAGGTTAACAACTTCCAATCGGTGAACTAGAGACGGAACCTCCAGAAAGTTGGAGGCCCTCTAGGGAGATAAATTGTTGTTGCAATAATCGCGGATAGATACTTCAGTAACCGGACAAGTCTTTATTGTTAAAATTGGAGTATTATAGGCAGAAATATCTATAGGTGTAAAATCACCACATCTGATATATAATAAAGGCTGGATTATTAACAAAAAAAAAAAAAAAACTAACAAATTGAAATCGATAAACTGTATATGTTAGGGGAGCGCCAGAAATCACCTAATTAGGGTTTCACTAAGTAGCTGACCCCCCTACCCCCCACCTGATAATTTTTCTAAGCATTTGATTGGTTAAAATGTAATAATATATATATATTAAAAATTGGATAACTTTTGATCTACTGGTCTATTTTGGATGATTCAACTATCATAATGTTCGTCTCAGTGAGACGATTCTAACAAGCCCAAAATCATCAAAATCCAATTACAGGATCCCAAGATAGTTCAACTTTTGTGTAATTTTAATAGTAATTTTAAAATTAATAAGTAAATTTAGACTTTTTAGTCAAGTCTGAGTCTGGTCTGGGTCTGGTCCGAAGTCTGCAAAGTGGTCCGAGTCTGAATATATTTATATGTATTTTTTGGTGCTGAACAAGTTTACTTAGTGCATTTTGTTAGAATAAATTAGTAAAATTTTATGAATTATAAGATTTTATAGAATTTTATTAATAAAATTTTATAAAATCTTATAATTCACAAATATTTATTAATTAATTCTAACAAAACACTAAGTAAACTTGTTCAGCA
>QKWP01000730.1:98381-141384 GCA_003550325.1 Gigaspora rosea | reverse complement strand
TTTTTTTTTTTTTTTTAAGTTTTTTTGCACATTTTGTGGAATATATTTTTATGATCTATGATAGCTTACAGATCAAATAGGTTTTTGAAATTTTGAACTTTGTTTTTTTTTTACCCGGTGATTTGGGTTGAAATTTTCATGACGGGTATGTAATCGTTAAATATCGTTTCAAATAATTACGATTATAATCGATTTATAGATATATAACGATTATAATATAGAAAATGATATATATCAATTATAGATATATATCGATTTTTAGTCAGTTAATCAATATATATTGTTATTTTTTAATTGATATAAAACAATTAACTGTTATATATCGATTAATATCTATATATAAAAGTTGCTGATGAGGATTTGCCAATTTACTATTATACAAAGTATTATAGTTTATAATACTTTGTATAATAGTGAATTTGTAGAACTATTTGTTTTTTCTTTGATTTCAAGTATCCTAAGATTTAACAAGCCAATTTTAATAATATAATTACTATCTAAATAAGAAGAATCTCTTCTTTAGCTTCAATTAGAACACAAAAAACCAGCATCTTTTATATTTAACTATTACTTAAGAGTAGAGGGTACAATTTTAAAATTATATATAGACTTAATGATAATTTTTTTTTATATTTAATTTTATAAAAAATTATATTAAGTAAACTAATTATAACTCTTAAGAAAAGATTGTAAAGCAGGTTTTTCTGATTCTAATAATAGTAAAATTATTAAAATTGGTTAAAAATTCAGCAAAATATAAATTTTTAAAGATTGGGTATTAAAATTTAGTAATAAAACCAACTTATAAATTTGTGCAAATTGACCAATCAGAATTAGTGATTTTGTGCAACCCAGAAAAATTTGGCCCAACCCAGAAAAACTTTGTGATATATACAACTATATTTTTTATAATATAATAATAGTTCAAAATTTTATCATAATAGATAAATTGGTTTATTTATATATTGTGAAATTTTAATAAAAATTAATTGTAATTTAAAAAAGTTTTATTAGTAGCATATGTCAATTTTATATGTAAATTTCAAATATCACATAAAACTATATAAAAATGGTCTACGTACCCTCTACCCTTAAAGTAAGTTAGTTATTTGATTTAAAAAACTTAGTATAGGCCAGTGAGGACCCAAACATCTCTTATATAGGTCATAACTAGATTTTGGCCAATTTTAATCTAATTTGCTAAAATATCAAAACTCTATTTACTTAAATAATTTCTAATCAGTAATCAGAATTGAATAAATTTTTTTTGGGAGGGGTTTTTTTTTTAATTAAAGTGCCCATCCTGGGACCTAGGAATTTATTCAAGATATTAGGGTCATTGGCATCCTCTAAGGGGAATACCGGCATTTGTTATATAGACAAGAATACAACTAGCCACACCTGCAACTTTTGGTTGCCTATTTAAGTAGCCACCCGTAGGTTCTATACTAGCTGCCATACCTGCAACCTATATACTAGCAATGCCTATTTAAACCTTCTGATCTGTGTCATCCTGCCAACCCATCCTGTGTCACTGGAACAAGCCCATTACATAAGTCAGTCAGCAAGTTCCAGATACTTATCCATTGTTCTTAGGACCCAGCCAGGTATTTCTAGTCCTGTTATCCTCGACGAGAGACTTGATAGAGCAGTACCTGTTCACATACCAGGTATTCGCCTACACTTTCGGTAATTATCGCTATGACCAAGGCCAATACTTGCAAGACAGGGTTGCTCCTGTCCTCTTACCAATACCTACTTCTGCCCTTGTAAAGTTCACTGACTCCAGTATCCATCCCCTTTCCCTACTTTGATCCTTTTCTCCAGTATTCCAAACTACCAATTCAGTTGGCCCGGAAGGATCGGTCTGCCAGACTTTAGGTGTCTATGGTCTCCCTTTTCTTGGTTCATAATTTTGTAACACATGCCTTTTTCCTTCGGTGCGACTCTGTCGGCCAGACTAGTGTGCCCCCTTTGCCATAGAGGCTCTTGCCCGGTTAGTTTACTGGTCAGTCACCTTCCGGTGCTGGTTCAGATACTGTTAAAAGTTGGTTACTTCATCACTCGGGACTTGCCAAGCTCATTTCCGCCCCTACTATATTCTCAGGGTTTCGTTTTTGCCTTCTTTTTGCTTGTTTCATATTATACAAGTCAGTTGGCTCCAAATGGCGCTTTCTTTTTTCTTGTGTAATGTTACTATTACCCAAGTCAGTCCGCACAGCCAAATGTTCCCATTTTTTCCTTGTATAACATTGCCCAAATCAGTTAGCTCCTATTAATTGGTGTGATCCAGGTTACAGGTCCTCTGACCCAACTTGGCGTGGGGATTATGTGGTCATACTGTAATGCAGATAGTGTAAATTTTAACGGTGAATCGTCCCCTGTGGGATTTGAACTTGGAACCTTCTAATTACATGAGCTTGAAGGTTGAAAACAAACCAACTACACTATGTCACCACACCCCTATAAATTTTTTTTGTTAAATGTGTCTTACTAAGATCATTTTAAAAAAACTTCATTCAAATTGGACTACTGAATACCAAATAATTGCCAAAAACGGTTTTTTGCTTCTTTATTTTAGGAATTTTTGCTAAAATGCATAGCATATAACCTCTGTACTAGATGTTCAGGTTTGGGTCAAAATCCTGACAAACAAAATCCCGACAGGTCATAATCCCGACAAAAAAATCCCGATAATCAAAAATCCCGACAATCAAAAAAAGCTTTTCTTGAGCAACTTTACTATAAAATCAACTAAACCAAACTCTAGCCCAAGCGCTCACCCTAACCCTATCCTAGGCACTTACTTAACCCTAATCTAACTTAAATTAATTTAATGATTTTTTTGTTGTCAGGATTTTTGTGATTTTTATTATTAGGATTTTTTTGTTGGGATTATGACCTGTCGGGATTCTGTTTGTCGAGATTTTGACCCGCTTCCAGATGTCCAGGGTCCTGACAGGACCCTGAACAATACATATAGAGGTTACATTAGCTTTAATATAAACTTTTTAAAATTTTATCCACTTTTTATTAGAGCTAATTAACCATATTTTACATATAAGCTTTAATATTTAATAAATTTTAACCAAATATTAAATATAACAATACTTTTTTTTAAAAAATTTTTTCAAAAAAAATTTTTTCTCAAAAAAATTTTTTTTAAAAAAAAATTTTTCTTAAAAAAAAATTTTTTAAGAAAAAAAATTTTTCTTATAAAAAAATTTTTCTTAAAAAAAATTTTTCTCAAAAAAAAAGTTCTCAAAAAAAAATTTATCTCAAAAAAAAAAGATTTTCCAAAAAAAAATTTTTCTTAAAAAAAAATTTTTCAAAAAAAAATTTTTCTTAAAAAAAAAATTTTTCTTAAAAAAAAATTTTTTTCAAAAAAAGGTTTTTTTTAAAAAATTTTTTCTTTATCCAAATTTTAAATACAACCTATTTAAAACTTATTAATTTTATTCACTTTTAATAATATAACATTAAAAGCTTTTATCCACTTTTAAATGTAACCTTTTGACCAATATCCACTTTTCAAATGTAACATTTTTGTAAAAAAGTAACCTTTTTAGCCAAAATTTCAATGTAGCCTCTATATATATTGTTCGGGGTCCTGTCCTGACTAGTGCAAAAAGATTTGTATCTCAAAAAATTTTATAATTTTGATATTAAAAAAAGTTTTTATATTTTTGATTAATTAATAAAAATTTTAAATATCAAATAAAATAGGTTTTAATCTTAACTTATTATATAATTTTTATTGTTTTATTTTAATAATTAAGTATGTACAATTTGCTGTATTTAAATAAAAAAAAATGGGTTCTTCTAGGCATCTCTAGCTAGAGATATATAACTATATATCTCTGGCTTATTAGCAATTAAAACAAGCCAAGGTCACGTGACCTATTTTTTCAAACCACTGGCTGGCCGGAGAGGTTTGTGCAACCCGAACTCTGATTTCTGCATTGGGATTAAATGGGGTCGCCTAAAGTCATGTACCCACGTGACATTTCGTGTAAATCAACCAAACGGAGCCGCAAAATTTTGTTTTCACAGATTAGCCCGAAGAAGTCAAAAAACAAAAAAAATGCAAGAACATGAAAACGACATTCTAAACCATTAATAAAAAATGTCAGGAAGGTAAATTTATCTAAGTTGGCCCTTACTCTAACCCTAGCCCCAACCCTAATGCTAACAGTCTCTAATACAAATTAACCACTATTTATACTATTTTTTTTAATGTTTTTATTTACACATTACATGGAATAAAAAAAAAAAAAGCCCGATTATGAACGTTCATCGCATCGCGGCGAATTATGAAATACCACAAAATTTTAAAATTTGATCGCTAATATATAAATATAGATTTTGACTAAGATAATCAGCATTTCCCGAGTTAAGATGAGTCATATTAATAAACTTCTACGTCTAATGAGACACGTCGAAAGTGGGGAAAATAGGTTATACGCGTTATCAATCTAGATTAGAGGTCAAAAAAAAATGAAACGATTAATACATTAATTTGTTAGCTAAAATTTAAATTTGGGATCAAATGCTTGAATTTGTGTTCGAATTTTAGCTTAACTTCATAAATTCTCCTTGATTAAACGTTATTGTTGATTACCAAGTCATTACATCATAATTTCGATGTAATTACATGTTTTCGCCCTTATGCACCAGAAAGACAATAGCCCGACGAATGGTAGAATTTCGAAATTCAACTACAATCTTTTTAAATCCAACTAAGAGTAGAGAAAAAAAAAAACAAGAAAAAAAACAGGAAAAAAACAAGATAAAAAAAAACAAGATAAAAAAAGTACATACTCGAAGTACCCTGAAAAATTCCAATATCCGATGCTAATTTTCTGAAAACAACAAAAATAAGTGTTAGTTTTAGCAAACAAACAAAGAAAAGATAAAAGCCCCCAAACTAAAAAAGAAAAACCTACACGTCTAATGCCAAGTCCAATTCTGATTCTCGGACCCAATGAAGAAAGATGTGAAAAAAATAAAAAAAAGGATTAGTAAAAAAAAAAGACACTTGGCAAGTGCCGAAATAATGCAAGGAAAATATACAAGACCATTCTATAAGCCACACGCAGAACCATACGAAAGATGAAAGACTAGACGTAATACCACACGCAAATTACACAAGACCTTCTATAAAAACACCCGCAAAACCACTTCACAAAAACACCGGAAGACCCTTTGCAAAATGTTAGAGAAACACGAGGACTCCAACCCAGGAGAAAAATCTAACACCAACGACAACACCAACTTCGACACCTACTGCGACACTAGCGAAACACCAACAACTGCGACACCTACGATGACAATACCACCAACTGCGGCACCAAAGATGACACGACGACACGACGACAAAAGGCGAAAGCTAAACAAAAAAAAAATCAGTGAGCAAAGAAAGCAAACCATAAAAAAAAAACAAATCTAAAAAAAAAATCAAATCTTATCTATCCGGATCTGGTAATACAGAATATCTTGCATCAGCAATTGGATCAGCAATCAGATCAATACATTAACCTCAGTCACATGTTTTTCTCATTCTTTGATTGGCCAAGAGGCCAGAGATATATATATTATATATCTCTAGCTAGAGATGCCTAGAATTTCCCAAAAAAAATTTTTGTAAATAAAAATACTGTATTTTAAATAATTTCACAACCAATATACAGTTGTATGAGCTTGTACTATGCAAGTGCATTATTGTGCATATGATAAAGATATGGTTAAAATTTGAGCAAAATTGAATTACTGGTTGTAAAGAAATTAAGCTTTAAAGTAAGATAATTTGATCTTTTTACTATATACACATATACTGTATATAAATTACTATAGTAAATTATATAGTAAATATTTTTAAAAAAAGTTACTATAAATAAATTTTTTTATTTTATCAATAAAATAATCAAAATAATTTTATTTTTATTAATCTGGTAACCTAATGATTATATTAAATTAAAAAAAATTAAAAATTAATTTGTACAAAAAATATTTTAATCAGAACTATTTGAGGTACAAATCTTTTTGCCCATAAAGAATTAAAAAAAATTCCACAACTTTAGCTCAAGATCTTTTTTAACTACTTGATATTTAGACTTGTAACTTTTCAAAAATTCTTATATTACAGTCAGTGAATTTCTATATCAGTCAGTGAAGATGTTACACCATGTAATAAATTATAATAAAACTTATAATAAAACCATATAAATTTACTATAAACTTTAAGCTCAAGTTTCTTTTCAACTTACATATTAATATTAACTTATTTTTAAATTTTAGGGTTAAACAAAGAATACAAATATATAATCAAATTAAATCAAATTGCAGTAATTTACTTGAAATTACAAATCAGATTGTAGTAGCACTACAAAATATAGCTTGAGATAGTAGTCGTACTAATAGATACTAGTACAAAAAGATATTAAATATTATTGTATGGCAATGTTGTTACTGCCATACCAAAATTTTGATCGTATTTGTATGACTGAGTTTTAAAATTCTTATTAGACAGAGCTGATATTATAATCAGTACAAATACGTATAATCAGAATTTTGGTGCGGCAGTATGTAACAACCGGACAATAATACCGTTATTGTATTTGTATGGATGGATAAAAAATCAACACAATGGTATAGATATATATCAGTGATCGAACCAAATACCTGTCAGAGATATGAGGCCCATATATCTCTGACAGATATTTAATCCAATAACTGATATACAACATACCACCATACCGTATTTTTTCATCCACCATACAATTATCTAGAATAAAAATATTAAGTTGGCTATAATTAGAGATATATAAATTTTAATAGTATAGTGGAATTCACCTAAAGCCATCACCTTTTAATTATAAAAATTTTTAAATTGTTATAACTCTTTAAAAAAAAAGATATTTAAAAAATTTTTTGATAATTTAATAGCTTATTGTTTAAATTATTAAACTATCAATAAATTTTTTAAATATCTTTTATTTTTAAACCATTATATTAATTTAAATTTATATATGATTTATATATGATTCAAAAATTTTGGCGTTTATATATAAAAAAACATAACAAAATTTGAATTTATTAACAAAAATTTAAATGTTATTAATTAAATTTAAAATTGTATTAAGTTTTTCTGCATTTTTATTGGATAATTAGGTTACACTGCAGCTAAAAAATTGGCGCCTATATATAAAATATGTTGGCTTTAGGTGAAATCCACTGTACAATAAAATTTGGCATGCATATATAAAAATATTACCAAAAATTATAAAATGCCCCTATGGTATTGAATGCTATATATAATTTTTTATTAATAAATTTGGGATTAAAATGCAGTTTTAAAATAAAAAAGGGGCTTTATATAATATAATATAGATTAGATATAAGGTTCCAATTTCAGTTCATATAAGGTTTTGAACATTTTTACTTAGAGTACCTCATCCAGTTTACTTAGTATATTTTTGAGAAATAGCACTTATAGTGCTTAGCACCATAGGTGCAGTTTAGTAAAACTTGAAAATTAAAATTAAAAATTTGCAATTCAAAATTTTTATTTATTGGAATTAGATTTTTTGCCCTATTTTTCAACAAAAAGACAAATGTTAAGAAGAAAACTAAACATCATCGCTATAAACATCATCATCATGATAAGCAACATTGTCAGCATAATCGGCATAAATGCTATCATCATCATCATCATCATCCTCATATTCATCCTCATATTCATCGTCATAAACAATATAATCATAATTATTAATGTTATCTTCAAATTGTTCATGATTGTTATTGTTATCTTCAAATTGTTCATAAACTCTATTCTCATCATGTTCTCTCAATCTTACATAATCAATCCACTTTAAAAAAAAGGATTAGTTAGGCAATTTATATATAAAATAATTACATATAGCAAGCATGCAACAATAATATGGTAAACCTACCAAGCCAGATTTTAGATATCCTTGATGATTATAAATTTTGAGATGAACGTCATAGTATACCAATTTATCATCTACTACTTTTCGCTCAGGTACAACAATTTTATAAGGTAAACAATACTCAACCCAATCTCTTTTGTGAGCAATATTATCATAAGTTGTAGATTGTGGAATATGAGTATATTCTTGTTCATTATGAAGATTTGTCTCAGTATCAATTTCATCCTCTAACTGTTTATGAACCAAATAAAGATTAGATAAATGTTATGTATATGCAATTATAAAAAAAAAAATAGATATTTGAGAATATAAATACTTGCTTTCTCGATAACAGTTGTTCTGAAATTTAGATTTTGAAAGTTCAATTGGTCTCGGTCAATTTTTAATCGCCATACAACATCATATGTGCCAGGTAAAACAGATTTTAGAGTCGATGAAACCTTTAAGAAATATAAATGGTTTTTTTTTTAGAATGTCTATAATTGCTTTAAAATTGCTTAATTACAAGTTAAGAAAAATTATGCACACATCAAACCACCAAACATATTTTAAATAAACAACTTTTCCAAATTCGCTGTTTATAAGTAATACATGTAAGCAAAAACACAATAAAGAATGTAAAGAATATCAAATGAAGACTTGCTCACCTTTGTGAATTTATGAGTGTTTGCCAATGATGACGAATTCCTCCTCCATCTTGACAATCCAACCAGACGACACCTCGTTCTTTGGCAATAAAATTAATATGTTTGGCTGAATATGCAATTGTTGGCAGGAATAGAAGTTATAAATTCAAATAAGTTTAATGATAATGTGATATATACTTGTTATTTGATATATGGAGTCTTTGCTAGGCTATGTGGATTTGATAAAAAAATTCAAATCATGATCCAATTGAAATAAACTTGTTTTTCATCCTGTAGAGATTAGTGAACATTACGAAATAAAAAAAAAAACAAGCTTATTTAAATTATACTATTGGATAGTTAGCAAATTTTAATTTTATTCATAAAATTTACATAGCCTCGGAGGATCATTTCTTAGCAAAGATCTCATATTCGACTAGCTGATTATAAATGAGCATAATATAGACAATAGGTCTAATTTACAGTATTATCCTTTCATTAATTAGAGCTGTAAATGGCGATTAGTCACTAGAGTATAACGAGCTAGTTGCATCTCTACTACCAATTTAATTAACTTGTCATTTTACAAGTAATAACAACCTTATAATTTTATAATAATAATATTATACAGGTTTGTATGCCAAATTTCTTATATGCACTGTATAACAGAGATTGTAGAGTGTCAAGATGAACAGTAAATAAGCATGGCTAATTACTTACATAATCTCTTATAAAGTCTTTTCCATTCACTATGTTCACTAACGGTCACTTGCTGTTCATCGTTTTTACTTTCTACAAAATATAAAAATTATTTAAAAATAAATTTAGAAAAAAAGAATTTTTTTTTTTTATCCAAATTAGAAACAATAGTTTCAAAAATATTTGTTCCAGATCGATTACCTGAGTTGCTCGTTTCTTGAATTTTAGAAGTAGCCTCATCTGCGATCATGTTTTTTTGTTCCTCAGAAATACGATTTGCAGGAAATCTACTAATACAAATTGATTGCCAAACGTAATCATCTTGAGTAAACGACAATAAGTTTTTGTTAACCTGTGATTAATAGGAAAAACAGTAGAAATGTAGAAATGTAAATATATTATTGGTATCAATACCATTTATAATAATATTTTTTAATATACCAAAGAAATGGAACAAAGATCTTTCGCAGGTAAAAGAATAAGAATCTTGACTACAATTTCGTAAGGAATTTCGGAAAAGATATTTGCCATTTTTTAGAGGCATAAGGTTCATCCTGTGCATTTATATAATTGTAATAAAGTTCGGGAAACCATGTGACAACAAACTAACCAAATTACAAAACGTCGATTCTTGGGATCCGCAGGAAATTTAAAAACCTCAATCTCTATACTGTAATACATTACAATAAATTTCTTAAAATATGAATCTCAATAGAATATGAATCAATCTTTTCGCATAACAATAATACGTCGAGAGTAATATGCATTCTATGCATATATGGCTTAAAAAACCGCTATTGAAAATGACAAATTTAGCTTGTCTCCAACATTACACAAAATCTATCGGAGATCCCGATTGGTCAGCGTGACATTATACTCATTGCAATAAACAAGTGAAATAGTGGCGTTGGTGGTATTATGAGCCCATAAACATTATATGAATCCTCAGCAGCATATAAACTATTATGCCTAAAATATGGTAATTTATTAATAGTTACTCTTACAAAAGCCTTTATCTTAATTGAAACATAAATATGATACCTTAGACATAAGTAGCTGCGCGACGCAGTCACGCTAAACCAGAAACGGATGATAATTATATAACCGCAAAATGATGTCTAGGGGCATTGTTCGAATAATGGCCAGGTATAAGATCAAAATTCGAAATTACATACACTCTTGGGAGTTATTTCGCATTTATACGAAAGTCTAATTTAGAAATGTTGAATAAACTCCTATATAAATAGTTATATTTTGTATCGGATTCAGATACAGCTGATTTGAAAATTACATAATAGGGATTTTGTGATGATCATCGGCAAATTTTCGATAATTATTTTTCGGTAGTTTACGATAATAAAATTTTCGGCTAGTATAAGATTATACCGAAGCGATGTACCGGCTGAAAATTATATTATCAAAAACCACTTTTTTTTCCGAAAATTTACGATAATTATGATACGACAGGGTGAAACCTGAGTTGTGAAATAGTGAAATCTCTATGATCATCGCATTAGGGTGAAATTTTGGCCAAAAAAGTATATCGAATGTTTTGCGGATTTGAAAGCGTTATGTAAGGTTATTTATTCTCTTGCATTTGTTCGTGCTCTTGCTCTTATTCTTGCAGTTATTATTCAATAAATAAAAAAAAATCCGAGTTTATGAAAAAATATTGAATATATTAACGATTCTTTAGAAAATAAATAATCGCATATTATTTTGGATGGTGGATTTCTAAATTTTTTTTTTCAATTTTTCCTTTCGGATTTTCTGACGGCCTGATTATTGGATGGTTTGCTTTATCGAAAAAACGTTCGTGATCATGTGATTATTTGTTGTATTGTATTTCTAACTTGATGATTTAAATTTCCGCTGATGATTAAAAATAGTACATGATTTTTATACAAAGTAACACATCTCTTTTTCTTTCGATTGTCCTTTTCTTTCTACATTATTCGTGACTGTCTCTTCTTAATATATTATAGATGCTCATTCTTCAAAAATTACTTGCACATGGCAAATTACCATAACTTTACGTAATTTTAGATTAATAATGCGCCAGAGATAATTTAAATTTTGGCTCGAACTAAGCTCAATTTGGCCTAGGTCTACCAAAATTTTTAAATTACACCCTTAACCATTTTTTTAACGCCCTTAAACAACTTTCTTATAGTAGCCATTGTTAGCATATGTCATTGCATCGTTTGCATATGAACTTTCACCTTCAATCAGTTTCCTTTTGCAGATCGATAACCCCCACTGCTCATACAGGGGATTCTTACAGGGCTGTCCCCAAATTTCCGGGTCGGATACGTCGGATTTAGGTCGGCGTTTAGCCCTAGTTATTAGCAGGTCCTATAGCAAAATTATCAGCCGGGCATTTTTTACTTAATGAATGGATATGTGATAATTTTGCTATAGGACCTGCTAAAACTAGGGCTAAATGCCAACCTAAATCTAACGCATCCGTTCACTAAATTTCAAGTAAAATAAAATAATTCTGATGACTTTATGTATTTTAGATGTGAACAACTTTACTTATTGCATAATGTTAGAATTAATTAACAAAAATTTGTGAATTATAAGACTCTATAGAATTTTATTAATAAAATTCTATAAATTCTTATAATTCACAAAATTTCACTAATTAATTCTAACTAATGCTGTAAACTTGTATTTATTAATTGTTATTTTTGCCCGAATTGTTTGTTACAAATCCTGGGATCTAGTGATTAGGTTCTGATGATTTTGTGCTCGTTAGAATCGTCTCGCCAAGACGAACATTTTGGTGGTTTCATCAAAAAATGAACCAGTGGATCAGAAGTTATTCGCTATGAAAAATTTTTGGAATTTTTAATAGTAAATTCCAAAAATCCGCGGATATTGTCGAAGGCACAAGGGGGCAGGAGGACAAAGCACACACAAGCACCAAAAAGAAAAAAAACAACTTGATGATACTCAAATGGCCATGTAACAAGACCAACAGGTTAGAGGTGTAATGATTTGGCAAGGTAAGGCTTATTGGGCTTGTTACAGGAACCTTAATCAGAGCAAACGAATGAAAGTTTTTTGTTTTTGTATTTCAAAGATAAAAATCCATTTTTTTTATATTATTTTCAAAAGAATATTGGTGAAGACCACTCTTTTGCCAAAGAAATTACATGGATATTTTTATACAAAATCTAAAGGAAACAAAAAGAAAGAAATCGGAGAAATATTCGTACGCAACCCGTCATTGATTAATAATGAGTTCATTACGATTCTAAATTGCTTTCCTTCTTTAGTCCCTTATCTGATTTTCTATCATGTGATTATTAATGATGGCCACCCGATTTACCTGATTTATCTTTGTAGAAATGATTTTAAAACCCTGACAATACGAGAAACTGGCAACTTAGTTCAATTACAGTATAGTCCTCTCACTATCGCCAATTCGTTAAACGAAGGATTATTGTTTTAATTGACGATTTTTCCCCAGGTGAGATTTTCCTATCATAGTGGACTTGGGCCATCATGATTACGATCTGATCATAATTTGTTCACAATTTCTTTGTTTTTGAGGGCTTGGTTTGAATATAGGACCGCTGGGACCTTTGTACCAGATTGCACATGGGGTGAGTTTTTTTTTTGTTTTTTTTCGGCACAGTCGACATGTCACGTGTATCACAAGACTTTCGTTCCGCCATTAACAATATGCATGCATGTTGTATAACGAACAATTTTACGTAATCGGTCTTTTACTCCGAAATATTGCAAACATAATAAATACGCATGAATACGCACATAAGTATTTCATTGAAAACATAATTTATCTTTATAGATCAACTTATAAATATTTACATAATCCCATATTTTTAATAATGATGCCAAATAAAAATTTATAAATTATTTAAAATAAATCACTTGTAGAAACGTTATCAGAAACAAGATTCTAATCCTTTTGTCAATGAATATGCTACACGATGCTAACGGGTCCCGGAATTTCTTAAATGAAAAAATAATTGATGAATTATGCAAATTGCATGAAAAAGAAGTATTCAAAGGAAGTTATGACTCTGCATTTATTAATTCAATAGAAAAATATTTGGAAAGAAATCAATTAAATCAAAAGGATCTAATTGATTTATGCTTAAATAATAAAACAAAATCTATACTTTTAACTATTCTCGCACGTTGTTATCGTTATGGAAAATTTGTTAAAAAGGATGAATATAAATCTTTCATTTATTATAAAATGTCTGCAGATATGGGAAATTCTTATGGAATGTGTGATCTTGGTCAATTATATGAAGAAGGAATCGGTGTTGTAAAAGATAAACATAAAGCATTCATTTATTATCAAATGTCAGCTAAAATGGACGACCCTTGTGGATTAGATAAACTTGCTTATTGTTATAAAAATGGAGTAGGTGTTGAAAAGGATGAAAATGAAGCATTTTTTTATTATAATAAATCGGCTAATATGGGTCATGTTATTGGAATATATGGTGTTGGTTATTGTTATCATCATGGAATTGGAGTTAAAAAGGATGAAAACAAGGCATTCATTTATTATCAAAAGTCTGCTGATATGTGTAATGCTAGTGGAATGAATCAAGTTGGTTATTGCTATCATTATGGAATTGGAGTCAAAGAAGATGAATATAAAGCATTCACTTATTATAAAAAAGCTGCAAATATAGGAAGTAGTGTTGCAACATTCAATGTTGGCTATTGTTATCAATATGGAGTTGGAATCCAATATGATATGAAAAAGGCATTCATTTATTACAAAAAAGCCGTAGATATGGGGTACACTTATGGAATGTTCAAAGTTGGTTATTGTTACAAATATGGATTTGGAGTTGAAAAGGATGAATATAAAGCATATGTTTATTATCAAAAATTAGCTGATAGCAAATGCTGTTAAAATAATACAAAATTTTAATCAAAATTATTAGATAAAATATTTGTATTAGATTTTATTAGATTAGTAATTGTTGCTTGATAATATTAATAAATTTCATCCGTTTATGTAATTTATCTCAAATATATGAGCGCAGTTATTATAAATTGAAGGTAAATATAATACTATTGCATTTAAAACAAGAATTTTTTTTAAATATTATATGTTAATCAATAAGATAATAAATAATATAGTAAATATGTCTGGTAGATACATAAAATTTATAATAAAAAAAAAGTAAGATATCTAATAAATAGATTTTATAAAAGTATTAATTGTAAAAATAAATCAACGAAACTTTAAAAACATGCTAATCATAAAGGAATACATTACTATTTGTATATATTAAATAAAGTTTTGAAAATAAATTGACTTAAAAGTATTAAAAATAAACTAGATTTATATTTTAAAAATAAAATCTTATAACTAAAAATTGTGTGATCTAGGAATACAGTTTTATATTATTGTATTACTAAGATTGTTCAGGTTGCTCCAAATTTATGGGCATATTTAATTCACATCAACTTGGTTGAGTTCAACTTAAAGTGGCTCCGGATTGTATTAATCTATTACAACCCTAATTAAGGCAAAGTTCAATGAATTTATGAATTTTACCATGTATAATATCGAAAAGTTTAGAAGAATTAATATTTACTCATTTGAAATAATATATGAGAAATTTTATATGTTAAAACCATATAATCGAATTTGGATCAAACTTCCAATAGAGATATTTTGTAATTATTGAAACAAACAGGGATTGTTAACATAAGATTTTCGCTGCTAGTTTAAATTACTTTGATATTAAGTAAGCAAATGAATAATTAAAATAATAAAGTGTTCTAGTAATACGGGCTGATCCCAAACGCTTGAGCAGATCCGGCCAACAAAATTACTCAGGCTGGTTAACCGGACCGACCATATAATTAAAAAATTTTTAGCCAAATCCAAAATCACCAAACACACCTATAATATGATCTCCTAACGGTAATTTCTGTAATTTTACTGAACAGATTATAATAACTCTGTTTATCCGAATATTTCTGATATTACACTATCTTTTCTTTGATTCTAACTTAATGCTGGACGAATTTATGATTAATTCTAACCTAATTCAACAACCTACCCAAAACTTCTGGCTACTTACATCAATTATCTCAGTAACCTACCATTTGGTAATTATTAGCTGTTAAGCCAACTGCAGAATCAAGTCCTTAAAAATTATTGAACGGACTGGCAAGAAGTAAAAATAATTAGCCAGTCAGAAAAAGCTCATATTCAGCCATTGAATCAAGAAAGTTTAATTTGGATTGGTTTATTGATGGTCGGCTTACTAACTATTGGTGATTTCTAGTAAAATTAAAGCAATTAAAAGATAAAAGGGTGAGAAATAGATTGATTTAAAATCCTAACTTATCTTAGTTGGACCGCCCGGCCCGTGAAGGCATGGGTCAACCATCACCGCCCGCCCGGCCAATGGTCAAGGGTCAGCCCGTATCACTAAAGTGTTCTTTCTACCTTAAATTAACAGAAGTTTTAACCGTTCTTATTGAATTTATGAACTTTAATAAAAAACAAAGTAGCAATTAAAAATCATGATTTTATTTTTTAATACTGATGATTTTAAGGTAAGTCAAAACTTTCTTGTAGAGTGCATATAATAGCACTATACGGATCACAATCACACTGATAACTATCATTAGTGTTTTGTCATTTAATATTCCTTTAAGCTAAAATATAGGTATAATTTAATAATTTTTATTATTTTATTAACATTACGAAATCAATTGTATAATATAGCTCAATTACAATTAATAATGAAAACAATATACTATATACACTTCTACAATAGTATCAATGAACAAGTTAATTATATTTATAATTCTCTTTAACCATTTAAAGTATCTAGTTTAATGTTATAAATTTTATTTTAGATAAAGACTTATTTTGTCACTAGTTACGCTTTGTTTTATAACCTGATTTTTTATATAGAGTGTATCATAAGTCAGCACCTATAATTTTTATACAACTAGATCACATATTTAAATACAACAGAAAGTACTGATGGATTTCCTAGTCTACAGCACCACATTTATGGAATCCGGAATATGTAATTATAAGTTCCGTAGCTACAATGACATTAGATACATTATATGTGTCTGAAAGATAGAGAATTATAGGTTCTATACTGTAGTGGTGCGAGTGCCTTAAACTGAGATCCGATGGTAGAAATGGCGTCAGAGGCTTTGCAGGTACAGTGCAGTGCAAAGATTTTAAATATAATTTGAGTAATATGTTTTTTAGATGCATAGCCTCGTAATAACAAATACATTGATTCTGTAAGAAATTATACGATTATTTATTGTATTAATTTTCATGTATTGTTTCTTTAGGTGTCATATGCAATCTCTCATTAGAATAGGAGGGCATTTTTCATATGTTTTTTCTTCGTTACAGAACTAGTTGTGCAATAATAAAATATAGACTGTATTAGTGTGGCGCGAATCTTTATAGATATGAATCTTCATAAAAACATACTACTATACAGTAAGTTTTAGTAGTACTGCGTATTAAGAATAATAACGCATATCTGAAATGTGTTTCGGAGCAACTGTGGCGCATATTGTTTAAACTATATGAATCAGATTTCATGATCAGACGTAACATAACACGATCAGGAAACCGTTCGTTTTGCTTATTCCTCGAAAATCTGTATAAGAAACCACCTTTAGTGCTATAACAAAAGTTTCTTTGGTAATTTTTACTACATAACTGCACTTCTAACCCTAACCCAGGGCCAGTGATTTTATGTGTTTCACATAATACCACAGAATTCACATAAATACGCCTATATCACATAATTTGGTGTTTATCACCGCAGAATAGCACATAATATGCCAATTTATAAGAATTGTCACATAATTTGCCAATTTATTGGCAAGTCGATATATAAAATCTAACAGATCCGGTATCTCCCGACGTAAAATTTTAAAAATTTTAATGAACTCAAATTACGAGCAAGGTCATGAAAATTTTTTCGAAACAAAGTCCGGAAAGTTCCGACAAATTTTAGCTTATATGCCACAGAATCGCAAATAATTTGGCCAAGTATACCGCAGAATCGCACATAATATGGTTCACGTCACATCACATAATTTAAATTCTGTCACCACATAATTTTGATTTTGTCACCGCAGAAAATCACTGGCCCTGCCCTAACCTTACCCTAACATTACCGAATTTTAAAGGATTATGCTACGTTACAACCCTGACACATTTGATATGCAATAATGACAATGTTAAAACAAAATCAAAATTGAATAACGATAGTAAATAGAAATACGTAATAAGCCACGTGCTTTATTTCGCGACGATAGTATAGATAGATAATGCATGAAAAAAATTCAATTTTAGAGGATGCTTAATTTCAATTAGAAAACAAACCTTCATATACATATTGACAAAAAAGGAAATGTGAAATAACGCTCCGGTGTCATAGTTCCCATGACCTAACTACTTTTTATTTTACTTAAATTTTTATTATATTCAGTTCTCTTCTATAGAAGTTTCATTATTTGTTTATTGCAATTCCAGGCTCATTTGAAAATGAGGATTGTAAGTACCTGTTGGGAAGTTATTCCATTGAGATTTCATATGGATCTGTATTGCGCCCTGAGCCCAAATTAGTAATTGTAACGAATTATGTTCCAATTGAGGTGGAATATGTGAGATTAAGACAGATCTCTGTGTACATCAGGGTGGATTGTGTACAAAGATGTCGTTCCTGAAAATAGAACTATGTAACCTGAAACAAGACTGAGATAATTTTATGTATGTTGAGGCGGATCGATTCAACTATTATCATGTGTAAATTAACCCTCATTGACCTCAATAAAACCCAGATTCGTAAGATTTGTTCTAAAATCTAATTAACAGGTAGTGTTGCCAAAGAGGCCCATTCATGAGTAATTAGATGCTAAGTCTCACTCGTTTATAGTTATTTGTGTTAATCGTTGTGTTAATCGTTACATTGTTACTTTGTTTTTGTATAAACGTTGTTATTATTGTTACGTGATTGTATTTCTTTAAGTCATAGCCGTTGAACATTACCCGAAACTATAGATGCTAAATCCCGATTGGTGTTTCTCTCCCAATTTTACAGTTGTTTCGATGTACACAATTTTCAGAGAGCTAATAATCAACAAAAAATAATTAGCTCTTGGAAATAGTGCATCTCAAAATAAGGTCCCAGACAATACAGTAGTGGGTTAAATAAAAAATCAGCAATCTATTAATTACTGAAAATATCATATTATTGGATTTCTAGTTATTGTAAATATATTCATCTGCGCGTTGCCTCTGGCTTTTAATAGCCAAAAGATAAAACCTGCTGCAGCTTTGTTTATATTTAAGCAGGCATATGAAAATTTTAAATTATAAAATTAAAAAGATTTCGTCAAATAACTTTTCATTCTGAAATTAAAATTATATTTGGGCAAAAAAATGGAAAGCATGGAAAACGAAATACTCTAGAAATATACACACGTATCCCAATTACAGATGGCAACGATAGGATTTTATTCAGCACGGTGGCAAACCAGTAACGAAGATAGTGAGTTCACCTAATATGTGTTACAAATCAGTTAATTTACAAACATATGTAAAACAGTATATCAAATTAACATATTAAAGATTTTTTGCCGATAATTTGTACGTATGTGATAAAATTACTATTCATTTATTATTAAAAAATTAATTCATAAAAATTGCTACTACTTTTTATTTACTAAATATTTTTTAATTATGTAAAATAAATAGATTCTTAAAATATATTTTTATAATATTATAATGGTAAAATTTGATTTAATATCATCTTTATTAAAAAATACTAATTGCAAATTATGTAATATTATCTGCTTATTAATAAACTTTATATGATATATAAAAATATACGCTATTTTATTAAAGTTTATTTTTTTTAAAAATATATAAAGTTTATAAAACAAATGATTGTAAAACAAATTTTTAGCAATTTTAATTTTGATCTTGATCTAAAGAGTACTAAATCGATTTACCAGCCAACGACTGATTTATCTTCACTACTCCATTTACAAATATATTTAATTACAGTACAAACACATAGACCAACGACTTAGTAAACCGTATTAATGAGGATTTTTTTTACTATCTGATTGGCTAAGTTTGTAGATCTGTATGTGTTTGAATTGTATTAATTAAAATAACGATATCTGATATTGACATATTATAAACTTTCGAAGTGCCATTAAGCGAAACACTTTTATTATTTTTTTTTTTTAAATAATAGCATTAACATTTCAGCAAATGAGCTATACAGAATTTTATTCTTTAGTAAGTAGAACTTGACTTCTTAAAAATAATCTAAAGTATGTAGTAAGTTATCCGAACTATCGATTTCTATAAGCTTCTATAAAACTTTTGAAACATGAATGTAATGATGATCAATCATTATATTATGAACTTTAGAACTTGTAATTGTCAAACGACTGACTTTGGAGAGGGGAGAATCGGATTGGCTTTTTGTTCAGACAGACCAATCAGATTCTTTGCTGAGTCCATTGATGGAGGTGCTTTAGAACGCCTTAAGGCAATTAATTTGCTAGAGTCTAAATGTTTACCGAAATGTTTTTTAAAAAAATTAGACACTAGTTTATAATAATAGGAATGAGATGTGCCTATTTTGTAAAAGTAAAATTCTTCTTAAAAACTTTCAAATAATGGAGAGTATAAAATAATCATGGAATTTATAAAATATAGTATATTTCAAAGATTTGATATTTTAAAGAATTATTTATGTTATTCGGTCATAGTTAATAATCCGCTACCTGTTAAAACGATAGTTAGTATTAAGAAATAAATTAATTTTTTATTAAAACAATAACAATTACCTCAATATTTTCGTTTATATACCAGTAAAAATGTTATCGGAAGATATTTGTATATATGTGCTTTCAATAAATTTGCTTTTATAAATGTTATCAGAAAATATTTGTATATTTGTGCTTTTAATGCCTTTTATATCTTTTAATAATTCATCTGATCTAGTTAATTCCATTAAAATATTTTCATTGTTCAGCCATTCTGTAAGAATTTCACAAATATTTATTGCTGATGGGCGGTTTTCTGGTTTTTCATCCCAACATTTTTTCATTAGGCTTACGTAACATTGTGGTGAGTTCTTAATAATTGTTGGTCGTAAATTATTATAGCCGATTTTCATTTGCAATTGTAGTCCAGATTCTAGTATATAAGATGCTCCATACAAAATTTCCCACATAATTATGCCAAATGAGTAAATATCTGATGCTCGCGTATACTGTCCACCATTTAAAACTTCTGGAGCTATATACTGTAAAACTCCAAAACTCCACAAATGAATTGACTTTTTTCCTTTAAAGCTAAGGTTTCTGATATTGAAAATCCCAAATCACTAATATACGCGTTATCCAATTCATCTTGCAAGACGTTTCCACTATGAAGATCTCGATGCAATAATCCTTGCGAATGAATTGCTTCAAGATCAGATGCTATACAACTTAATAAATTTAATTTTTCTTCCCATTTCATTTGCGATACTTCATAAAGATTACTTCTTAAAGAACCCTTTTTTGCATATTTTAAAATCAGAAAGTAATTTCCTAAATCATCTATCGATACTCCGTAGCATCTTAAAAACGTTGGATTTTTATGCCCGATCTCGCAAAATGCTTTTAGCTTCAAACAAAAAATCAAACTAAAATATTACTTATAAATTCAACTATTAAGCAAACTCAATAAAATTTACCTCTTTAAAAACATCTTGATCATAAATTTTTTTAATTGCGAACGAATATCTATGAGAAGTATTCTGATATATATTTCGATATTCAGCATAATAAACAGATGAAAATCCTCCTATCCCAATCGCTTGAATATTTTCAAGTTCATTATATGGAATCCATAATAATTGATACCTCTCATCATCCAATAATTTTTTCACGTTGTCATCAATATCAGAATATGAAAATTTCTTTATTTCTATTTATTATTAAATCAATAAATATAAAGACTGGCAAAATAAATAAAATTTAAAAAAAATACCTTTAAACTTTTTTTTTCTCCCTATAATTATGATAATTAATATTTAGTACTCTTAAGTTTTTTATTTTTTTATTTTTTAAAAAAGAACTTACATCTGAAACCAATATTTGGCATCTGTTAAATTCTTTTTCGTTCCAATACCATTTCGATAACAATATCCAACGTTTCTTAATCCATCAATTAGTCCAAGTTCAGCTGATCTCCGGTACAGTTCGAAAGCTTTTGTTAGATCCTTTTCAACTCCTATTCCATTCTGATAACATTCGCCAAGATTACAAATTGCATTAATATTTCCCATTTCGGCAGCTTTTTGATAATAAAAAATGCCTTATTCTCATCTTGCTTAACACCTTCTCCATTTCGATAACATTCTCCGGCACTATTCATTCCATCAGAATCACCCATGTCAGCAGATTTTTGATAACAAATGAATGCCTTATGTTTATCTTTTTTAATTTCAATTCCATTCTCATAACAATATCCAATTTTATATATTCCATTGGCGTGCTCAGTCTCTGCTAATATTTGATAATAAGTGTTTGCCTTAGATTTATTCTTTTCAACTCCAATTCCTTCATCATAACAATATCCAACCTGGAATCTTCCATTAACATGCCCCATCTCTGCTGATTTTTGGTAATAAATGAATGCTTTATGTTTGTCCTTTTCAACACCAATTCCATATTCATAACATTGACCAAGCCAGAATATTCCATTTGGCTTATTCATATCATAAAAATCCACACATGAGAGATTTGCGCCTTTAAAATTTGCGTATCGGAGAGATGTACTTGGGAGCTTTGCGTATTGGAGATCTGCATTTTGCAAATTTGCATTTTGAAGCGTCGCATTTGGAGATTTGCATTTTGGAGATTTGCATTTTGAAGCTTTGTATTTTGAAAATTTGTACCTTGAAGGAGTGTATTCTGAAGATTTGCAGATGTGAGATCTTCACCTTTAAAATCTGCGTCCTGAAGAGATGAGCTTAGGAGATTTGCATTTCGAAGCTTTATATTTTGGAAATTCACTTGATTTAGCTTAGCTTTTGCCAATTGCAGATCATTAAGTATCCTATTGCTCAGATCTGCTCCCGAAATATTAATACCATTTAAATCAATTAAATTTTTAAATTGCGCACCAATCAGTGTTAGAATTGTAATAGCATTAAGAGAAGCAGTTTGAACATGTTCATCTTTTTTGGAACTTTCAATAAATTCTAATAGTTTTGGTTTGAAGTCTGACATTTTTTGTTGAATGTGTTCAGCAACAAATTGCTGGACTCCAGGTTCTGACGCAAATGACTGCTTGTAGAAGAGTGTTATATCTAATTTGATCGACTTAAACGACTCTAAAAATTTAATGGCAATAAGGTGTCTCTTATAGATTTATGAAGAAACCAATATTCGGTTCTACGTCTTATTAATGGCATACTAAAGCGCAACAAATAACATTTCGGATCTTCATTGCCTAGAAAAGGTTCCCAAATAGAATTATTCGAATTATATTCTATAACCACTTTGTTATTGTCTTTAAACATCTCGGCAGCAAAATCTTTACTAAATTGCAGACAAGATTTTGAAAAATCATTAAGATTTAGGCATCTGAATGCTTCTTTCTCCTTATCAATTTTTTGGATGATCAATAGACGTTTTTGTGCACGGTCAAACCATGTTTTTAAAAATTCCTCATATAGATTTATACGATTTGTTTGAAGGACCGTTGTTTTTTCTCGTTCGATAAGGTCTGGTAAGGCTATCAAGGTAATCTTTAACAGAATAGGATTGCTAATCAAATCTTCTAGTTGTGGAATTTTCTTTATTTGCTGTAGATACGTGTCTGTATCAAAATGTAGTGAATAACATAGTTTTTGATATATTGTTGTATTTCAGTCTTCGAAAATGGAGTTATCGTTAATTCCTGAAATCCTCTTTCACCATTGTTAGGTAAAAACATTTTTTCATAACCTGATCCCAAGTACTCTGGTCGACAACTGATGATAACTTTCGCATTCCATTTATTAAATCTATTACTCTCATAGCACTGACAATCACGTTCAGCAAGTTCATCATAACCATCTAAAATAAATACAAACTTCTCATTTCGTAAATTATTAATCATATCTATAGGTAAGTTGCATTCTTCTTTTAAATAAATTTCAATAAGATCTTCACCTTGGTTTACCATTTTTCCTATCCGTGCTAGTGCTATAAATAAAGGAATCGGTGATCGCGGCATAGTTTGTTGGTTATATTCTTGCCATAGACGACGAGTAAGATAGCGGTTAAAAGTCGATTTACCCGTGCCACCCGTACCTAATATTAATAGCACTTTTTTACACTTTGAAGCTACGATTTTTTTTACAGTAGTTTTTAAAGCTTTTTTGGCTTTAAAAGCCAAGAATTCATTCAGTGCTCTTTCAAAACTTTTCTCATCATTTGAAGTCAGATATTCATTTACTAATATATTTAGATATTTTATATCCTCATCAATTATTATTGTACCTATACTCTTCAAAAAATCATTGATTATATTCTTTATTACTTCACAGTTAGGGTTACTCAAAAATTTATTTGTTACTTCTTCCAGAAGCTTCTTATCTTTTAATGCTAAGAATAGATTAATTGCTATATCTAAAATTTTTTTTTCATCTTTTAAGTCTAATTGATTTTCAAGGGCAAAAAAGCTATTAACCGTCTTCAATAGGGACACCTTATCCTTTGAATTCAAAAACTCATCGATAGCTTTTTCCAAAATTTTTTTGTCATCTGGAGTAAGCTTATCTTTTGATTTTAGAAAACCATTAACTACTTCTTCTACATCGCAATCTTCATCTTCGAAAACCATTTTTCTTTTATTATCCAATAACTTTTTCAGTTTTCCCCGTGACTTCACATATAAATCTAGATCCTCATTAAATTCATTTATGTCGGAAAAGAATCGATCTTTCAATTCACTTAATTGGTCTAATTTTTTTCCTCTACCTTTTTTCAATTCATCCCGTTGAATGAGTTGCAAACGATTTATATATCTAGCTTTACTTAACAGTTTAATTGAAAATGAAGGTGGAGATATCAACTCACGTAAATTTCTCACTTTATCCAGTTGTTCCAAGTGATATTGCCGGTCATTTTCATCGTTATTTTGGCAAATATTATTTAAAATATAATCTAAAAAGTCTACAGCGTTTTTATGAATGCCAACATTTAGTTCGGGATCTAATGCTAGTTGTTCAAGCCGCTCACATAGGCCCCACAAAAAATCAAAATCATTTTCTTGAAAACATTGAACATTGTTTACAAACCTTTCTAAAGCTTTAAACTGGTGAATTTGAATAAATAGATCGGTATATCGTAATGCCCAATACCATTTTTTTCTCCTGACCCCGAAACTTAACCCTTGTCTTATACTGTCAGTACCATCATGAATCTCTTTAACCAAGACAATTGCTCCCTTGATGGCTTTTTCAATACCTTCAAATCCCTTATCAAAATGTTCAAAAGCCTCCGGTAACCTTCCTGGATCTATACTTGCAACTGCCCCTGCTAATTTTGCCAACCCCTGAAAAATATCAGTACATCGCTTTTGGAATGTCTTCCAAGGACTTTCATTATGTCGTATACAAGTTAAAGCTTGATAGGCGTATTTTGCTTGATAAGCGAGCTCTAAATTGCTATCGCTACTTAATTTTCAAGGGCATTGTATAAAGGATTATACAACTCTTCTTTACGAAGGTCCTTCACTTTACAATCAGCCATCGCATCAAATAGCTGCCCCAATGTTCTAATCATTTTAATTTGTTGTACTTTATCTTGGGTATGAATATTTTCAAATTCTTCTTTTAATATTTTTAAAATGCGAACCAAATCACCAAACATGGGATAAGCCCTTCAATAGTGAATCATGCAATAAATATGAATTTTTAATTTTATTAATAAAGTCATCCAGTAAAATTTTATAAATTTCTTTTTCTGAATCAGGCAAGTACGATAACGCTAT
The DNA here is from genome assembly GCA_003550325.1 of Gigaspora rosea. Taxonomy (NCBI): domain Eukaryota; kingdom Fungi; phylum Glomeromycota; class Glomeromycetes; order Diversisporales; family Gigasporaceae; genus Gigaspora; species Gigaspora rosea. Next base: position 116,050 of record QKWP01000730.1, on the reverse strand, counting down.
CACTTCGTTCACCAGATCTGACCCTGTAGCTTTCGTTTGGACAAATTCTATAATAATTTGCCGCGCCAATGTGATTAGTTCCTCTTGTTTATCTGGTAATTCAGATTGACGTAGCGCACAAGCTAGCTGCAGTGTATTGCTAGGTGTATCATACTCACTAAGGGTTAATTTTTTTTTTGTATTTGTATGTTTTTTTTTAAAAAATTGTGTTTCGATAATGTTTTCCTCATTTGGGCATGTATTTTCATTTAGAGATTGCGAACTATCAATTATTTTATTATCCAGCAAAGATAACTCTCCGCGAGCCTGTTCTAAAGTTATTTTGATTTCATTGGAAGTTGGATGACGGTCATGGGCTATTTCGAGATTACGAATTGCTTCTTGGTATGATAGAACCGCATTTGCTGGATCGTTTTTTTGGTCCTGTGCCTTTTTTAAATGGTTTATACCTTTTCCAAAATGAGTTATGTCAGTTGTTTTTGAAATTATCTTATATATTTTGTTTTTAATGCCGTTTTTGTTCATATTTTACTAAGGCGTTATCGCTTTGACAAACTCTGCCGAAGGGATTAAAGTTATTGGCGATACTTAGAAAACAATAGTCATTTTATCTAAATTAAGTATACTAGATACAAATTTTTTGCTACAAATTTTGGGATGTAATAAGAATACTGCACTTTTTCAGTATGCACATAAGCTGAAATTTTTTTTGTAGAGTTAATGATACAGTACCACCAGTTTAATTAACACAATGGAACAACACTCTTAGATTTGTGGAACATTGATTTGCCAAATTTGGTTAGTTGTTTGGTTGTCTAATACAGCAGTATTTAGTTGGAAGCTAAAACGATTTAAAGCTGGGTCAGGGTTACTTGATGCAGTTAGGAGGGTTTTATTGTCCGAAACGTAGCGAGGGATACCCATTATCACGGGACGATCGACGATAAATTGGCCAATAACAAGTATTATTTGATGTAACGTAACACGATCCAAAAAAATGTTCGTTTTGTCTATTTCCCAAAAATATGCTTAAGAAACCACCTTCTGCGCATTAACAAAAATTTTCTTGAACAAAATATTACTATTAATACACTTAACAGCTAACCCCATCATAGATCCTATTCCTAATCTAAATAAATTTCCAAAAAATTAACTACCCTGCGATATGTGATGTGCTAGCTAATCAGATTGCTAGATTAACACATGATCAACAATCATATGGGTCCAAATCCAAATCATATGATTATTGCGAAGATTACGCTGATTGGTTAATTTACTTAGTATATTCTAATATACTGGGGTTTCGCAAAAGTTTCACAATTTTTTTTTTAAATGCAACGTAATTTGATATTTCACATTTATGTTCAACAAGACCTTAGCTTTTTTGATCCTCTTCTGATCCTAAAAACCTTAGAAATTTACTAGTAACATTTGTCAATGAGTGTACTGTGTACAAATGCAGGTGCATGTGTAATATGTGACACAAATGACCTCAAGTTTTGCAAATTAACACCAGACCTTTGTCTAAGACTATGCAAAGTCCTGCTATTTCAAATTTAAGAGAAAAACTTAATTTAAACAACCAACTGTGTCAAACTCATTACAATGATTACAATGGGCAACTAAGTGTTAAAAATTGTTATTAAGATGGTATAGGCATTTCTAGAAATGAGAAAAAGGTATTTGAATAGTACTTGAAGTCTGCTAGTAATGAGAAATCCAATAAGCAGTTAAATATTGAAAATTGCAATCAAGTAACTTCAATGCCACAACATTTAATAAAAAGGTATTAGAAAAAAACCTTTTTCTAATGTGCAGTCAATTTCAGAACAAAATAAATGGTTAGCTACTTTCAGAAACGATTCTGAAAAACTTTTAGCACTAATTATACACCACTATTTAGTTTTCAAAAATGAGCAATCTATTGTTCATGTACATAGCAATCAATTAAATATCAATAATGATATTATTAATTTAAATTATTAACTGGTTTAGAGGTTGAACTAAATTGTTGCACCTAAATTTAAAACTAGTTCAACCCAATTTGAATATTTTATATTCAGATTTAATAAAACCAAATTTATTGAATTCAATGAAACTGGATAAACCTGAAAAACTGAATTTAATAAAACTGAAAATTGAATACCAGGAATATAGCCAAAGCATTTATATTACTGAAGGTATATAAGATTATATTATAAAATAAAATCAAGTAAAAATACATAACCTATTTTCGATTGCTATTAACAGATTGCTTTAAGATTCAAATTGCATTTAGGGGGTGCCAGAAATTACCTGATTTCTATTTACTATAGAGGCCTATTTCTCTTTCTACCTGACTGGTTTAACAGCCAATCTAATTTACATATATTAAATTATTATTACAAATATTTATAAACTATAATGAGCAATAACTTTAGATCTACAAGTCCAATTTTGGATAATTTAATTACCAAAATGATCCTCTCAAAGAGAGGATTCTAACAAACTCAAAATCATAAAAATCTAATCACAGGAGCATTAAATTAATATAGATTTGTATATTATTACTATATAGCATTTATTAAAAAATTCCATATAGTAATACTATACAAATCATATCAATTTTATAATTTTGGGCTTGTTGGAATGCTCTTTTTAAAGAATCATTTTAGTAGTTAAATCATTCAAATTGGACCAGCAGATCAAAAATTATTTATTATATTCTATATAATATTTAATAATAAATGTTGGAGATGATGCTGAAATCAGATGATGCTAAAATCCATGTAATCTCTATATGCAACAAATTTCCTAAAATTTCCAAAAATCATGTAAACAATCGATTTACACTATGTAATTAAAACAATGAATGTATAGCCAGCCAGGTTAATTAAATATATTCCTATAAGTTGCATAAATCGCTCTATATATAAAATGTATCAAAAAGGTGACTCTAACCCAACGCTAACCCTAACCACGAAATATACTAGATTTAACTAATTTATTTTTTGTTAGTAGTTTTATAGATGCTTTTTGGTTCGTGGTTAGAGTTAGGGTTAGGGTTGCCTGTTTGATACAGTTAGAAGTTTTCTATATATAGGTATCAAGAATGCGATTTATGCAGCATATCGGCATACCGACCAGTTATAGCATTCAGATTGGTTTGATTACGTAAGTAGATCAATTGTTTACACAATTTTTCAGAAATTGTAGAAGATCTGATAATATGTAGATCGCGTGGATTTCAGTATCATCTGATTTCAGCATCATTCTAACAATAAATAACTTTTGATCTACTGGTCCAATTTGGATGTTTTAACTACCAAAATGATTCTTTCAAAGAAAGGATTTTAACAAGCTCAAAATCACAAAAATCCAATTACAGGATCATAAAATTGATATGAATTTATATATTTTTACTATATAGTATTTATTTAATGAATTTGAGTCAAAATTCCAACAGATCATAATCTTGACAAAAAAATTTTGACAATCAAAAATCCTGACAATCAAAAAAGCTTTTCTTAAGCAACTTTACTATAAAAATCACCTAAACCAAACCCTAATTTAAGTGCTCATTCTAACTCTAACCTAAGCACAAAACCCCAAAATATATATAGATAGGTCAGATTAATTATAAAATTACCAAAAATAAAAAGATTTGGAAAAGATCTGTATAAAAAATTCCAAAAATAAGCAAACTAATATCTAACCTATCTATATATATTCAGGATTCTCAAAGCACTTACCCTAACCCTAATATAACTTAAATAAACTTAATAATTTTTGTTGTCAGGATTGTTAGGATTTTTATTATAAGAATTTTTTGTTGGGATTCTATTTGTCAAAATTTTGATTGGCATCCTATTTAATAAATACTATAGTAATAATATACAAATCTATATCAATTATATAATTCTGTAATTAGATTTTTGTGATTTTGGGCTTGTTAGAATACTGTTAGAATCCTCTCTTTGAAAGAATTATTTTGGTAGTTAAATTATCCAAATTGGACCAGTAGATTAAAAGTTATTTACAGATAAAATTTTTTTTTTTAAATTTCTCAGTCATATGACTGAGGCGCAGTTGGCACTCTTTATTAAGACTATTACAATTTTACATGTTTTTAACTACATTAAATTTTAAGGCACTATAAATTCGTCTTGTTTTAGGGGGTTTCTCCCCCATATTGAAATGTAACTGCTGGAGTTCTTTTTTGAGCTGGAACTCAGCTTGTCGTACGGCTCCGGTTCTAGATATTATCTCTCCACCCCATTTGGCTTTTGCGAATAAGCACCATATTGTATATATTACCTGAATATGAAGCCATTGTGTGGCTTGCTGTTTCGTCTTCACTTTTATGTTACCGGCTTCAAGTGCTTCTTGGAAGGTGGAAGGGGGGATTGTGCCCGCTGTAACCTCCATCATCTTATAGGTGACTTGCCATATTTCTTTACTCACGTCACATTCGATTGCGAAATGCTCGATGGTTTGTCTGGTTTCGACACACTATATGCAATCGCCCCTGTATTCTGGGTCTAGATGTCGTGTTCGATACCTGAGAGGTAGGGCCCCGTGCTGTAGCCGCCAGCAAATGTCCAGTTTTTTGTTGATGTGTTCTTTTGTTTTTAGCCAACTAAAATTGTCCAGTTGGTTATTATCCGAAGTTACGTAGGTCCCACATCTTATAGCATTTAATTGCCGTACTATCCATTTGACTGTCATCTCCTGGCCGTTTGTTTTGCCAATTATCAGCTCTTCCAGAGACCACGGTCAGTTACTCGTCGATGAGATATCTCATCCTAACTTTATCCAAGTGTGTATATGTCCCCTCCATTCTTTCGGCCACGCCTTCTTATTGACTGGGGTTGACTTTAGCGCTTGTATAACACTGAGATTTCTTTTGGACCTAATTTTCACCGAAATTATGTTTCTTTCGTGACAGGCCCAGGTAGTACAGCTTGTGCACAAACGCTTCCAAATCATTATGAGTCGTGCATTTAACATGTTCTGGATGACAGGAGCACCCAATCCACCTTCGTCTGTGTTCTTTTGGAATGTCACATATTTGGGGAGGAACTTGGATTTATGTTTTATCCAGTTTGAAATGAGGTCATTAATCGTGGATATGTGTTTTCTTTTCAGAGGGAGAATGTAGGCAGCGTACCACATTCTAGAAAGAACCAGGGACTTGGCCAACATTATCTTCCCTTTAAATGAGAGATTCCTCGTGTTTAATTTTTCTAACTGAGCCTTTATTTTGTCAATAATTTCCTCCCAAAGTCCTTTCTTTAGAGAGCCATTTCTTAAAACTTCGAAGCCTAAAATTTTGAAAGAGGTTTGTTCAGGGACCTTCTCGTAAAGTTCTTCCCCTGATAGGTCTACAACTTTAGCAGAGGGTGTAAGTGGGATCAGTTTAGTTTTTTTCTTGTTTATTCTGGCATTTGAAGCCTTCTCGTAGTCTTCAAGCACTTTAATTGAGGTTTCCCAGTCTGAACGAGAGCCAATTTCCAGGGAAAGGTCATCAGCGTATGCTGTAAGTTTGAAAGAACAATGTGGCCCCAAGGATATACCCCTGATCTTCTTATCGAGCTGCAAGAGCAGTGGTTCAAATGCAAGTATGTAGAGCAAAGGAGAGAGGGGTCCCCTTGCCTCACCTCCCGCCCCACTGTGAAAGGAGAAGATATAGAACCGCCTCTAATGATATGGGCCATTTGTAATTCTATAATTCTCTTGTCAAATTTCATCTTTTCCATTATGAGGGCCAAGAATTCATGATTGACTCTGTCGAAAGCTTTAGCTTGGTCAATCAATAGGATCCAATGTTGAACGGTTGAGTCACGTGAGTTTCGTAATGTGGTCATTATATTCATGGCGGCGTCGACTATGAACCTGCCCTTAATCAAACCCTGTTGGTGTTCAGGTATAATTGCCCTACATATCTCATTCATTCTGTCTGCCAGAATTTTCATAAAGATTTTAGCGTCCTCGTTGACCATTGAGATAGGGCACCAATTTTTAACTAGGGATAGGTCCTCACCCTTTTTAGGTATTAGTGTAATTAGGCTCTTGTGCCAGGATTATACATGAGGACAAAAGCATTTCGGGTTCTAAAACCCGAAATTAAAATTTGAAGACGAAATTGTTTTTGACCTATTTTACTTGAAAGACGAAATTATTTGATACTTTTTTTGAATAGACGAAATTATAAAGAACATATCTATATAAATTTTATTTGCTCTTTCTTATAAAAAATTTTAATTTTTTCTAATGAAGACGAAATAGGCCTTTTTCAAAAATCAATTTCGGTGGCATCACTAGCCAGGATATTGGCATGGAGCCTCCTTCTAGGACCTTGTTGAACACTTTCACTAAGACTGGGGTTATTGTTTCGTTTGTGAGCTTGTAGAACTCGTAGGTAAGCCCATCCATTCCAGGAGACTTGTTATTAGAAAGAGAACAGATAACCCGTGATACTTCTTCTGCGGTTATGGGTTTACGCATGTCGTTGTTTATTGTATCTGTAATCACGGGGAGATCCTTTACAAACTTTTCTGCTTCCAATCTGTCCATGGGTTCTGGGGTATAGATTTGTGTGAAGAATTGTTGTATATGCTGTAGGACATCTACGTTTTTTGAATTTCCGCTGTCAGGGACATTGATCTCATCTATTTTGTTTTGATTTTGTCTTGATTTGTAGCTTGCGAAGAAATACTTTGTCGACTTTTCGCCTTTTTCGATCTATCTGGCCTTGGACCTGAGAAGACATTTGTCTGTGAGATCAGAATTTTCTTCCTCAATGAGGTTTGTCAAATTTGTTATTTGTTCATCTAAGTGTAACCATCCTGGATTTTTGAACCTGGCTATTTTTAAGTGCGTCAGCTTTTTGTGGAGTCCTTCTAGCTTTGTCTCTATAGACTTAGGTTTGCGGAAGGCTCTAATTATTGATTGAATGTTCAGTTTGCAACCATCCCAGTCTTGTATGGATGCGGGGTCCTCAATTTCCTCTATAACTTTTCGACTTAACCTGGTATTCCAAAAGCAATTTTTGTCGAACTGCCACTGCACACTGTGTCTCTTAATTGGTCTGAAGGAAAGTGAGCACTCTACCAATAAATGGTCAGAGTTGCCATAGCAAGTTTTAACATCAGTAATATTATGTTCGAAGTTTCTGTCTATGAAGATATAGTCTATGCAGGTTCCCATTCTGCTGTTGTTTCTGGTGTTTTGGAAATAAGTTAGAAATGGGTTTTCCTCTGAAAAATCATTTGCATTGTGGAAATTTTCCATCTTTTTTTGTAAAGTCTTTCTAGTGGGGTCGTGCTGTTGTGGAGCTTGGCTGACTCTATTTTTGTCAGGGGAGATATTGGTATTGAAGTTACCTCCGACGATTTCTACTAACTCTTCCTCTCTTGGTAGTGACCACTCTTCAAAGAATTTGATTCTATTTTCTGGGCATGGAGGTGCGTAAACGTTTGTTATCCTATATGTCCTCCCCTGGAAATGTATTTTACCCATTATTACTCTGTCATCATAAGAAATTTGAGAGTCCATAAATTTGATTTTTTTTGTTTCCTGCTAAAATGGCAGTCTTACTAGACCAAATGGATGCGTACTGCCATTAGTGACTTAAAAAGTCTCTAAGTTTTGTGTCTTTCAAATTAGTTTCTTGCAACATTATAATGTCTAAATTATATGATTTAAGAAGAATAAAAGTATTTTGTCTCTTGTTTGCATTAATTAGTCCTTTTACGTTGAGCATAGCTACTTTTATCTTTTGATTGACAGACATATTTACGTAAAAGGTATGAACCCTTTTGGGTCAGATACGGTTCGGGAGAACCCGTCCTCTTATATCGCTAAAGGAGGATATTCTTATGTGGAACTGCTTAGTTGTACTATTAATTACGTTTCTTGTGAGAGACAGATATTTATAGGTGAATATGGTGAAGCCATTATTTTCAGGTGGATTAGAGCTGGTTGTAGCCTTCGTTGACGGTTCCAATAATGTGGTTGTCTGTGTTATAGTGCCCGAGTTATTCTTGGGGTCAGTGTAAGCCCCGGCTAATTCGTCACGTGACTGTTCCTTGGTTTGGGCCAGATCGCCCGCGCCCCTGGAGGGAGGTTGTACCAATCGGGGAACTGCCTCTTCTGGTGCCACCTGGTTTTCTTCCCTATCCTGCGGTAGTACCTGTCTTGTTGTTTCCTTTTTTGGCAAAACGCCATCTGTAATGGTCTTTGCTGCTTCTTCCATTGTTACCTCATTTTCCAAAGAAGGAGTCAGGCTTGTGATCTTTTCCCTCTGAGAGGGGGTTACTAAGGGCTCCGTGTCCATTTCCTCTACTGGGCTGTAGTTCACATTCCCAATGTCATTATTCATGCGTGCGTTTTGTCTAGATTCAATAAACTTCCTAAATTGGATGCAGTCTTTTTTTATGTGACCTTCCTGGTCACAGAAGTAGCAAACTTTTGGGGCAGATTTCCATTCAGTAGAAACCTTATTTTCCCAAACATGAGTGAATCGTGGTAGGTTCTTTTCAAGGTCTGGGTCATCGATGGTTTCAAAAATGAACTATTGGTCCGTTAGGTAGGGAGTGCCTTCGATCATGAGAGGTTTGATAGCAGCAATTTTTCTGAAGTTTTCGAAGGCTACAAGTAGAGCCTCTGAGACCTCACTTTTGTTACCCAGGGGTACATTGCGGCATCTAACTGGTAGAAAGGATTTTCTGCCATCGGTCAGAATGTAACCGTAATAAGTCTTATTGAATATAACAATGCCCTCAGAGGCATACTGTCTTCGTTTTTTCTCGTTAGTAAAGGTGATTTTCAGGTGTGTACGGACTCCTTTGCTGAAGTGCTGCTTGGCGGCACTGACGTCATATTTTACTTGATTAAACATGGAAGATATAATCTCATTGAATAAGCCCAACAATCCTTGAATATCGATTATTAGCGCATTATTATTATTGGTTCTAATATTTTGTCTCAGGAAGAAGGTAGAATAGGTTGATTGTCCTCTTTTCAGCTTGGGAAAAAACAACGTCCATTTTCTGTCTGAACTTATTGAAGAGGGTTCTTTTCCCTTTTCCGGTTTATGTTCAAAAAGTGCTAGATTCAGTTTTGGTTCTAGGCCTAATTCCTCGTCCGAAAGTGAACATTCTTCTATAAGTTTCTTTTGTTCTAAGATCAAGTCTTCTACTACCTCCTCGACCGGTGCCGCGTTTGAAGGGCCCGGGACAGGTTGTTTGACCTCTGTAGTCGTTTGTGTGTCCATGGGAGTAGTTTGTACGTTCGTGATGTTTTTGAGAGCACTGAGTTCTTGTTCGGTTTGGCCATACCAGGAAGGTTCTTGAGTTTCTTGTGACAAGGTGCCTTCGGTGTTTGTTTCCATTGAAACCTTAGTAGCAATTTTTGCTGTAGCTTGTTGTGATGAAACTTGTATTTTCTTAGCTATGTTCGTTGACCTGTTTTCTTTGTTTACTTTTTTGTTGTTTTTGTTTTTATTTTCTTTTTCTACTTTACGTCTTTTTGGCACCATTTCTATCGAGAATATAGCGTCATCGGACACTCTGCAGTCTCTTTTCTTACTTCTGAGGGGACTAGCCCCGGTTGCTCTTGTTTCTGTGGCCTCATTTGTTCTTCTAGTCGTATGTATTTTTAATAAACTGAATTTACTCTACTCCAAACTTACGTGTACTGGAGAGAGTACATGTAAATCTCTGATAAAATTTTTATATATAGTACCTTTAAATATATATTATATAAACAATATGTTGTATTAGCCAATCAGAATAAAAGATATATAGTAACCTAACTAGGCAAGAAATCTCCTCTCTAAGAAATCAGATAATTTCTAGTGCCTCCCTTATTGCAATTTATTTAAATATATGAATTCAATTTATTGAGTGAAATAATAATTTGTGATTTTTTGGTACTTTTTTTTAACAAGTGCACTATATTTAGTTATTATATAAAGAATTAAGATTATATTGTCATAATATATATAGTTAATTAATAAAAATATTTCAAAATATGTAACAACTAATGTGACTAATAATGATAAATCAGTCTTCAAAACTAATAAAATTCAGTTTTCAATCTTTTTGATCTTATAACATTCAGTTCAGATTCAAATTATGGTCCTAACTGATGAAATTAGTATAATTTCTTTATTTTTTTTTCTAACAATGCATAATCATAAAAATTTTTATTTTTTAATGTTTTAAAACATCAAAATATACAGAAATAATAATATAAGTAATTCTTTAATTAATAAAAATTTAATTTCTATCTGTTACTTTTAACATATTAAATTGGCAACAATTACAAAAACTAGTTTTTTTAAATTTGGATTGATTCAGTTTTACAAGTTTATTAAAATCACAAAACTGAATTACTCAGGTTTACTTAAATTTGGATTAAAACTGGTTTAAGTTAAAGTTAAAAAATTAAATTCAAATTGTAAAAATAAAATTAGTTCCAATCTCTAAACTGGTTAATCAAAAAATAGATCTTGTTAAGTTACTATATATTTCTAAAAAAAGCTACCTTTTTTGGACCAAAAATTATACAAAAAAATGTAAAAGCAGATTATTTTCAAATTGTTGAATTTGTTAAAAAATCAAAAAAATGTACTAATAAAAAGTTGTCCAAAAAATATAAAGTTTTACTAAGTGTATTTTGATGACCTAAACATGTTTACTTAATAGCACTTTTGAGATTTACTTAGAGGTGGGCAAAATCATAGTTTTGCTACTATGCATGTGTATAATATACTGTATATATACATATATATGCAGCATAAGTTAAAATTTATTATTGGTTTGAAATATCAAAAGCCAATTAGTTACAAAAAAATTTTTAATAAAATTTATTAATTGTTGTAGACCATAATGAAATCAAATTAAAATGAATGTGCATTTCTATTTAACTTTCTAAAACTCACTTAAACTATAAAATTATATTGTAAAAAAAATTAAAATAAGAATAATATGCTTTGTATAAGAACAAATATTTATACAATATATTAGATATGAAAAATTGCTTTAATTAAAAAAACATTATATGAATTTTTTTTTAAGAGTCTAATTATATTCTGTTTTAAGGATTTGTTAAAGTTTTTTTTAAAGACTTGTACAAATTAATAATATGCAACAGGATAAAACCCACAATAAAATTTGCTATAATCATTATTTAAAAGTATTATCATAAAACAAAAATCAAAAATATAGAATTAATTCTAACCTGATATACTTACTAGCTTGTGACTAGAAATGTAATTCTGCTTAAATTGGTTAGTTTATGCTTTGAAACCCAATTAAACACTATTCTAAAGTAGTGATGCCACCAAAATTGATTTTTGAAAAAGGTCTATTTCATCTTTATTAAAGAAAATTAAAATTTTTTATAAGAAAGAGCAAATAAAATTTATATAAATATGTTCCTTATAATTTCATCTATTCAAAAAAAGTATTAAATAATTTCGTTTTTGAAGTAAAATAGATCAAAAACAATTTCATCTTCAAATTTTAATTTTAGGTTTTAGAATCTGAAATAATCTCGTCCTCATGTATATTCTAAAGCACATGAATATTAATTACCGTATTTATCTGACATATGTACCCCGTGCAATGTACTCTGCAGCAGTTTCGAAGGTCAATTTTAGATTTATACCCGGTATTATGCCTGTGAAATGTATCCCGCAGCAGCTTGAGGATCGACCTTTGATTTATACCCGGGTATTATGTAAAGATTAGCCAAAAAAATTTTTAAATTCTACATATTTGGTTATTATTAAAAATTAGATGACCAGTCCGGATAAATCCGTCATCCGTTAATCTATTTCTGAATTATCCAGATTATCTGGATAGATCGAATAAATATATCACGATATCCGGACAGATATCAATAGTAAACGGATATCCGCTATCCGTAATCCGAGTATCTGATCCGAATTTATACAGTTAAACGCCCTACTGTTGCTGTTAACTCAGTTGCGATACCAACAGAGATAAAAATTGATTACGGCGGATTGGACCTCTATTAATATCAATGTAAAATTTAATTCAATTATGTGATATTGCATTTAACTAACAATCCGTTTATCTTATAAACATTTACTGGTATAATACTATATAATAATTAAATCATTGTTGTATTAATTGGTTAATTGCTTTTCCTAGCTGTAAATTGATTATAACTCACGTTGGTCCTCAGAATAATTTAAATTCATTACATGTATCACTTAATTTTAACCTATCAAAATTTTCGCCCATACGAATTTTAATATTTTAACAAATCAATAATAAAGACGATAACAAAATTATTGAAACAATTTTGTAATTCGAATTTATTTTTTAAATCTAACCACTTTATTACGAATTTGAATTTGATATTATAAGCTACTACATTCAGAAGTAAAATTAGAAATAAAACAAAAATTGAATTCTATTATTATTCCCAAACATTATCAAATTCGACTTCTTCATATTCATCTCTATCAATACTATCGAAATTCAATACTTCTTCCGAATTTTCATTATTTGCATTCTTCTCATCCAACAATTCATAATCAAAGACCAAATCATCTTCTGACCCATCCATTTCTACTGAAATACCACAGCATTTAAATGCACTTCGAATTAAATGAGTGCTAATTTCGTCCCATGATTCTTTTACCCACAGAGCTAATGTGGCGTATGATGGCTTTCTGATATATCCGGAAGGTGTTAATTGATGAATTGCATTGATCATCCATTCATTGTAGCGACAACGCACCTGATAAGTTTAAAGTTAATATTAATGTGCTTAATATATCAGAATAATGCGCAAGGGTGTTATTTCGCGAAAACATGGTAAATAAAAAATGTTTAAATTTTTGATATACCTGATGCTTGAAGCTTTTGTTAATTGCGACATCAAGAGGCTGTAATTTACTGGTCATTCCACGTGGAATAACTGCAAGATGGGTGTTGTTTTCATTGAATCGGCGTTTAACAGAGTATACCAAGTGACCTTTAAAGGCATCCAAAACGAGAAGAGATTGTGGATTTCCTAATGGATTACGCTTAGTCCAAACATTGTCAATCCAATCGTGCATCACAAGTTCATTACACCATCCTTTTTCGTTTACTCTAATAATAACGCCTGGAGGGAAGACTTCACGAGGAACATTTTTTAACTTAAAGATACATACGGGCGGAAGCTTTGTTCCATCTGCAAGGCACCCAAGGATCACAGTAAAGCATGCTTTTTCGTGGCCAGTTGTTCTAATGCTTACTGTCTTCGCTCCACGTTTTTCGAGAGTTACTGGACTAGGCATATCAAATGCCAAAGGCGTTTCGTCCATGTTACCAATATATTTAACAGGATAGTTGTACTGATTACGTTTGAACAAAATCAAACTAAGAAATTCACTCTGTCTTTCAACTAGGGCTGCCGGAAGGTGTTGCGCGACAGTTGTACGTCTACGATTCGAAAGATCATTACGATGTAAAAACTGACTTAACCAGTTAATAGAAAATTTAAAGCTGGAAATGTTAGGGTAAGTGTTTTTAATTTCATCAGTCTGGGCCAAAGACTTAGCCTTCCTTACGACCATATTCCTAGTAACAGCATTCTGCATATTGCGAAGCTCTTCAATCCAATCCACTAGCTTTTCTTCCAACAAGGGGTACTGTGCTTGCCGACCACGATTGAGCGTTAAAGCATAAGGTGCTGCATTCAAAAGTTCTTGCTTCTTGTCACGCCAATCACGAACTTGCTTTGGTTCAATTTCAAAGCGTCTCGCGGTTGCTCTCACACTATTAATGCGCTCCAAATAACAAAGGACCATAAGTTTTTCTTTAACACTCCATGAACGACGACTTTTATTAGTAACACAGGCACGTCTAATATTTTTTCGTGAAGGCATCTCAAGGTTCGGAAGTTTTTGTTCTATATGTAGTGTTTGAAGTTATGTTTGTTATAGAAAAATTCATGTTCAAAAAAACCACCTTTATATAACGATTAAAGTTTTTCGAAGAAAGTTGAAAAAAAATTGAGCACGTGTGGAGAGGCACATGTGAAAAAATTCCGGTGCATAAAATTAAACACACGTTAAAAAAAAAAAATTGAGTGTTAAAGAAATCAGGGTTTGAAAGTTTAGCGATACGTGTGTTATGGGTCCAAAAAAAGCCCACCCACCCGCCCTTATATGAACAACAGTTAAAAAAAAAAAAGTATCGGCATTTTGCCTAAAGAGTACTGTCTATTCACGAGGCACTTTGTTTGTGTCCAGGGTGTTCGTGTGAAGAAAAAAAAGGCTTAAACTCATCATCTTTATATGAAGTCAGGAGGTGTCTTGCTTGAAGGGTAAAACAAGTTTGAAAGTTCAGCGGAAAAAAAAATTGAGGGTTAAAAAGTTTGAAAGTTTAGCGACACGTGTGTTATGGAAAATTTGGGCCCAAAAAAGCCAACTCATCTGCCCTTATATAAACAACAGTTAAATTAAAGAGTACTTCTATTCACGAGGGCACTTTGATTATGTCCAGGGGTGTTCGTGTAAAGAAAAAAAAAAGTTTAAACCCATCATGTCAGGAGGTGTCTTGCTTGAAAGGTAAAAAAAGGTTTGTAAGTTCGGCGGCACGTGTGATATAATAATTCAGGTTCAAGAAACACCCACTCACCCTTATGCGTTATTAAAAAAAAAAAAAAGTGTATAAAAAATATTGTCTTTAAAGCACACGGGTTATGAAAAAAAGTCGGACCACCCCTTTTAAACGGTTGTGTTCAGGGGCATATGCGTTGCAAAAAAAAAAAATTCAGGACCACGAGGCCCGCCCTTATACGAAAGATAAAAAAAATGTTTCTTGAAGAGATATCCAGGTGAGTATCGTTTGTCAATAATTTTAAACGTTTAAAAAGTCTTTTATATCTCGATTATCAATCAGTTACATTTTGACCAATCAGCGATACATCAAATTAGAGCACAGAGAAAACACTGACATATGTACCCCCATTAATACAGTATACCCCCCAGATCCAAGTACCCCGGGTACTAAAACGAACTAGGGAAATACCCCGGGTACACGTGGCGGATAAATACGGTATATTTGCCCAAACATGTTAGTTTAAACACTGTTTAAATAGCTATTTAGAGTATTTGACTAGTATTTCATCAGTGAATTATATATACGTAATCTTACGTAAGATATTACAGCCCGTAATATTACAAAAATCTTATGATCGATGTAACATATTACGTAATATATTATGTTATATTACAGTAATATTACGGTTATTATTTCGAAATATTTTAAAATATATTGCGAAATATTGCGAAAAAAAACTAAAATAATGCAAATTACCCTCTCCTACAGGGGTCGCATACTTATGCAGATCAACAAATGCACGCAGGAGGAATATTTTGATATTTTCACATTGTTTTCCAATATTTTGCAAATTTTTGCAAATTTTCAAAAATTTTTAAAAAATAAATAAACGATATACATATTCACATAATCATGCTTTTTTACAGGTTTTTGCAATATTTCGCATGGTTTCACAATTTAATATAAAAATTTTATTTTTTATTTATTATTATATATTATATTTTACATTTATTAAATATACATTTTTAATTAATATTACAGTCGCACCCCCTAAGTGCACGCCCCCTAAGTGCAAACCCTCTCTATATGCAAACCAAAGCTCGGTACCGAGCTCGGGACTTAGTCACCTTCGATATTCTGCATATGCACAAAATTCCGGGGTACCAAACATAATATGCATTCCCCGTAAATGCATGCACGTGACTAAACTTAAAAACTGACCAATCATAACGCATATAATATTCTGTATTCTATTGTTGGCACAATACCTTAACTAGATTTATATTTGCACAATTTAAATCCTAGCGAACATTTTTTATACATTTCATGCGAAGTAAAAGTAAAAAAATATAATTTTTTAAACCTTATTTTAGATCGTTTCGCATAACAATCTTGGCCCACCAAAAAACGCCTACCAAAAAACGTTCAAATGAGTCTATATACAGATAAGTATTGTTAAACGTACTGTATAATATCTTATCTATTACAAAAAAAATTTACTAAAATTTATAAACCGGATCTTTTTTTATATGCAACCAACCCAAAAAATCCTAGAACCTTATTAGATTGAATGAAACATTTAAAATGAATTAATTTTTTCCCGTAAAAATTGATCAATTTTACGTTATTGCATTTGGGTCACTTTAACTTTTTTAATAAATTTTTCTACTTTTCTTAGGGCATTAACGTATTCTTCTGCATCATTTTGCTGAAGCAAAAATGTACGCACGGTTTCCAAACTCACATTTGCCGTATTAGCACTAACTATAGGAATTTCAAGACTATCATCTATATCTTCCAATTCAATGGTTGTTGGTTCATCAGCTCTAAATGTTTCAACGAGATCGGTAATAACTTGGTCATCCGAAGGAACTTCATAAACGACGTTTTCTTCGGGAATTGCCAAAAATTCTTCAACTGGCATAGGATCTGGAAGGTCGAGAGTTTCAAGTGCGTTCAAAATATCATTAAGTACAGGATCTGCAGTTCGACGCAAATCTTCTAAGGCACTTCTTAAATAGAAGCTGGTATCTGCAGGAAGAATTTTCATGTGTGACCAACAATTCCGAATTGTACTAGTGCTAACTTCATCCCAACTTTGAATAAGAAAATGGATAGCTTGTAACACGTTCATTTTTAAATTTTCTGTACGCTTTCCATTTTCGATTTCTTGTAGCATCCAACTTAAAAAAATTATAAATTTTTAGATTCAAATTTGTACGTACGTATGTATAAAAGTATTTTTTTTATTTTTTTTTAAAAAAATAAAAATCTAAAAGCTTACCTAATATGAAGATGACGATAATGCCTTTTGAAGCTTACAATAATTCCTGCGTCCATGGGCTGGATTTTCGAAGTCGTGTTTGGAGGTAAAAACGAAATGTCAGTATATTGGAGAGTAATACCAGTAATATCATGATTAGTGCAGTTGTCGAGAAGTAAGAGCACACGTTAACCATGATACTTAAGACCGACTTGGCGATCAAATTCTTTAATCCATTCCTGGAAGAGGGAAGTAATCATCCAAGCCTTAGCATTATTTCTGTATGTCATAGACAAATTACTGATATTGATATTTTTAAAGCAGCGCAGTTTTTTGTATTTTCCAATTACAAAGGGATTAAATTTATGTGAGCCATCCGCGTTTGCACAAAGTGCAATTGAGAGGCGTTCCTTGCTTATTTTACATCCCGAAAGACGTTGAGTTGCCAATGTCCTATCAGGTTCCAACCTAAAGGTAAATTTTATTAAAATAATTAAAAAAAAGTCTCAAATCCATTAAATTATATTCACATAACTATACATAGATGAGAAGTTTATACCGATAGAAAAGACCCGTTTCATCCATGTTGTAAATTCTTTCAATAGGGTAATTCGCACACTTATTTTTTATCAAAGGCAACATTTTATCAATTGCTACCTCATCAGCAGACGCAGCTTCTCCTTGAAGTTTACGTAGACGAATACCATTTCGACTTTTAAATTTATAAAGCCAGCCAGGGGAGAAGTTTAGTGCTCCTTGAGGAATTTCCAAACCATCAGCAAGTGCTTTTGCTTTTTCGATAAGCAAAGCATCACTTAAAACAGTTCGATGCT